>JAODKE010000002.1:27632509-27644330 GCA_026779605.1 Mormyrus hasselquistii | reverse complement strand
TGGCTGTAGTGATAATGACTCGCGCCACACTTCATTAGCATAACGAGTGTCCCTGTGGATGGACTGCTTGCTCCAGTGGGACAAAAGGTGGAATTCTAATAATGTTAGGCCATTTGACTGCAGACTTCGTGCCCATGTGCTTTGCCCCCTTGCTGTCTCCCCTCTTCCTGTTTGCGGTCCTGGCGGTGTGGGGCGGGGCACTACCTGGAGCGAGATCTGAGCAGTAGGGCGGGGCTTGGCACCCGGCAGCTCCACGTAGGCGTCCTTGCCCAGGAAGTGCACGGCGGCCATCTTGCGACACTTGCTGCCAAAGAAGCCGGGCAGGCAGCGACACAAGGGCTCCTCAGCGACCAGCAGGCATGGCGCCCCATTCTGGCAGTCTAATTGGTCACATGGGCTGGTCTGCAGGAGGATCATGGGAGGTGGGACCTCACAGAACAGCCCGCTGGGGACAAACAGTATGAGCGCTCAGGGTTAGCATTAGCGTTAGCCTGTACGTTCCAGCACTGCAACTTATGAAACCTTAATTCAGTGTTTGGATCACTGTGGAACGTGCTCCTAAAGCCAGACCGTGCTCTGATGTCTCTTTGTGATGCAGATTTCGAGGCGTCAACCAGTATGGCACATGGCACTGGTGCATGTGGAAGACGGGCGGCCATCTGAGAGCCCAGAGAAAGGCACTGTGATCGCATTTCTGCCAGGGTCACAAGGTGAGCACCCCCCCCAGCTCCACCCCCAGCCCTCACTCAGCACCCCCGCCCAGGGCCGCCCCCATCCTGCCTCCTGTCTCACACACTTACCAATAAAGAATTGCATTCTTTTCCCGCATGACTTCCTTGGGCTGCCTCCGGCGCCTTGTGTGTGTATGTGTGTGTGTGTGTGTGTGTTGCAGGGGGGGGGCTGTCCTGCTTCTGTTGGGATCTGTCCCTGGTTCTCCTGTGCGTCAGCGCTCTGCCAGGGGCCTCATGCTCTCTTTTTGGACTGAGATTTCTGTGTCTCCTTCTACAGGGCCCCAAACACAGAGTGGAAGGCCATGGTGGGGGGAGGGCATACCCACCTGAAGTCCTCCTTACAGATGCAGGTGTAGCCATTGACGGCGTCGACACACTGCGCCCCGTGCTGGCACTTGTTCTCCAAGCAGTCGTTGTAGTCCTGCTCGCAGTTCTGACCCACGTAGCCCGGGGGACACTCACACCTAGGGGACACGTGCAAAACCTCAGCTGCTGGCTGGTGACACGGCAAAGCCCCCGGGGGCAGCCTGGCAGGAGGCAGGGAGCGCTGACCTGTAGCCTTTGGCGAGGGTGGTGCATTTGGCGTCGTGCTGACAGGGGTCAAAACCGGGGGCACAATGATCGATGACCTCATCACACAGGTCACCTGCAGGGACACGCACAAAGTGAGACGTGGGGGTGGTGATAGTTTCAGAAAGACAGAACCGATTTCTCCTCTGACTCTGACAAAGTGTGCAGGGGTGGGGGGGGGATTAGAATAGAATACTTTTGAAACCCCTGATGTCACGCAGATTCATTCAAGATTAATATGACTCAGCAAAGGTTGTACATCACTTAAGTTCAGGTTTGAGTTTCTCCACATAAGGAATGTTTCCTTAAATCTGCCTCATGGAGCTTCAAAAGAGCGTGATGCATCCCTCTGCACACTATACACACGTTACAGTCCCACATGCCATTGCTTTACCTTTCGTTTCCATTACCAGCACCATGGTTACCAGTACATTATAATTAGGTTACCAATACCATGACAGAGTAGCCTTCTGGTGAAAGGTGTCCATCTTACCCTGATCCTACGGCTCCTTAGCAAAGGACTGCAAGGGCCTGCAAGCGACATGAACCCCAAAGAGAACAGCCGGCCCTAACTTGACAGCTGCTAACCGTAACATAACCAGTCTATCACTCAGTGTTGATCCAGCTGGAATTATGACACATTTCACACAAAACATGGAGGTGTCATATGGCTTCTCTGTCTTTGAATTACCAAGTAATTAACACCCTACATTGCACAGTGGCCACTAGGCCCCGCCCCCTTGGCTCAGACCCTGCCCCTATGACTCCACCCCCTGCTGGTCAGACTCCAGCCCGTGATGTGACATCATCAGCAAGGCTCCTCCCAGTGCCCAGACAGACTCCCTGTCTCAGTGTAACTAATAACAGGGTATGTATCCGGCAGCAACAGGAGGCCGTACGAGCCAGCTGTGACAGCGGGACAAAAGCCAGAGTCTGTTTCGGGACGGTTCTTTAAACATAAAAAGTGCCCAGTAAGCGTTTGTGTCAAGCTCCTTACCCCCCAGCAACACTAAGTCCTGTAATTACTGCCAAAATGGGCTTCCAGAGCCCTGCCCATCCTCAGGGTCACAGCGGACCACTGAATCTGTACCATAAGCTGGCTGGGGCTGTCTGGACCGGTCCTCGAATCCCGTGTGGCCCCCGACTTGGGCCCTACCTGCATAGTTGGGGGGACAGACGCAGGTGTAGTTGTCGATGCCATCCACGCAGGTGGAGTTGTTCTCGCAGTCATTGTCCTCACAGTCGTCGGGATTAACCTCACAGCGTTGGCCCTCAAACCCAGGCGGGCACACGCAGCTACATGGAGGAAGAGAGAGGGAAGGGTGTGACGGGAAACTGTGGTACTCTCACTGCCTATGGGACAGCTGGGTCTCAGGGAAAAGGAGCAACACCCATCCCAGGCTGATGCAACTGGGAGGAAGAGGATGAATGTAGTAAGTGGAGGTAAGGGCACAGCAAAACCCGTCAGACTGGTTTTCTCATAAATGTAAAACTGTTTGCCCATGGTCCTACCTGAACTGGTCCTCCTGGCCTGGCTTCACATGGCAGGTCCCGCCACTGAGGCAGGGAAAGCTGATGCAGGCATTGATGGCTACCTCACAGTTACGGCCCTGTGAATGGGTGGGTGGGGCTTTAGAATAACCATCTGTACCAGCATCTCTTCACATCACACGCCACTATCTGTATCGACACCTCTATTTCCTTCAAGTCACTGCTGTCAAGCTGCATTACTGTCACACTCAGGGCCTGTCACTTGGTGACTTGAGATTGATTTCTAGCACAACTTTGGCTACATTTACGTCCTGTGATCAGAGTTCCCCCTACACCCTCTACAGATGAAACCCTTTTCACACATTGTAATAAGTCTCGGGTCACTGTTGGCTAAGAAGGGCATCACTCTCACTCACTCACACACACACACACACGGTCGTATTGATATCTTTGTGGGGACTCTCCATTCATTTCTATGGAAAAAACCCTAACCCCAGCAACGACAACCTTAACTCCAACCCAGGGCTAACCTCAACCAAAAGTAACCAAACAAAATGTAACAATTTTGGTATTTTTAGTTTTTTGACTTCATAGATAGAATTCTTTTATAGAATTCAGTTTACCCTTGTAGGGACCGAAAAAGATGGTCCCCAAGACATCAAAATATCGTGGGGACATTTGGCATGTAAAATATACATGCTCACTCAAACACACACACTGACTCTCACTTTGACACTTTTCAAGGACACTAACCCCACTCCACAGAACTGAAAAGTGGATCAAAAAGAATAACAAATAGAACATTTTGGCACTTATAAGTATAAAGGATCTTTGCTGTTTTTTAAAAATTACTCTCTGTGTTGGTTTTTTTTCCATCACATTCTCAAAGTCAACCCCCCTAAATGAGGGCTTAGTCTAATTAAAAAGGGTGTTCACAGCTCCAGTGTCTCCAGCAGGCCAGAGGTTAAGCCCTGGCTCATATCCGCAGAGCTGCTGACAGTAACCCCACACCCAGATGATGGGCTGGGGTCAGAGGTCAAGTGAGTGCTGTTTAAATGGACTGCCGCTCCTTGTTCAAAGACGCCAGCTCCTTACTTTTCCTGCTTTGGGGCGAGTTTGGTGGGGAGTCGTCACGGAAATGATCCTGCTATAAGACAGCTGGCTTCCTGTCTACCGTCTCATTGCTTATGGAGAGGTGAATGATCAGAAGTATGAAAGTACATCTGTCAGCTGTGACCGGCTCACTGCCTTCATCTAAGACCATTATTAGGGTTAGAGCTTCATTCCAATCCAAAGCTACACGGAGTTTCCCCAATCAGAAAGGAGACGGGCTCTCTGGACACCATGGTCCTCAGGGAAGCAATAGGCGTGGCTCACCTTGTATCCAAAGGGGCAGGTGCACTGGTATGAGCCCGAGGGGTCGCCCACGCAGGTGCCATTGTGCTGACAGGGCAAGGCCAGGCAGGGGGAGCACTTGGACATCAGGTTCAAATCCATGGGGCCTGGGAGGGGGTAGATGATGGTGAGAACGAGAGACAAAGATGTAGAGAGAATGAAAGAATGAGAGAGGGAGAAGGAATGAGACAGTTAAACAGAGTTAGAGAGGAAGAAAAGTGGAGAGTGTCAGCGCATCCCATCGACTCACTCACATCCTGGCCAGCCCCACATCCCTCTGACTCCCATACATCCTGGCCAGGTTCCCTACTTTCCACGGATTCCCACACATTCCCGCTAGGTCCCCCACATCCCCACATGCCGCTGACTCCCACATATCCCGGCCTGGTCCCCCACATCCCACTGAACTCCCTCACATCCCGGCCTGGTCCCCCACATCCCGTCGACTCCCTCACATCCTGGCCGATGCCCCCACATTCTGCCGACTCCCACACATCCTGGCCGGGTCCTCCACATCCCGCTGACTCACCCGCATCCCAGCCGGCTCCCCTACAAATTCCGGCAACTCCCTCACATCACAGCTGGCTCCTTCAAATCCCATCCAACTCCCGCACATCCCAGACAGGTCCCCACATCCTGCCGACTCACCTGCATCCCGGCCGACTCCCCCACATCCCGCTGACTCACCTGCATCCCGGCCGACTCCCCTACATCCCGCTGACTCCCACACATCCTGGCCAGGTCCCCCACATCCCGCTGACTCACCTGCATCACGGTCAGCTCCCCCAAATTTTATCAACTCCTTCACATCCCAGCCGGCTCCCCCAAATTCCATCCGACTCCTACAAATCCTGGCTGGGTCTCCCACATCCCACGACTCCCCTACATCCCACCGACTCACCCGCATCCCGGCCTGCTCCTCTGCATCCTGCCGACTCCCATACATCCTGGCTGGGTCTCCCACATCCCGCTGACTCAGCCAGCTCCCCTACATCCTACTGACTCACCCGCATCTCAGCCGGCTCCCCCAAATCCCATTCGACTCCCTCACATCCTGGCCGGCTCCCCCACATCCCACTATATCCCAATGGCTCCCCCGCATCCCGGACAGCTTCCTTGCATCTTGGCCAGCCCTCCCACATACCACTGATTCCCCCACATACCTGCCAACTCCATTGTGTCCTGCATACCAGCCCTCCTACATACCAGTCCTCCTGCATCCCGGCCTTTCTTGGCTCCCCCAAATCCCGACAGACTCGCCCACCTCCCTCCCTCTCCCCAGTATCCCAGCCTCCCACATCATACCCCACTCTCCTGTATCCCCACTGGCTTCCCTGCATACTGGCCGACTGTCCCACATCCCAGCGAGCCCCCATGCACCTTGACCAGCTCCCCCACACCCCGGCAACTCACCTTTGCACTGGAAGCGGTTGAGGGGGGTGGTGAGCAGAAGGCGGTCGGCCATGTCGGGGGGCCCGGTGCAGCGGGCGATGCCTGGCTCCTTGAAGCCTGCTTTGACCCACTGGGAGAGCCAGCGCAGGTCACAGTTACAGTACAGCGGGTTCGCGCCCAGGGCCCTGCAGGACAAGAGGGGCCGTGGTCATACACGAACACACACACGGCCAACACCTCCCACCATGCTGCTACGTGGCTCACACATAAGATCCCTATTCTCCTATCAGGAGAATCAACTGGAGTCATTGTGACCGTCCCTGCAATTTAGAACAGTGGGGGCACTGTGCTCAAGCTGGACAAGGGAAAGGGGCGACATTCCCATGTCATAAATGCTTTTTATGGGTAATGAGACTTTCAGGTTTGATATACAGTAAAACTCCTTAAACCACAGCACATCAGAGTGGCCCCTGTATCTGAACCCGACAGCGCTGGCATTAATGCAAAGACCCCCACACACACCCCCCATTCACACTCACAAGTGGGATAAAGACGTCAAGTGGCTGAAGGCTCCCTCCGGGATGGTTGAAAGGTCGTTCCCATGGAGAGTTCTGAGGGGGTGGGAGAAAGCAGACACTAGTGGTCACCGACTCACAGGAACTCAGGGCGTCAAGCATTGCCATTGTCACCCGGCCCCCTGCCTGCATCTACATCTGGGGTGGGGTGCCCTCCAGGCACCTTCCCTCGCTTTTCATCTGCCTTCAGACCTCCAGCGTGGAAGCCCCCCCACTCAGGGACCCACACCACTGCAGAGCTTACTGGGAAGGCGTACTCCTGGAGGCTGGGCCCAGTGGCACACCCTCCCAGCACCGACCTTTGGAACGGGTGTTTCTCCCCCGATTTATTTATCTGTAGCAGATCCAGAATGTTCCACGGCCCAGAAGACAGATAGCTGGGAGGCTGTGAGGGAGAGTGGCTCATTCATCACAGGTCCCGCAGGGTGGTGGTGGGGGGGGGGAGCACTTACAGGAGGCGTAGGGAGCGCAGTCCATCGAAGGCCTGTACCGGGATGCAGCGGATCTGGTTGTAGCTGAGGATGCTGGGGAGGGGGGGGGGGTGGCCATTACACATTAGCAAACACTCACGCCCCACCCAAGGTGGCAGGCCCATGTCGTCATGGCAACTTACAGCGTGGAGAGCTGCGTCATGTTGCTGAAGGTCAGTGGGGCGAGTGCGCTGATGCTGTTGTTGCTCAGGTCTCTGCGAGAGAATGGGAAGCTCTCAGTCACGTTACTGACAGGTGACCGCAGTATGGCTGTGTCCTGATCACTTAAGGGCCTTCAGAGTGGGATAACAGCTCCCCATGATTAGATATACACGGCCTTTGGATCCGGCAAATCAATTCCTGATCATGGTATTCTGGCATTTGGATCCGGATAACCAGCCATCAGATTCATGGCCTAAAGAAACTGATGACAACTCCCCAATCAGAATGATGGCTGCAGAATCTGGATAACTGCACCTCTGATATATTCCCTGCTTTTGGATACAGATAACTGTTCCCTGATTACATTCATAGCCTTCGGATCCAGATGACTGCTTCCTGATCAGAGTCACGGCTTTAAGATCTAGACAAACTGCTTCCTGATCAGCCTTGTCCCCCTTATTGCCTGTACAGTCTGGTGACTCTGTTTGCTCAGTGTGGCTGGTACCTACATGAGAGTCAGATGCTTGAGGCTCGACAGCTCCTTGGGCACTGAGGTCAACAGATTCCCTTCCAGGTATCTGAAAAGGCAGCACACACACATACACACACACACACTCAATTCCTGGTTGCCATCATCCTCTGGGCTGCACTGCAGTGGCTGTATCACACAGCTGGCATAAATGCCGCCATAAAAAAAAACTGATGAAACCCCACTGGTCAGCCGTAAACCCTGCCCACTGACACCGAGCATATGGCAGTTTGTTCTTAAGGAGGAATGTGTGCTGTGCGTATAGAACATACCGTATGACTGCAGCAGAAACACAGAAAGAAGGATTCAATTCAAGACATAATTTTGTCTCTTTAAAGTCAAACCTCCCCCCAGGAGGCCAGAAATACAAATGAAATATTAGGGAGGCAGCAATGTAGATGACAGTCATTGCACAGGGGCCAGGGGGGAAGGAGGGGGGCGAGGTGAGAGACTGTTTTCCTACAGGGTCGACGGAGGGCTGAAATGCTCCCGTCAAATACAAAATTGGCTCTATTTCCCAAAAGAAACCAGCATTTAAGTGGCGTCACCAGCCTGTCCTGGTAACACTGGGCTCCCCTTCCCCGTCCTTCCTGCCTCCATACAGCCGTAAATCCCCCCACCTCCCCCCAACGCTTTCCCCCATTCCTAATAAAAGCAGTAGAGAGTGGTCAGAAATATTTTATGAGTTAATTATAACTTCACTTTAACAGTCAATAATTATTTCATGTCTGTTTTTGCAGCTTTCTGCGGCCCCAGGGGCTGCTGGGATTTCAGGACGATGCTGCCATCGCTTTCTTTACTGTGTGCGTGTGTGTGTGTGTCTGTGTGCGTGCGCGTGTGTGCAGAGCCGGCATGCTCACAGCTCCGTCGCGTCCTTGGGAATGCCCTTGGGCAGTGAGCGCAGCGCCCGGTTGCCGCAGCGCACCACCGTGTCCGAACATGCGCACAACTCTGGGCACCGCGGGGCCGGCTGGCAGCTGCTCTCCTCCGTACCTGCAGGGGGCAGTGCGGTGACAGTGACAGAGACAGGAAGATGCATCAGCCGCAGTTTCCTCATAGTCCAGGCCTCCGAGGAGCATTAATAACATTCTAACAAACCACCCACATGACCACAGGGACATGGACACTGGCGTTCCCAGCAGTGCCTCCCTGCAATTGGATGATTTTCCAGATTTTCCAGAGTTATCAAGGCCTATTAGGTGGGGGGAAGCAATCATCATAATAAAGATACAAATGTTGAAAATCATGTTCTAAATATTTTTCTTGGCTTGAGAGTCCCCCCTCCCCCAGCACACATGGTGTCTGGCTGCGTCCTGCTTTAATCTACAGCCTTGGAGATGGTATCTACCAGAGCTCCAGAGATCACAAAGAAACAGCTCATTAAGGCCTTAATGGGAAGTCAGAGGCCCGGTCCAACAAAAACAGGCCGGGTCTGGACTAGTGGGACCAGGGCGTGTGTGTTTGGGGGGTATGAGCTGTTTTCCTGTAAACCAAATTAGATTTCTTTTGTGATTTATTTTTTTTTCTTCTGCCAGTTTCCTACATCTTTGGTGTAACTGAAGACGTCTATAAATAGTGTAAGTGCTGAGGGTGCGGCCACCGGGGGGGCGTCTTCAGCACCACACACCCATCTCGGGACGCCTCGGGCCCCGAGGGGGCACATGCCACATCGTACCGCCTCCGTTCCCGGCTAGAGGAGGGCGGTCCAGACAGAGGCCAAACCACATTTCCTTTTCGGAGTAAAAATTTATGTGTAGCTGAAGGAATCCGGTTTCTCCGGACTCACCAAGGAAACGGCCGCCTCTGCCATAAAGCCCAGACGGAGTGGGATATGCATGAGGGAAGAGCCCATGGACCCTGGACTGCACAGCCCAAGTCTGAGACCCAGGTGGATCCAATCCATTTGGGTTGAGATTAGAGACTGCTACTGCAGAACACCAGCTAAGAGCTCATGGCCTGAAACGTCAGACCCAACCAGCTCCACCCATCTCCCCTCCCTGTCTTGGCAGAGGGTGAACACAGCTGGGGCCCAGGGAGCAGAGTGTGCATGGGGGGGGGTGTGGCGTACCATCGCAGGTGAAGTCAGGTCCCGCTACGTCCTGGATGGGAATCTCCTTCAGGAAGGCAGGTTTCTGGCAGCGAGGGTTTCCACTCACCACCCGCGTCTTCTTTAGCCAGGCTCCAAGCCAGGCCAGGTGACAGTCACACACGTAGGGGTTGGAAAGTAGGTTGCTGCATGTGTGTGGGGAGGAGGGAAGGGTGAACAAAAGCACAAAGTCACCCGTTATCCTGCCCCCGAGGCTCAGTCTGCCGCCACCTACAGCACCTATGTAACTTCACCTGAATTTCTATTTTCCATTACGCAAATTAGCCGGGAATCGTAACACTAATCATGCCAACTTTGCTGGAGTTTTTATCACCAGGAGTGACCTCAGCACCCCTCTCCCTCCCTCAGGGACCGTCCTTCTGAAAGAATCAGCTTGTAGGTCCCTCCTGACCAGAACAGCTGGCCATACCGGCGAGGGTCTGATCTGGATGTTCATGGCTGTCTCCCGACCCAGACTGTCAGTGCTAAACACAGCTTCCCACAAGAGCTGAAGCCTGGATAAATAATCATGGGGGCAGGTCCCACCCAGCCTGTGCCCATGCTGAACACAGTGAGGTGAGGGTGCCCCGCCAGAATTAGCCACATGGCTAACATAGCAGCCCAGGTATCAGGACGTGGGGGCGCTCACGGTGCGGAGGATATTTTTAGCAGCTCGCCGCTGGAGCGGATTTGGCTGCTCCTGCCGCGGAATAATTAGAGATCTGTTATGCCATGAGAGGAGAGAGAGAAGGGGAACAACAGGAAAGAGAGGAGGAAAAAATAGGGGGAATGAGAGGAGTGAGAGGAAAAAAGGAGGAAAGGGGAGAATGGCAGAGGAGAGGTGGGACATGACGGGAGAAGAGAGGAGGGAGAAAAGAGAGAGGGGGGAGTCATAGGAGAAAGAGGGGAAAAAGAGGAGAGAAGGGGGAATGACAGGAGAGATTGGAGCAGGGGGAGAAAAAGAAGGAACAAGATGAAAAAGAGGTAAGGCAGAGAGGAGATGGATCAAATGGAGAAGGAAGGAGAAGAGAGGGATGTGAGGAGGAGGGAGAATTGCAGGTGAAAGAGAGAATGGAACAACAAATGAAAACAGAAGAGAAATTAAGTGGTAGTGACAATGAGACAGACAGTGAGCAAAACTAAAAGAGGCAGATGATGTCTTGGTCTCTGAGCAACGTGCTCCTGGGATTTTAACTCTGCTCTGGACCTCAACCCCTCAACACCCCCTGGTCCAGAGAGCTCTTGGATGCTGCTGTGGATGGGCCATACTCACATGGTGGAGAGCGAGTGCAGCGTGCTGAAGGCCCCTGGGGCCACACCGGTGATGCGGTTGTCATACAGGGAGAGCAAACGCACGGAGCTCAGCCCTGTGAAGGTGCTGTTATCCACACAGCTAATCAGGTTACTCCTCAGCATCCTGGAAACACACGGGGGACACCAGTTGACCAATAAGAGGTGCTGCATACGCTAGGAAGCCTTCTAACTGGTCGAGCCCAAGGACAGAACTGGGACACAGTGAAATGGGCATCTCTCTGGTCCTCAGCAGGTGATCAAGGACCTGGGCTGTAGGTTCGGACACCAGCTGGTGCTCTGAGTGAAGTCTTAATTTTAATCCCTACACTGGTCACAAGGATCAGAATGAATTGATTAGGATAATGGAAAATAAATAATTACAATCATGAGGGTTATGGATTATGGGCTTGGGGGGCGAAGTTAAGGTGGGCGCACCTGTGGTAAGGTGCGCCCTCATCAGCTGCATCCTCAACAAGTGGGACAAATTGAGTGCGGGGCGGCCTGAGGTGGAGAGCATTAAGGGGCAGACAGATTGGAGAGACCCCAGCCAAAGCAATCAGAGCTTATAACCCACTGTGCAAACTGGAGAATATAAAGCAGACCAGAGAGCTCGGCATGCTGGGACGCCACACGAACAAACTCAATCTGGCCATCTCTCCTGAGACTGGGGGGGAAGGGCAGTGCTTGATTCTGTTTGCTGACTTCAACACGTTCCCCTCTCCAGGTTTGCTAATTACGGGCCGTTTCAGCTCTCTGAAGGCCTTCCCAGCCGTCTGAGGCTATAAACGTCTTGTTTTCTTGTTTTTATATCTAACGAGCAGTATTCATTACCCATGAACCTGCAGTCTTTCGGTGTGGCTGATGTTGCCCTTGGATACTATGAGTCTGAATAAACTGCAGACTTTGCTGTCCAGTGAGGGCATTCTGTTCTGGGGGCGTTTAAGGTCAGTGTTTGCCTGTGTTTGTGTGCAGTTGTTTATCGTGTTTATATGTGTGTTTGTAGGGGCGGCATGGTGGTGCAGTGGCTAGCACTGTTGCCTCACACTGTTGCCGGGTTCGAGTCTCCGCCTGGGTCGCATGTGTGTGGAGTTTGCATGTTCTCCCTGTGTCGTCGTGGGGTTTCCTCC
>JAODKE010000002.1:27563442-27590568 GCA_026779605.1 Mormyrus hasselquistii | reverse complement strand
AAATCCAAATTAAATGATAGATGCTTGCCATGGCAAAAACCTGAAATTTTGTGTTTGAGGTGGGGAGATGGATGGCCTTTCTCAGTGCTCTGAATGGATGGGTCATAACTAAGCTCAGATGCAGCCTGGGGGAGGGGGGAGGGGCCGCATTGCCAACAAATACCTTTATGCTAAATAAGCATGGGAGATGCAAAAAGCTCGTAGGTTAAACTTTGTGCGGAACTACATACTCATATGGAACTACACCGCCACCCCTAAACAATGGAGGATGAACAAATGGTCTTGCTGGTTATTTGTTATTCGGGGGATTGATCGACCAATCAGAAAATTTGGAACAAATATTGGTTCAAAATGGACCATGGTATTTTATTTATGTGGCCTGTGACTAGGGTTGCCACCTAATTTTTGTTGTATGTCCTACAAAAAAAAAAAAATTCATTCTCGGACACGGAATGTCCCTATCAACTTTTTCAAACGGACCTAAATGGACCTTCGGAATGGTGTCGCTATGTGCAATATTTTTGTCAATGACCCAGTGTCCAAGATTTTATAGGACTGAGGTGGCAACTCTACCCATGACATGCTTATTTAATCAATAATATACGAGAAGTAGTGTGGTTGTACTCCAATATATCACTCCTGTGATTCTGAGAGTCTGTGATTCTGAGAGTTTGTGATTCTGAGAGTCTTGGGATGAGGTCGCAGCTGTGATATATTAGAATACAACTGTACGAGTATGTTAATACAACAGCCCATCGAGTAGCAATTATAAGGTAATAGTAATAAGATTTTGTTTATTTAATTAAACATTTGCAGGCCTCCACAAAAAATAGTTCCCATAGCATCAGCAAAAGTGGGACGGGTGATCGCTCCAAACCATCCGCATCCGGAAAATTCAGTCCATAACCGATGTAGTTTTGTCTAATATCACCGGTGCCAGCAGTGAAACAACTAGCCTTGTTATCAGTGGAATAACTTTGCATTGTAAATTAAAACCACGCAGCAGGATTAAAAAATAAAATATTGTAGCGCTAAGGTGGCAAAGAGATCGTGAGGCGGAGAGTGAAGTTGTTATTAGCAGACACTTTTACTGTGCGGTCCTTGAAAGGACAGCGGAAAAAGAGAGCGAGATTAAAGAATGAACTCACTTACACACACAGACAGGGAGCCTCTAAGGAGACAAAAGTGGATACAGGCAGTAGAGACCGTGCAAAAGTCATAATCTGAAAACTTTTTCTCGGTTCGGCAGCTTATAAAAACTCTAAATCAAAAACAGATCAAAGTAAATCCAAACAAAACAGAATACATATGACCATTTACTTTACTCTTACTTCCGCCTACGTTCATTTTTGATGCCGGCAGAAACACGGGCAGGTTTCAAAAGGAACTGAACAAGAACCAGCCCAGCACTGGCTCCGTGTCTGTGGAAATCGATGCATATGTAACGGTGTTAAAACTACCTGTAAAGCAGAGTAATAGAGCGTGTGTGAAATGTCTAAATTTGGTTATACTCTGATAACAGCATTCATAGAACGCCGCTTGTCCAATCAGATTTCTTAACTGTTCATTACATTTATAAAATTCATTACATTCATTACATTACAAAACAAAAGTGATATTATATTACATTAATATTATTCCAAATTAGGGATTTAAAGCAGGGATTACCTCCAGGGAACTACAATTAGGCCAAGTTCCTGTGGTGGGAACACAGCAGAAGTTCCTAGTTCCTGATTTCTGAAAAACATTCCTGCAGTTGGAAAGCACCTATTCATGGAGTGTCATTCATCAATGAGCTTTAGCAGGGGTCTCGCGATCAATGCTTGCCTTTGGATTTGCGTTGTGGCCTGAGTTTATTCCTCCTTGAGGATGAGAAAAATGTCCAAAAGGCCTTTAATCGCTGTGGAGGAACACCACAACTAATGAGAGACACACACACACACACACACACACACACACACACAAAGCCACATGTGCCTCAGGACGGCTCATTTTAAAAGATGATGCATTTATTTCATTTTAGTTCAAAAAGCTGATTTCCTTTGTGATGTTCAAAACGTTTAAAAGCAGCGCGGGCAGATCTGCTCTGCAGTCGGGACAGGAAAGATGATATCTTGACTTCACAAAGCAGAGGGCCACCTCATTTAAACAAAGCCATGCCGTCCCGGACGCTAAACGTGCTCCTAATTGCCGCTTTAATGCAAAGCACTTCCCATTGGGTCCGCAGCGCATAATTTAATTCCATAAACACTGATAGTCGTTTTTTTACGGTCAGCCGAGGAAAAGCAGGGGCACTTTGGCGTAAATGATGGTTGACGTTTGCTAGCGACGCCGGCTTTAGGTGTCTCGCGTTTGAAATGCATTTCCTTTCCCAGGGTATTTAATGAGGAAATGTCACAAGTATGTAAAGAATAAAATAGTGAGAGGGAGGGGCTGGCCCCGGGCCTGGGTCGCTGATCAATCCCGTGTCGACCAGCTCCTCCAGGAATCCATCAAAGGCCTCCGCTGCGTAATCGTCCTGCCAGTGCTTTTTTTTTCCCGAGCTGCCCCTCAGCTCACGTCCGTCGAGGGGGCCTCGTTGAAACTTGACGGAGCCTGCCCACCCCCTCCCAGACATGCAGCCCTACAATTACTTTCACATGTTGGGGTATGTGCGTGGCAAGGTGGGGGGGGCTTTGGGATTCACAGTGGGCTGGAATGACTTGTTCCAAGCTGGGCAGAGAGGGGGGAGGGGGGACTCAAACAAACTACCCCATCCCATCTGCCCCACCCCAGTCTCAGGCTGCTGGCCATATTAAATGGGAAATAGACATAATATCAGGAACAGCGGATAACATTTAAGGACAAAAGGCTTCCAGGATCCAGCTGCGGGTGGGGGGGGGGGGTCATGTTCTGTTAAGGGCCAGATCACACCAGAGTCACACTAACAGGAGCATTGAGAGCATCCGGATCCACTGGCATGCATTGCTGACTGCAGATGGCATTTAAACAGAAGCAGAACAAGAAAAAAGCATAAGCGAGGGGAAAGGGCACCCCCTAGAGGAGAGGAGGGTCATAATCCAGTACAGGGAAAGATAACTGGCATAAGGATACGAAGCCTGTCTGACTTATTTCTCCAATGTAATTAACATCCTCAAGCAGAATGAGGAAAGTGAATGTGAAACTATCATGTGGTGTGGCAGTAATCTGCTACAGGGGTGTGAAACTGCTGACCTGGGGGCCCGGAGCCCTGTGTAGCTTAGTTCTTTCCCTTTCCCACCACCAATGATTCAGCTCAAGAGCTGTGTGGTAAATAGCACAATAAGATGCAAGGAGTTGAATCAGGTGAGTTTAACGAGGGGAAACCCAAAGAAGGGTGGGGCTTTGGTCCTCCAGGACTGGAGTTTGACTCCCTTGTTCTACATTATAACAGTGAGATGAGGTGAGAGTACTCACTGCTGAAGGGTAATCACTGGGACAAAGTAAGTACCAGGGATATGAAACACCTGCTGAAATTTCCCAGACTGCCCCTGGGCTCAGCTTTGTCATACGGGGCCTTAATTACTGTGGTCCTCTTGCTAAGGACATCCCAGCCTTTCAGCCTGGCTGACAGCGCAGTGCCATAAAAAGCATGTCATCCCTCGAAGAGCAAATCTTAGAGAAAAGCTTGCTGTCTTTGGAATGATACATGAAAGAGTAACTCTGAGGACAGCGGGAAGCCTTGGCTAGGCTGGGTCCGGCATGAGGTTTTGGGAAGGCCGGCTGGCACCAACACCGGGGGAGTTTACACAGAGGGCAGCGCTGGCCTGCTGCAGGAAGCTCACGCGCTCAAACAATGCCTGACTGTTCCCAGGATGTTTAACAGCCCACCGCACACTACGGGCACCAGATGCGCCAAGACACACCCAACGGAGAAACACCTCTTATAACAACAATAAAAAAATTACAATTGGGCAGAGGCAGCCCTTGAACAACCTTCCCCTTCCCACAATCCCTGTGTTCTACATCACTCCAGGTCCAGTTGCCATCACTTGGGTGTGTGCTTGGGCTTGCGCTTGGCTGTGAAGGTGGGGATGTTCATTAGAGGAGAGCAACTGTGACAATGAGCTGAAGCCGGTTGGCGTGTGAAAGTGTGGGACGTCACTGAACTTTCTCACTAGCCTCAGCTTCTAAACGCTTCAGCTTCTGCTTTCTGGAATGCTGACAGTGTGACCCTCCACACACAGATCCTGAAAACGAGTCTCATTTAAGAACCCGCCTCTCCCTGCCAGTAGAACCCCCTCCCCGCCGCGGACCTGAAAGTCGACTGGGCACTTGACAATTCCTCGGCGCCCAGGAGAAAGACCAGACCTTTTCACTGGACCTGAAACATTTGCTTTATTGACTGGACGTGGGGGTGGGACACCTTGGCCTTAATAACGGAGGTGATGTCTGATGGCCCTGTTGCCGTGGTGGCTGGGGGGGGGGGGGGGGGTCACTGGAGGGCATCTGGAGGATGCTTTGAGTGTTTGGGATGAATTGGGAGGTGGGCTTCTAGAACCAGTTTGCTTTAAGTGTCTTTCTTGGCCGGCATTTTCATAGGAGTTCTCTTGGCTGTTGTGTGGGGACCTCATTCTCCACATACAGCAACCCCCCCCCATGACGGAACTACACAGCCATCTGTGGCCTCATTTGCTTGCCTTCGATGGCTTTACCGTCGCACTGCATGGCCAATGAATCAGCGACCCATCAGCACATCCTAGCTCTTGACTGGTGGTGAATACGGGAATGTTACCCACAGCCCTCTGATCTTCTCAGGCCACCCAGTGAGGTCACTTCAGTGTTTCCTTGGCAATTGCAAAATCCCAATGATTCAGAGCAAATGCAGGAAGACATTCAGACAATCGACTGGTGCAGCAGAAGTGTGTTATTAAGACATGGATACCTTAGTGGGATGGGAGAGATTGAGACGAGCAGAGTCAGATGTTGTGCCTCTTCTCAGAAGGTTGCTGGTTCAGATCTCAGTGTCAGCAGAGTGGTTTCATGATAAGGCTTTTAAACAAAGCCCTTAACCCTCAAGGACCATCTAACCCTGCTTTCTCAAAAAGGTGCATTGCTTTAGATCAGGGGTCGGTAATGTTATCCAGAAAGAGTCATTGTGTGTGCAGGTTTTTGCTGCAACTCCCTAGTTAGATTACTAATTAGAGGACTGATTGGTAGAAGAGTCCTCACACTTGGGTTTGAACAGCTGACTTAAATCTTATCCCAAAAACCTGCATACACACTGGCCCTTTGAGGATAAGATCGGCCACGCCTAGTTTAGATAAGGGTGCCTGCTAAGTATTTCAATTGTAGATGTCAGGTATACAAAGTGGTGACCATGGCAGGACAAGAGAAAGCAATAAAAAAAATCAAAATATGTCTGTAATTATGTGACTCTGAGGGTGATTAGTGTTTAGCTCTGCTTGTTTTATGTCTGAAATATCATAAGTTAAGATGAACCAGAGTTTCTCTATGTATAATTAAATTAAATTTTCATGAGCAATAACTTGCTTTAATTTAGTCTTTAGTGGAATGTGCTGTGTTGCAGCCAAAAATGAATTCAGTTACCCATCATGCACTGCCTGAACTTTAACATTGATTCCTGTTTTCAGTGATCGAGTGGTTAATGACTAGCTCCTGTGCTCTTTGTTAATCTGGTTGAAGCTGAGTGGAGTCCCCCTGGTTTGCTTCCATGTCTTCTTGCTTTAGAGGTTCAACTCAGGACGTGAACGGGAGGGAGTGGTGTTCAGATCCCTTTTTGGTCACATGTCCTGAACCCTAAATGCTATTTTGGTGAATTACGTCAGCTCTGCTGCACCTCGCTCCAAGGATCCCAGAACATTTGAGGTGACCCATACAGGACAGGGGCTCTGAAAAGGCCCCCGACCCCCAGAGCAAGCCGCCCGCTTGACCCCCACCTTCATTTCTGAGAAAACTGGGCCTTTATTTAACCCGAGCACCGCTGGCACTGCATCTGAACGGACACCACATAATGATACGGCATCATCGGTCCAAAAGCCGGCACCGTAAATTCACTTAAAGAGCCGCTCACACTATTCCGTGCACCTCCCCGAGCGCCCATGGAACCCGGCCGGCCGCTTTGTAAAACCTTATTTATTTATTTTTCCTTTTTTTTTTCCCCCCAGTTTCTCATGCCCTAGGTTGGCTGTCCAACACAAATCTTTCCCTGTGACAGACTGCTTCTAGTTGTCACACACCAGGGCTAATATGCGGCCCGAGTCTGGATAAATAAACTGGATAAGTAAAAGGAGGATCATGTCAGAATAAATAATGGATGAATAAATGGCAGATTGAGTTCAGGTTAATTAACTTAATGAGCTGAGCAGAAGCCTGAGCTTCGGGAAATCTACGCAAATGCAGCCTCTACTTTAAAAATAAGGCTTACATGCAAACATTACTAGGAAGTCAAGCTGCATCATGTCTCCTGTCTGTGGTAGTGTGGGCACCCAGAGTGGGATTGGTGTCGTGTCGCCTGCTGGTGTAGCCTGGCTCAGCACAGCACAAACATCACGGCACAACATGACACAGGCACGGCGCAGCAAGGCACGGTGCCGCGTGGCACAACACATCACACCACAGCACAGGATGGCACAACACAGCCTAGCACATCATGGCACAGTCCAGCTGGGCACAGCTGACAGCACAGCTTGGCACAGCACAGCATGGCACAGCACAGCATGGCACAGCACAACGCATCACAGCACATTACTGCACAGCATGGGAGAGCACAACATAGCACCGCGAAACATGGCACAGCACAGCATGGCAGGGCGCAGCATGACACAGCCAGCACAACACAACATACCACAGCACGGCATTTCACAGCATGGTGAAACACAGCAGGACCAGTACAGCACAACACAGCTAGCACAGGATGTCAAAGTACAATATAGTACAGCAGGTACAGAACAATATGGCACAGCACAGAACAACACGGTTGGCACAGAATGATACAACATAGCATAGCGTGGCACCAGCATATCACAGCATGACTGGCACACAGCACACAGCATGGTACGACACAGCACGGCACGACAAAGTCCAAGCTGTTTCCAGTTTATAAGAGACGTGTTTTGATAAAGAGATGCATATGTCCATTACCACAGCTCTCCTTCAGGAGACTCTGCTGGATCAGCATGGACTATCCGAGCCAAATGGCACTAGGCTCTCCTGAGATGAACACCTAATGCTGTCCTTGGGCTGCCGTTCTGCCACCCAGTGGGCAGTACCATCGTACAGAGAGCCTGCCTCTACGTCTGCTCTGTGATATTACTGCAGAGCCCCCAACCCCCCTCACCCACAGGCACACAGAGGAGGGTGCCCCCTCTCATATCCCTCGTTCCTGCATTGTGTTATGCCAGGGATTCTGGGTAACCGGGCCCCACCCCCACCAGCCCCCCGCTGTGAAGAAAAAGCCCTTCAGCGGGAGTGGAAGATTATACACATTCTCTGCTGATTGGTGCTGAATTGGGGGGAGGGCTGCCTCCCCAGTGATATTTTCACAAATAATTAAACACAAATTATTTTTCTTTACACAATAATTACACTTCAACCTGACAATAACCTGAAGACAATGATTTGCAGTTTTATTTAAGAGTATGCAAATCAGCAACAGCACTAACCTAGTAATCAGAGCCATCCCATGGTTACGATCCCATCGTGAGCCAGCGTGTGTGTGTAGCAAACGATGCATTTTGCTTAGGAAGGATGCCAATATTTGTAGGGTCTCAGTCACCAGTGTTAAGACATTAATAACAACAAAAATTATAATTTTTTTAGGACAGCTTGTAGAGTTTTGTGTGTGGCTTGTAAACATTATTTTGTTTTATGTTTGTTCTGTGTTTGTGCCACTTCAGTAGAACATTGAAAAACATACTGCTGTACAATTGAGAGCTTCATAGTACACAAAGCATTTACGCTACTCCACAGTTTCATTTCATCTGGCAGTGCTGCTGAGGGGTGAAAATGAGTAACGACTGAGATTTCTGCTGGAGAGAAAAAAAATAATTACTGTTTTCCTTCAGCAAACCAGAAGAAACTGCAGCATGAATCTGGCGGATGATCAAATATGCAGCTTACACAAGGAACTGCATCTTAACCAGGGGGAACTGCTTAATATGTTAACACATTAAGGGATGAAAAATTACACGCCTATCATAATATTTGCTAAATGTTTGGAAAATACAGCGCATAAGTTTCAATTTGCTGCCAGAGAGATCACAATGACGGATTACCTTTCAGGGTGGACATTGATTTTAAAATTATATAATGTTTTTACCGTACCATGACAAAACAGTGAAGTAAGGAAGCATGAATGATGTGTTTCACTGAATATTAACCTTTAGATGGGAAAAGCTTATATCTGTATTTTGCTTTATCGCTACATTTGGCTGTAAAAATGTTTTTTTTTCTGTCCATGCAACCACTTCACCTATTAGAAGACCGATTGGAGAAAGCATGTATTTTCAGAGGATTTGGATACTTAAGCGGGGCTGTTTCGTGTTCAAAGTTATGACATGAGACACCATGTGATTTTTATTCCAAAGATAATAACACAACTTACACAAATGTACTGCAGGAAACCATCATATCCGTCTTGCTCCAAGATCTTTGGCAATATGTGTGTTTCTAGTTTAGTCATGAATTCTCGGGGCAGGCCTACTTATTACTGAAACATCTAGAACTCTTTGAAGCATTATCAGCTAATCAGAAAAGCTTGATCAAAGATTTTTAGCCAGACAGCATCTTCAAGGAAGGAAGAAGTTTGTTGCCGTGTCCATTGAGTGAAAAGAGCTTCCATTTATGAGGATATTGTGTTCTCCGCTGCCTTGGTCTTAAGGATTTGCGGTGATAAAAGTCTTCAAAATGGAGGTTAACATTTCTTATAACCCAGGAGAAATGAGTACATAATTTCATACAAATTAAGCCGCATCTTTTTGAAGTCCAGCTACCCATTATTCTGCAAAGAGTATGAAAAAAGTTTGGGGCTCGCTTCAATTTGGTGGCAAAAATTCAAGAGACTGAAGATCCAAAAACTCTTGTGATTACAGCAGACAAGCAAAATTATTGATATATTTCCTTCAAATGAATCATTATGTATATTAATTCCTTTGTTGTGGAAATATAAATTAATACTGAAAGAGATGAGTGTGATGATTAGCTGTCTTCCACAGCTTTTCCACTGAATGGGGTTGGGTCTCCTCCCCATATCTTCTCCATACCTCTATGCCTCACAGCTGTTTGACAGATGAATTTGACCTCATCTTGGAAGCAGAGTGATGACACCACCGAAATCAAGTTCTTTAGAAAACTGCTAGAGTTATGTTTCCCTTACCTGTTTTTTCCACAAGGTCTTGGCATGAAAGAAACCGTCTAAAGCACCTATATCACAGGGAAAACCTTACACACCTTCTAAACTGTAAAAGCAATTGTTTTAAAAGAAATGTCAGTATAAAGAAGGAGGCTTCAGACAGACACATGCTTGCTATTAATTTTTCAAACACAGAACTTCACTGCAGTTACCTTCAAAATCACAATATTAGCCTGATACATGGCTGCCAAACCCCCATGACAGCAGAGGTTGGAAGGGGACCCCATGTGCTTCACAGACCCTGAGCTAACTGTGTATGGTGACCCCCCCCCCCCCCCAGCCATGTTGGGCGTCCAACGGGGAAGTTGTGCCAGTCTGATCATGGCTGGCACGATTCCTCCGCCAACTGCAGCCAAAGTCTTAGATAGCTACGTTTTTCTTTGAAAAACGATTTTATACCCGAAAACGCTTTCAGCTTTCTCAGTTCCACACACTTCACACCCTTCTAAATATACTGTAGCCTGTCCAAGTGCTTGTCTTACGCGAGCCAGGATTGGCAAACAGACATCCCATAAAATAACCCCTTTCATTACGCCATCACACTACCAACAACAATAGCAACAATTAAATTTTTTTCCTAGTCAAAATGATTTTTAACAATTGGTTTCAAAGACATAAAACTTTACTAGGCAGGGTCCTTTTAAGTCTCTGGATTTGTGTGCCTTGTTGTTCAAGAGTCTACCTGTAAAAATACAAAGGATTTATTTGTTGGGATTGGAAATATAAGCATCACTGCTTAAAATACCAGAACTGATTTGCATTGGACAGTGACTTTGGGGATCCTACAACTCTCTGGTGGTGAAGGTGCCTGAGTTAGTGTAAGAGATACAGTTGGCCTTTATTCCATGCATATTATAGGCTCAGGAACCAGACCTCTTGATCAGGGGTGCTGTGTCTCCTACCCTGCAGTTTGCCAGAGAGAAGGATCTCAGGCTGGTGGGGTGTGACAGTCTAAGGCCTATGTAGCTGGAGTTTTTCCCAGTGGACATGAGGGGCCTCTATGCGACTGCAGGTGGCAGCAGAGAGTGTGTACGCCTCAATCGGTGGCTTGGAGAACCCAGTGAGTGAGGTGCTGGAAAGGATCCTGCCACACACTCGGTGGTTCTACTGGGAGGCTCCAGTTCTCATGTGGGGAACCAGGGAGATACCTGGGGTCCTGACTGTGGGACCGGATCAAAACCCAGGTGGTGAACCACTATTGGAAGCTATGGAGTGTGGGATGTGATGGTTCATGGGAATAAGTCAACACAGTGTACATGTACTTTGTGGACTTGGGGGAGAGCATATGACCATGTGACCCGGCACAAACTGAGGGATGGCCGCTATTGCATGCTGTCATGTCCTGGTATAAACGCGGCAACAGCTGTGTCCACGTACCTGGCACAAAACCGCAGCAAACTCCGGTGTTGGCTTCTGGCAGGGGTGTGTCTTGTATCCAGGCCTGCTTTCTAGGGAAGACTGTTGGAGAATTTGTCCTGGACCCAGGCCCAGGTGGCGGCCCAGGGGAAGACATAACGGGGGCCCAGTGGAAGCTATTTTGTCCCAGGCTGGGTATTATGCGGGGTGGGGCTGGCTATATCCAGTCTGATTTGTGATTAGTAACATGAAAGCACATCGTTGCTATGTGTAGATGCTGTCATGCATTTGGTCTCATCAGGACCACCATGTGCATTTGAGCAATTCCAGTGTGGATCAGCACCTCCAAATCCGAGGCCACGGTGCTCTCTCTTGGAAAAGATCACTGGATCACTCCTTTCACATAACCGGGGAATATCTGCCCTTAGTGAAGGAGATGAAGTACCTCAAGATGAGTGGTGGTAAGAGGGAATTTGAGATTGACAGGCAGATCGGTTCAGTGAGGGCAGCTTGGGGTGGCGAGTTAAGCTGTCAGACAAGGCTCACAGTTTCCTGGGCAACCTACTGTACGGCCTTCTCCTCACCCGAGATCATGAGCTGTGGGTAGCGACTGAAAGAACAAGGTCACCAGTACAACAGCTCAGGGACAGGCTGAAGAGATTCAGAGGAACCTTGAATCAGAGCTGCTGCTGCTTCAGATTGAGAGGAGCCAAGGAGAATTATGCCTCTAGGGAAGTAATTTTGGACGCCCTGCTTTCCAGACGTTAGCAGGGAGCTAAGCCTGTTTACTTACATTCAAGTTTTGTATTTCTGATCAGTTCTGCAAATTACATTTAAATTTCTCACATAACATGTACCCCTGTGATGGTAATCCTTCGCAATTTCTAGATGGTGATGTAAATTTCCGTAGAAGGGTAAAAAAAACCTGGAGCGTATGTTTTTTGATTGAATTTAAAACTTTATGGGCATGTTTTTTTTTTTTTATCTTAATTATGATTATGTTGTTTCTATGAATTTTATTTTGGGCCTTGATTTTGTTTGGGATATTCAGAAAGCCATGTCTGAAAGTTTTTATAATTGAATTCAATCTGTTTACTGATTCTTAAATTTTTTAACGTGGTGAAGGAGTTAGTCCCTTGTCATTGTTGACCTAATTGCTGCTGCTTTTCCACTCTGTAACCCCAGTCATTATTTTCTTCATGCACTTTGATATAGATGCCTTTTGCTGTTTGCTGAGTTTCTTGTTCCACGTTAAATAAATTTAAAAACAAAACAGCAATAACACTGATTAGGTAACCTGCAGGGCCCCATGGCTGAGGTATATGTGGGGGTGACAGGGGGGGGTCTATAAAGTAATCACGGGGGGGCCTTTCCTACATGCATGGATCCTCCTTACTCTTATCTCAGCTGCCAACGCCCCCTTAGGCAGGTGGAGACTCCAAGTCTGACTGTCGTCTCTGACCAAAGGATGTTTTCCCAGCCGGTTGCCTGGCAACAATCGCTTGTTTGCCAACAAGTGCCTTTTGTTGGAGGTGCCACGTTAAGATCCTGAGGCCCTGAAGCATAAAGACTCTATCGCGCAGCAGCATCTGAGCCCAGGCCTCCCCCCACTGCAGAGCTCCACCCTCCAGTCCTCCATGGCTCCTTCATGCTCTCACATGTCCCAAAGCAGGGGGCTCCTGGGTGGAGGACCTGACCCAGGAAGATGGTCTTCAGCTTCTCACAGGTGAGGATATGGATCTGGATCTGGCGCGTGTCCGTGTTGGAGGAGCGTAACGCGGCGTGCAGCGAGCTTACGACCACCATGGACGATAGATGGACCAGTGATCAGGGAGGTCATGCAGGTGAGAAGCTCAGATTAACCTGGGAGAATGTTGGTGGTAACCAAAATCAAAGAAAATTCTGAAGAAAACTGACCTCTTCAGAAATATGTAAAACATGGAGGCCGTAAACGTCAGAGAAATTTATACGGCATTAACTGCTACAAGCTGCTGACCAGCCTGATTGCCTTCACCGTAGCATCTTCAGAGCCACGGTGGACCTGGTCGAGATGTTTTACTCTGTGCATGTGTGTGTGCGTGTCTGCGTGTGTCCCTGGGGGGATGGTTTCTGGAATCCCTCACAGCAACCAAACCGACGCAGAGATTTTTTTTTTATGAATTTCTATACATATGTGCACCAGTCCTCCAAACACAAAGTGTTTTGGAAAATCACGCCCCTTAAGTCTACTAAGTCCTACTAATTGTGAAGGTTTGAAGTCAGCCGGGACGGACCGCTGACCTCGACATCCTTCTCTCAAGGAGACGGTTAAAAGCTCGACACCACATCCACATCCAGACTGGGCGGCGAATATCTGCCCTGTTAGATTACGGCCAACCCCCCCTTGCGCAAGTTCCTACCATTAGCCCCACTGGCTGGTTTGGCTGCCCAGTGTCTCTCCGTTCATTTTCATACTTTGCTGACAAAGATTTATTACCTATAAAATATCGTATATCCACACACATATAGTTGCCCGCCCTGCTATTTATATATAGTAAGCATGGGCGTGTTTCTGGAGCTGCTCTCGGCTCTGTTATAATTAATGTCAGTTTCCCGGCAGCTGTGTGCTGACTCGGGCTTTTTGCTAAACACACTTTACAAGTGGAAGGAAGCGACTTTCGAGGAGGAGCCTGATGATGTCAGAAAGAGAGCAGGCCGATTCCCAAGCCCAATCAGCATCAATGAAGAAGCGTGGCGACACAGGCTCTGATGTGAGACCGGAGTCCGGAGACAGACTTTGTTGTAGCTTGACCATCCGCAGAAACAGACCCGGGCTCTTTAGTGTGATGCGCAATCACTCACCCCCCACGGACTCCTGGCAGGAGTTGTCAGTGGGAGGCTTGATGTACCTCCTCGGGTGGATCAGGGCAGATCTGTTACATCACTGCAGCCTGGGGCACACATGGCTGCAGAAGAGAGGAATCTTCCTGGACAAATGAGCTACAACCTGTTAATCCCTTCCACATTTTCCAGGATGGACGCGGTAACACTCTCCTGCCAGTGTGTGTTACTGTAAAAGCAGCCTCATGCTTCCTCACTCTTGTTTATGGCTCTCTGTGTCCTTCCCCCCTCCCCCCCCCAGCCTTCCAGCCTCTACAGGGTACAGAGTGGTTGCCCCCTCGGATCATGGAGGTGCAGAACCTTGCGGCTCCCAGCTGACAGCCCGCGTTTCATCACAGCAGGTCGAGTCAGATCCTCCCTCAGCTTCACCATACGCAGTAAGATGTTTCTATGGCTCCACCAGCCCCCCCCCATACCCTGACTTTTACATTTACAGATATCAGCTAAACATCTTGCCCTCTACATAACTCCCATCCTGTTTTGTTGGGGTTTCCTTCCAAATCAATCTTTTTAGGCCGAAAAGCAGGCAGATGACCAACCGGACTCAAGCTAAAGGCTCCCTCGGATTCGTCAAGCTCCATTCATAGAGGTTCTCTTGGCCCTGGATTGAGGTGGCGTCTCGGCCAATCGTGTGGCGGATTCCTTATGCAGCCAGCGAGCCACACAGCCGCTTTCCATTATTCCTGCCACATAATGCCGTTAATAAAAAGCGAAAGGGGCGAAACCCCAAACCACAGCTGGAGTCCCGGCATTCTTTCACGAGTGACTCCCCACCCAGCAGCTCCTCACTCCTGTCGGTCCGACTCCAGGCCCCTCAGAGCCACAGGCTGGCTGAGACCCTCCCATCCATCGTCAACCAGCCTCTATCTATTTCCACGATGGAGCCAATGCATCTCACAGAGATCAACCATGCCTCAAAAACATGACCAAACGCAATTTCATCTTAGTGTCACTAGTTTCCTAGCAGGGAAACAGCAAATCTCTTAATGCAGGAGGACCTCAGTGCAGCTGTAGCATTTCAGTTTATTCGATGAATAATCAGATGTAAATTATCGTGTATCTCTCATGAAGTTTCCCAACATGATAAACACGCTTCTTGCGTAACAGGAGACCATTTTCACGGTTCGGAGACTCGCTCTGCCTCTCAGAGGTGGTCATAGCTGTATCACCCTGAGCTTGCCGGTGGCCAAGTTCTGCCCGATGCTTTTAGGGGTTCTGGGCGTTCTCCTGGCCCTGGGACAGGCACAGCGAATGCACCACTGAGGTGTAAATCCTCCAGGACTTCAGGGTCCACAGAGCCCCAATGCTATCTCTGCCTTTTCAGTGGCTCTCATTTATGTATCTCTTCATCACAGTCTCCATCTCACTGTAGCACCTTTATGTCTTTTGGCTGCAGAGGGGGCAGTTCTATTTGCCAGGCTCACGCGAGCGGCCCGACGCTATGAATCCTGTGCTTATCCGCGAGTGCATCTGGCGTCCATGCGAGCACGGTAAACGCTGCCGCTATCTCCAGTCAGCCTGCATGACCACCTACGCCTGGATGTCGAACCCGTGTTATCTGACACGCTCCCCTGCCTTGCTTTCCGGTGCCTGACAGCTCTCAGCTGAAGCAGACACACGCACCTGAAGGTTAAAATCACAGCTCCTTCTTACTGCTCATTATATTACAATTATTCGAAAAATAACCAGAGCGATGAGGGCCCAAGCACTAGACTCCTGATATTGATTTGGTTGAAGACTCCAGGGTGCAGACTGCATTTAGGCAACCACCGCACCTCCAGCCGTCTGTAGTAGAGGTATGTTCCGGGCCCTCGTCTATGTTTCCCTCTTCGTGAAAAACACGGTCAGGACTAGGAAGATGGGACATCCTCTTGCACTGGGGATCCACACTTCATGCGAGACATATGCTGTTACTTAAATACCAACTTTTAATAATTCCACACGTCCATTATGATGCTCTAACGACGGGTCTGCTTTTCCTCCCCTCTTCCCCGCATTTGCTGTTTCTCCCTGACAGACACATGCTGCAGCAAAACACAGTATTCAGAACAAATTTCCTCTTAAAGTGATGTATGACATTCATTAGTTTTGCGAACCGATTCTTACGGAGAGCAGTACTGGAACCCGCACAGTTTCGCGGCTGCGGGTTCGAATCGTGGCCATTTCCCTTGTATTCAGCTGTGTCTCTGCCAGGGAATCTGGTTTCCGCTCACAGCAGGAGTATTAATGGTTCTAGTGGATGGATTCTTCTGCTTTGGGCTCAGATCTGTGGATTTGCCACGACCAGATTTATCAACATCTGACTATGTGTTTAGCTATTTTATCCAAAGCAACATACATTTGAGAAAGCAGGGTCAATCAGTCCATATAGCAGTTGGGAGTCGGGGCCTTGTTCAGGCACACAATGCTTGCATCCCTCTAGCAACCCTGGGATTTGAACTGGTAACCTTCTGACTAAAAGCACAGTGTTCTAAGCCACTGACCCACACATCATCCCTCAAATAGATTGGATATGAATGGAGGCTTGTGAGAGAAGATGGTCAATAACAAGGTGGTGGTTTGCCTGGATATACCATTATTAAACATTGATATTATATAATATAAGCATTATGTAATGTCATGATGCACAGCAGATTTTAAAAAAAAAGGATATCAATGAATTGTGCTGAATCGCACCTAACAGTGACATGTGGGTATGTGCGACAATACGGGGAATCTCATCATTTGCACTACATGACACTGGCCAACCGCCAAGACCCCAGAAATGCCTGTCCTGTAGGCGGCGCTTCGCATGAAAAGACCCTGAGGAGGACAGCAGGTTTGTATGAGATGACACCGGGAGTGTGTTTCAGGTCCGAAAAGCAGCTGGTTTCATTCCAGAAAACCTTAAAGGAATGATTAGACAGTGATATTGTTAAAGAAAAACCCAGATATCTATAAAAATCATAACCAGCTGTCTGTTTGAAGCCCCCAGCCTTGGCCTTTCGCAGGGTCTGGAACACGTCATTAGAGTTCTCGTCCTTTTCATTATTACGCCCTCTCTTCAACATTAAAGCTTTGTGAAGAGTGAGAGGAAAAAAAAATGATTATTTAACAGTCCCCTCTTGTTCAAAACTCGCTACAGTTGTGGTTTCTGTGGCTTGAAAAGAGAGGACAAATTAAATATTGCTGCATGCTGTCATTCACTTCGCTGGTCGGAGCCGAGCTTCGTCCTGAGCCCCCGGGACGGGTCCCGAGGCCGTCCCCTGCGTTCCTACTAGGCCTCGCTTCAGCTCCGATGAGCACTGAGGACTCTGATGCTGACATATTGCAAGGAACTGGGGGTTCAGCTCCCATCCATTCTATTTGACGCGGCCTCATGATTAACGTGGACAAGAAGCACATGGTATTAGAGGCTTCGAGAGGCTGAGCTGGAGGGATCAAGCCATATTCGGTGTGAGGGGTCAGTGCACGATTAACCTGCAAAGCTAAGGATTCCTCAGTTGAGGAGGTCTTGGCTTGACTTGGATGACATCGCTATCTTGGTGGACTTAGAGAGACCAAAAAGCTCCTCTGAAAAATCATCAGCACTGTTTCTTATCTTCATACCAGGACGTTTTTTTTCATCATGCTTTTGTTGATTCTTTAAGGTATAGGACGGATTCCTCCTTTGACCCTGTTAACCTGATTCCCATATATTTGCTACTAATACTAGCCAATGCTAGTCAGGTGTTAACAACATAGGTAATTTTTCATGTGGTGTTCATACCTCTGGGAAATTATTTAGAGGAAAACCCTCCTTAGTGTTAACACTGTTAAATTATACACACAGTGGTGGGGTGGTGGTTAAGGAATCACATTTCTCCTACACCAATATAAAAACGACCATTAATGACAATTACTCGCTCTGTAGTTCACCGCCCTGTCTCGTAAGTGTCTTAATGCCAGAATTGTTCTGTCACTGAGTAAATGGAAGTAATTTATATATTTACTCATGTGTTAACGGTGCAGAGGGTAATAACTGAATCACAAAAGCAGATTTAAACGTTTGGTGGTTTTCATGCCTTCATGCATATGTGCACAAATCTTTCACGCTGTGGACACGGACGCATGAAAAGGCTCTAAGAGAATCCATGTGTCCCATTTCACAGAGCCGGGCACGTCGCGCCGCATCTGGGAAAGCCGCGGAAGGACAGCCAGCACATCAGAGATACAGAAACTGTGTTTGACGGGACATTTAGTTTTACTAAATACCATGGACATCAAACTGCAGGGAGACGACGCAGAACAACATCCAGTGATTTGCAGAATGGCTGTAGAGAGCCTCCCCCAGAGGCTTACAGTAAGTCACTCTCACGCCCCGTTCCTTAAAACTCTGCAGTATTACTCATACTGTACCTTGGGGCTATTGTGCCTCAGACCACTAGAGGGAGATTTTTGGACTGTCAACATTTTTCGCAACCTATTTCAAAATGTACAGGACTACATTGCACTGTAATGTGAATCTGTAATTAATGTCTATTAAGATGGATATGAAATTATATAGCACTGCTTTGGATCTTTAGGGATAGTGTTTTCCCCACCCCACTCTCTATGTGTGCAGTTCGGATGTCCTCCCTGCGTTTATGTCGGCTTCCAAAGACATAGAGTCTCTAATTTTGTGAGTGCGTGTTTGCACGCTCTTTCCTGGGTGTCTGGGCCCCGGTGCAGACCCACCATGTGGGAGCAGACAGATGATGGCATGTTGGGTCAGGGGGTCCAGGGCTGGAGGTTTGAGTACTGCCCCGCTCTGTGTGTGGGGGGTTTGCATTTTCTCCCTGTTCTGCATGTATATTGATGTAACTGCATGCACATTTGCAGCAGATGCATCACGGGGGCTGTCAAGGTGACCCTTCCCTGTTCAAGGTCACAGGCTCCTGACCATCTGCTCATGCAAACAAGCAGACTGACGCAGTGGAGTGCAGGCCAGAGACATGGAGTCTTTGCACAAATTCGACACTTTAAAGCAGAGAGCAGGTCTGCTTCTCGTTCTTGTCCAGTTTACTTACTGCCCCCCCCATAATGAAACTGTACAAGAGCATGTTCTTTCTTTGTAACATCTATAACTAAAAAGAAAGCTTTGAAGAATGTGAGAGTGCTGTTCCTGATTCTGCTCAGGTTTCCGGGCCTGTCTGTAACGGAGCCTGGGCCAATCTGGTCACCTGACCCAACATGAGCGACGTGATGCTTCGCCGTGTCCTGTGTGAACTCTGACCTTTCGCTGAGGTCCTGAAATCGCCTGAGGAGAAGTCCGGCTTTGATCCTGAATAAAAGACTCGTGTTTTGTTATGATGGACTGAAACAGTGAGATTCTACAAACATATCCTGTTCGGGGAGGCATCTCCAGCTCAAAAATGAATGTTTTCACACAGCTTAGGAAAGAGTCTCCCCAGAATACAAGGGGTTTATGGAAGACTGTTGTGATCTGGAAAGTCCTCAATAAGATTTTTAAAGTTTCAGGATGCTGAAGATTTTCATGATTTGGAAAATCCTCAGCGGATTCCAAGATAAACCCAGAACTCACAACTTACGACTTATTTGACACTTCTGTGGTCTCTGAGGCAGGAAACCGTTGGCTGCCAACACATGATTCCACAAGAAGGGATCGTTTTATGATTGGTGGCAGGCGTGTCAGGCTGAAATATACTGCCGGTTAGGCTCAATTACGAAAGAAGTGAAGGTCTAAAGGGTCGGGGTGTGTAATCAGCTGAGTTCACGATGTTCTCAGCGCCTGATCAGGTAATGCTGAGGCAGAAGAGAGATCTGATCTGCAAACTCATCTCCACTTATGATTCCCATTACGTGTCTCTCCCTGCCGTTGTGTGTAAGACCAGGTTTGGTCAGGGGAATCGGAGAAAGCTTGCCCAGGCTTGAAGGGCTTCCCTGGACCTGAAACGCCTTCAGCCCCCCCGCCACCACCACCCCAGCCAACACCAAACCCACCCCTTCCCAGGTATGCTGATCCACAGGCCGCACCAAGGGCCCTTAACGTGATAATTAGCTTCTATTCTTATCCGTCACAGAAATGACATTTGATCACTTCCAAAATCATAACAATGGTGCGTTTTAAATAAGCACCTGCTTTGTATTTCCACTGAATCCGATCCTTTTTGACACTTGATCCGAAAATATTACTGCATAATCATTTTATAGCATAGCAGACCTTCGTGGCGTGACTTACACAGGATTCTTCTTGGCGCTGGTGTTTTCTTGCCGGACCGATTACGGTTACAGGCCTGGGGGTTACGGCTGCAGGGCCCCAGGGACGGCAACCTAAAGCTCAGTTAAAAGGCCCCTTGCTTAAGAGCTGCAACTCTGTTATTCGGTTACGTTCCTGTAGCCTAGCGGCTCAACAACCTTATTCAATTAAACATATTTTACTTCCTTTCTGATCCCCTTATGACACTTTCTGAATTCAGGCCTACGGGGTGGTAATTTAATATTCCTGCCCAGCCTAACTGCTGCCCTGTTTGATCCATTTTAACTCGGGTCATGCGTTAGTTAAACATAGGTTTGGGCTGAATCTGAGCAGCATCACCAGGCTGGCGGCAGCGGGTCAAGTTTATGGCGGGTTTCACACAAAAAATCACCAGTAGGTGTCACTGGCACACCTTGAACACTAGGGATGCTGTCTTGTTGCATACCTAGCGTTATATCGGTGATGGCTGGACTGTGTATACGCATTACCTATACACCGGCAAGTCGCATCTTGGGTCCTGTCATGATAGATAAATAGAAGTGGCACAATACATAGAAGTTTTAGAATTGGTGACCAGTGGTCATTGTTGACACACCACAGCACACAGTGCACAACAAAATGTGTCCTCTGCATTTAACCCATATGTGACTTTCGTGACATAGCAGGGGGCAGCTAATTCAATTGCTCAGGGTATCTCAGGTGACTTGCTGGTGGGGGATTTGAACCTGCAATCTTTCGATTACAAACTGCGCTTCCCTAACCATCAAGCCACCACCGCCAACATAAATTTAGACAATAAAACGTTTTTTGCATTTTAATAAACAGTAACAATAAATAATAAACAACACTAAACAGTAATAGCGCAAAAGATGACAGGTGACCAGCATAGAATTCCGTAGTAGCTGCTCGTAAGTAGAACACAGCGGCTTGTACAAAGAGTAATACTACAGCGCCTCCTACTGTCGATCAACTTGAATTACCTTTTCGTTGAGGGCGTTACATTATTCAGGGAAGCCCAGAGTGGAGACAGTGATGGGGAAAAGTGTGATGATGAGTCCAGCTCGGCTGGCCTGACCGTCTCGCGAAAGTTCTTATGAGTTTCATTTTTATTCATCAACTCTGGAAGAATGATCAACCCTCACCTCAATGAACGCATTTGTTAATTACAGCGAACTCAATCAAACCGTTATCATCAAATCGAAATTATCAAACAAGTTTTATTTGTTACTTAAACAGTTATATTCAGTGCAATAGTGAAACGCATGTTTGCCTAATTTCAAGACGCTGGTAGCAGAATTTTATATCATCAGTTCCAATTTTATATCATCGGTTCCAATTGACAAACACATTAACTGCGTTACACTTGCCTGGAAAAAGCCGGACCATAATCGTGAAAAGTTTGTCACTCGTGCTTTTTTTACCGCACAGTTTAAAATCTATCAAGTTTGCCGTGAACCGAATGGGCATATTTGCGTCCCCGGGGAACTTTAACATGTGTCAAACTGACTCGATCACTTAACAAGCGGCCAGATCTAGTTCTTGGCACCCAGAAGACAACCCAAACCGGTCAGGTTCCTAAAATTACAAAAGTGCCTCATTTTTCAGATACATCAAATAGCCCAAACGTCACCGTCGTAATGCCAATATGTTTCGTTTCCTCTCCTCACAGGCTAGGGACGCCAGTGATAGAAAAGCAAACAGATTGCGATAAAGAAGCGGAAGCAAGCAGAGAACAACGGTGTGGTTTTCTTAATTTGATCTGTTATCAGGTAATTCGTTGTAACTGTAGTACCTTGGAAATTGGATTTATACGAATATACTGACACGGTGCCTTTCTCTTCTGTAATAAGCGTGCCGGGGCTCTGGTATGCCTGGCATCACATCAGGAATGAAGGTCTAGGTTGCCGGACCGGTTCCGCTGGATGCTTAAAGTTAAGTCCCCGGGCTGTGTGTCATACGGTCCGGGGATCGACAGACTGCGTTAAATTGATACCAGCATCCGCCCCCCATTTAAAGTATCAGTAGACTGGTAGGCCTAATGCGGGACACCTGTCGCTTTAATTCCTCCATCTTCCCCGAAGTGTAGACGACGCAGATTGGAGCCAGCACCGAGGCCACAAGCCGAGTCTCATTTCTGGAAATCCCGTCCGGGATAGCCGAGGAGCCGGGAGCCGAAGGGACCGGGGATCCGAGCACCGAGACGCTCGTCTGTCCCAAACGGGGATCCGAGCGCCGGGACGTCGGTCCGTCCAAAGCGGGACTCGAAAGCCGGCCGGACGGCTCTGTCGCAAATCTGCGGCAGGTACGAGCTGTTAGAGCGGCTATTTTTATTACTTTATTGTGTAGTTTCACTAAACTGGTGCAAATGCGGCAGTGATCGTTTTTATCAGGCGTGAACTGCTCATGGTGCGGCACGTAACCCTGGTCTGCTTGGCGGTGTCCTGCACGGTCCCACTGCGGTCACTGAGCAGGATGCCTTCCCGGCTGCCCCGTCATTCCGGCAGGATCCCCTGTGGTCCCTTTACCGTTTTTCAGCCCCCAGTTCTTCTCCTTTTTCCACGTCACTGTTAGCAGTTAAGTTTGATTATACTCATGTGACAGGTTGTGTACACAGCGTCAAATATTATCATAAATTTGTTTTAAATGAGACATTGAAACAGACGTCGATTCGTGCTGTTTATTCCACTTTTGGCTCTAATCTCCAAGTTCTTTGGATACCCTGTTACAAGTAAAGCGCAGCATTTATACGTGCGTTAATATTTTGTTCCCATGTTTACAAAAACAGTTTAAACAGTTTTTTTTTAACTCTGGGTTTCGAGTTCGGCATAAGGCCGTTTTTTTCTCATAACACTATGCTTCGGTGTCGTGAAATCATTTAGTACTATTTTGTCTGCGAAACTAAATGCGAGGTCCGCGTGGATACTTAAGTGCCCCTCGTCTGTACACGTGTTTGTGTGTGTTGCGTTTTGAGAAATCCACTTTGAGTCTCTCAAAGAGATCAAATACAAATTAAAGACAGTTGTTTCCTCCCTTTGTACCTAGAAAGACCCTGCTTAACATGGTACTTTGTATCGGTGTGCTCTGTGAATTAGCATATAAAGGGAGACCTTCTGGAGCGTAACATTAATTAAATCCCTTCTATAGCCGCTGTTCATTCAGTTACTTCCTAATCACCCCAGTGATGCCAAATGAAACCCCCATTGTTTTCCCGACTGTCCCATGATCAGAATTTGCTCTCTGTATTCAGATTACCAGCCAAGAACACTGGGAAATCAGTAGCACGTTTCCTTACATACTGCTGACCATGAGCCAGTGGAATTAGATGCTGACAGGGCCCCTGTTATTTGCTGCATTTAGCTACAGCGGTCAATCAGCTGTCTCAGCACAGCATGGGAGGGGTTACTGTGCTCGCCCCACCCCCGGCACACCCAGCCCCTCCCTTTCTCCAAAGAAACCCCCCCCCCCCCCTCCCGGAGGTCACTCAGTCAGAGTAAAGTTGCCCGGCTGCCGTTTGCCTGCCCCCACACACTCACGCTGGGAGAGTTGGAGAGCGTTTGCCGTCCTGCCACAGTGATCTGTCTGCGCCACGTGACGTGATCCGCAGGATCCGGTGAGCTTGGCTCCTGCCAGTACTCTCCTTTTTCTGTGTCCCTCCTCTCGCTTTTTTGGAAACGTCAGTATGAGCTTTTCATTTACTCTGATCTCTACACTTGTTTGGGCCAAAGGTTCAGGGTACTTGAGTGATGGGATGTGGGTGTGAGACTTTGCTTTGTGGTCCTGCGGCGGGTTTAGGGTCGCATGTACAGTACGAAGGGTTCCCCTGTCATCAAACTCGTAGCTGCTGCATGCTCCTCTGTGCAGGAAGCACGGTGGGTGTCCCTCAGGATGTGCTGTGACAATGTGGGGGCCGTTATCACTTCCCCTGGCCAGATAATGGCCCCCACCCTGTGCAGGCTGCTGCGCTGATTCACAACCCCCCTTTTCCCAACAGACACCCACCACCATGGATCCTGACTCCAGAACAGCAGCATCTCCCACAGAGCTCGGGGAGGAGGTGACCGGAGGAGCTGCGGAGGTGGACATGACAGAGAAGGTGGAGACCGAGGTGGAGGTGGAGGGAGAGGTGGAGGCGCAGGCAAGGGCGGAACGAGCCGCCCAGCAGCAGTTGCTCACGGTGGAGGAGCTGATTCAGACGGAGAGGAGTTACCTGAGGAGCCTTCAGCTGTGCACCGGAACCATCAGGAGGAACCTGCATTTGATCCAGGTGCTGCTCAACCTCCTGATGCCAGGAGCGAGTCACGTGGCACATTGCAAACATTTCACGTGTTTGTTCAACTTGGTAACATATGTGCTAAAAATAAGTATATTTGCCCCCCCCCCCCAATCATACAGCCCCCGTTGGATAACCTGGACAGCATGTTCCTGCACATTGATGGTGTCATCGACATTTCGCACCACCTGCTGAGCCTTCTGGAGCAGACTGAGGTGTCGGACCCGGACTTCCTCAGAGTCCTGTGTGAGTAGCCTGGGTCCCAAAGCCGTATCTGCGGTTATTAGCTGCCTGATCACATATCAGGGCTTATCCTCAGGCTTTTAGCTGGAGGTCCGGTCCGCTGATGATCCCTCTGTGTTTCTGTCTTCTGTGGGGCATGTTTACCGCACGGCTTCTTTTTTGGAAAACAAGCACTATAGAACGGATCCTTCTTCCCGTGTCGATGTAAGAGGACCAGGGTCCGTCTGAGTCAGCTTTCCATCATCGTGCCCAGTTATTGCTTGATGAAATCGTGTGGAAATTGTAGAGCAAAGGGGTGAAATCGTAGCCATTCCATCTGCGTTAAGAGAGGGGAGGGCAGACACGTGAGCATGCCGGCAGTCCAATGCGGTCGAAAGCACTGCATTCCCTGACTGTCATTATAAAAAAACTGGCACGGTGCGGTGCCCTGAACATCAGTTAAATACGTCTGATGTGTTTCCATGTCTTTCAGGTGAGGCTTTTTTGAGCTTGAGGCCAGACATGGAAAAAGCATACAAAGAGTATCTCGCCAGCTACAACATCATCACGTCTCTGGAGAACAGCTACAAGCAGAAAGAGGCCTTGTGGCCTGAGATCATGACGGTGATCAAGTCCTCGGCGTAAGTTTGGTTAAATCACTGTCATGTGACCAGGGTGGGCCCGGCTGTAGTTTTCTACTGAAAAAACAGACCGCTGTCCATGTGCACAGTGGAGAAGGGGACTGTGGGAGATCCAGCCTGGTTTGGACAGAAACACACAGCTCAGGGAATATTGGCAACAAGGGGGAGTGCAGAATAAAATGATTATGGTCAAGCCAAAAAGAAAAAGTGAAGGGGAACAGCATTTGGGGCATTTGCACATCAAACCTGTGGGAGAAACACACACTCCCGTGAAAGCAGGGAAACAGATGGGGGGCAATTAAGACCAACCCCCCAAGACAGTTAGTAGTACTGGTCCTCCCAAAGGAGTATATAAAAGCAATTGTAATGTAAACTGCCACTGGGACAGTTTAAATCCCCTGTGAATGCCTAGGAATTACATACAGGCATCATTTTCTGAAGTTGTGCCTGAAGCTCACTGTGGCCCCCTGCAGGCCGGAGGTCAACGCCTCCTCCTTGACCTTCTTCCTGGTCATGCCGGTTCAGAGGATTGCCCGCTACCCCCTGCTCCTGCAGACCATCCAGAAGCACACGGACCCCACGCACCCGGCCTACCCTGCTTTGGAGCACGCCTTCCACGTCGCCGTGGAGATGAACTGCAACATAAACGAGTACAAGCGCTTCCGGGAAGTCGGTGAGGGAGTCGCCGTGGCACGGGCATCTTCGCAGACATCGTGCACGGCCGACACCGTGAGCGGGTGGCTGGATTAAACGCCCGCATTTTCCTTCACAGCGGACAAATATAAGAAAACTGAGGCGTTGACAATAATAGACAAGATGAACCGGCTGACTGGACACAGCATTGCCAAAAAGACGACCAGGCTGAGCCAATTCATCAAAGCTGAGGCTGGAATTGTCCCCAAGGTAAAGGCCCGGCTGATCCTGGTGCCAGGAGGTGCTTGTCTTGGTGTGTAACACACTTCCTTTGACTGGCGATAAGTCATTTTGGCTTATTTACCTGTTCTATCCTGTATTTGTTTTCTCTTGTTCTCCTTTGCTTCCTTCCTTTTCTCCCTTACCCCGTTCTCCTGTCCCTGTATTTTTATGTTCTACTTTTCCCATTCCTGTTCTTCTGTTCCCCTGTTTTCCTGTCCTCCTTTCCTGCCCCTGCTCTTCTGTTCCTGTTTTTTTCTTTTGTTCTTTTCTCCTGCCTTCCTGCTCTCTGGCTCATCTCAGTTTTATTTCTTTGTGTAAGTTTTTATTACACTTTGCTGTTCTCTCCCAGATTTTTTTTTTTTTTTTAAACCAAAAACCATTTAAAGAATCCGGCCCTTTGTGCCAATCGCTTTCGTCTTTAACTTGGGGGCGGTGCCTCCGGTTTGATAGTGTCTGCCATACTGCCCTTTGCTCCCTGTTCCCTGTGCCACGTATCTGAGTGCAGGGACCTTTGCCATGTGACCTTGTTGTTCAAACATTTGCAAGAAGCGGCCCACGTTTGAGTCAGTCTGCCAAGAATGTGCCTGCAGATTCCTTTAAAACCATGAGTGTCAGATGGAAGCATTTCCAAATGCAATCTCACTTCTGTCCTCTCTCTTGTCTTAGCTGAAGGATGAAGAATTCGATGTCCTGCAGGGATTTTTCTGTGTCCTGGAAAAAGGGGTTGTGAACCTTCATGAGAACGTGATAGCCTTCCTTACTTATATGCAGGTGAGCTGGTTTGGGAATTTACTTTGGCAGTCCTGCCGTGGAGTTTGCAGGCCTGCAGTGCAGTTCCTCTGAATTAGTCACCCTTCCCTGCACCTGCAGGCTGGACTCGTACTGATGTTGTTTTGCATGTTCTGATGATGCACAGCATGTATTCATATACACAAGAAGAAGGAGCTTATTTTGGTAGAATGTTTTTTGTCAGGATGCTGTCCTCATGATCAGAAAGTCTCTGGTTCCAATCCCAGAGTGATTTTTTTTACCGTTGGCCATCACTTTGTATAAAAGCATCTGCTAAAGTAAAGAGTAAGATGAAGAAATGGCTGTTTTTTGGGAGAGGATCCCCTGAACGTTCTGGTTACAAGGCCACCAGCTTCCGTGTCACACGAATGGTATGTGACGCAGGTTGGTGACGGTGGCAGGCGGGGAGGAGAGGCTCAGAGTCCCTAACAGCCGCTGTGACTGG
>JAODKE010000002.1:27494129-27508024 GCA_026779605.1 Mormyrus hasselquistii | reverse complement strand
ATAAAATGTATTACAAGTCAGCCTTGCCAGCTGGTGGGAGGCGAAAAGCCTGTTCAGGCATTCTTTAACAGGATGGTTCTCGATTGTATTGGTAACAGACTAATGCGGGTAAATATCACACGTGAATCGGTGCGGTGTTTCGTCCATTCCCACAATGCAACTGGGCGTCCCACAAAGTCAGGGCCTGTGTGTCTGCTGCGTTTTTTAAGGTTTCCACTTAAGCTGGGTTAGAATGGCATTGACTCCTGTTCGTTGGCCAGCGTTTGAACGGACGCCGTGGCCCAGAACGGCCTCCTGCTAAACTTCTGCAGATCAGGATGAAGGGAAGCGGGTGGCCAGTTTTGAGCCTATTTCAGGTTGTTGGACTGGTTTGTTGCCAGGGGTTACTATTGAGCTGGTGGCTGGATACATATAAACAGTTAAGAATCTCACAAGGAGAGCCTTAAAGCTACAGGGGGAAAATAAAGCTGTCGGTAGCTTTTAATAATACAGTTAAATGTCCTTTAAAATGCTACGTGTTTTATTAATTACTGAAGTAATTTTCAATACAGCCATATTATAAACAGTATATACATATATAGATATATTTGTGTGTGTGTAGATAGATGTATAGATGAGTATATAATTTCATATAGAAACCTTTGACCATTTCCTCCAGTGTTCTGAGCACTTTTCAGCAAATTTAAATGACTAACTAAAGTGTTGGGTGGGGGAATCAAAACCTGAACACTTCCAAAGGGAGCCAGACTCCTTAGATCAGTGTTTCTCAATCCAGTCCTCGGGGACCCACAGATGGTCCATGTTTTTGCTCCCTCCCAGCGTCTTGTCAGATAGTCAGCTGGGAGGGAGCAAAAACATGGACCGTCTGCGGGACCCCGAGGACTGGATTGTGAAATGCTGCTTTAAGTAATGATTAAAAAGGTGTCCATGCTTTTCACTTCAAAACGGTTGTTTACCAAAAAAACACGGATCTGGGCTGCCCAACCGGAGCAGTTTACACGTGTCAGACTGTTTGGCTTTCAGTTTCCATTCAGTCCCAGTGATCCAAATCAGGCCTCCAGGTGTGGTGACACTGTAGACTCCTCCCTCTAAATCAGAGCTGCTTTTTCTAACATTAAGCGTTCTGGTACGCGACTGGCCTCAAGACTGCCCAGCGGAGTCGCTCTTTCGTTGACGCGACATCAGCACTTAATCATGCCGTCCTGTGTGCTCTCACGTCCTATAGAACTTGCCACAGATTGGCAGGCGTCCGATTTGTGTTTTTCACTGATCATGTCTAATATCCACCAATCATTGCCCGATTATTTTTGTTTTTTAAGAAACTTTGTTTTGTTAAAGTATTTGGCTAGTAAGATTTTATATTTTTTACATACATTGGTTTATTTTGCTTTTTATTTATATGCTGTTTAGTTTGGATCCTCCTCTGTTGTGTGATTTCATGTCTTGAGAATGTGGAGACAAAGCTTTTCTGTATTTTTGAATTGTTAAAATCTAGTTTCATAGATAATTTTACCAAAATAGCTGAAATTATCTGATGTTATAAATTATATTTTAATTCATGTAAATAGTTTTAAAAAGACTACGGCTTCCTTTTAAACTGAATGTTTCTCTTGAGAAATTGTTTACATTATTAAAGTATAGAGATGTTCCACATTTACTGTAAAAAGTACATATATTCATTGATTTGCCTTCAGAGAATAAACATCCTAATGAACAACAGCACAGCTTCTTGTGGTGAGTCTGAGTCTGCTTTGCTGTTTTTCACCTGCCTTTGTGGATGCAGTGTGTTTTTGTTAATCCAGTGCTGCTCTCTTCTACAAGCCAAAATGATTGATTCTAAGCTGCACTACAGCACAGCCGTCTGTAGTCTGTCACTGGTCATTGAGTGTGTATTTGGTGAGACTTAATTGCCACATTACTGAGGTCCGAATGCGTCTCTTCGTCAAATCCATGGGCAAAACCCCACCAAGGAACGACCCTCTTGTCCCTCCCAGCTGAGCCCCGACCCCATTAAAACGCCATAAACACTCAGTCACTCATGATCTGTTTTTATTTCCACACCAAACACAGCTCCTGCTCTATCTCAGCCTGCCTGAGAGTGTTGGGCTGCTGATGGTATAAACGCTGCATTTCAATTGGATAGCGGCGTTTTGAACATGTGACACTGCATGGTGCAGATTCATCCTGCTGTCTGCAGTCGGAGGTGTCAGCTGACTGCGGAGCCTGTCATCTGGAGTCCCGATCTGCGAATCTGCCGAGCCGGGTAGCAGATGTGATGATTAAGATTTCATTCACTCTGGTTAACGCCGTTCCCCGCAGGAACTGGCGGCAATTTTCCGCACTGGTGGTCTCAAACGCAGCCACCGCTGTCGAACACCCCTAAAACAAATGGCTGGGATTGCAGTCGCACGTCACAGCGCCCCCAGGTGCCGTCTTTCTGCCCTGACCCCCCCCCCCCAACCTGACTGGGTCTGTCTGATTGGCTAGGTTTAAAGGGGTGTCGCCTCAGCTGTCCAAAACTACTGGGGCCGCAGAACTGATTTCTTTCCAAAATCAGGGCGTGCAGAGGAGCGGCGTGAAAATGGCACTGTCAGCCACGATTTCTGCTGCCCTTGCTCTGCATCGCACCATAGAGCGTGTCTGCTAGCAGCTGTGGCTGCTGACTAATGTGCCCTTCCACATGTATGCAGACACAAGCGAATTTGGGCCATTTTATCCAGGATCTGACCCATTATTAGCCAGATGTTGCATGGAATAGTATATCGTTGTTGCCAAGGTAATACCTTGTATGTGCACGTACGAGGTATTACCTTGGCAACGACGATATGTAGTTCGGTTTGTTGGCACTGGGCACAGTGGTGTTACATCACACCTCTGATACCTGGGTTTGAGTCTCCACATTTGTGGAGACTGCCTGTTTTCTTTGTGGGGTTTCCTCCAGGTACTCCGGTTTCCCCCCATGGTCCAAAAACATGCTTAGATGCAATGGAGTTGCCAAAGTGTTCATAGGTGTGAATGGTGTGTGAGTGCGCCCTGCGATGGGTTGGCGCCCTGTCCTGGGTTATTCCCTGCCTTGCTGCCTGTAGCTTACGGGATAGGCTCCCAACAGAAAGTGGATGGATCTAGAAATACAGTAATTATAACACTAGATCCCTAAATAATGAGAATAAGCTGTGCTGATTTCTTTAAGAGCTCCACCTATAAAAGATGAGCCTTCACTTCAGTGCCAGAAGACACTGTGCTAAATGCCATGAGGTGACGCCCTCAGTACTAACCAAAAGCTGCTACAGACTGACTGCATGGCTCTCCATGTCCCCCAATAAGCCAATGATTCAGCGTACGCCTCCCATCAATCCAGTTGGTGTGTGGCTTCAGGGGCTTGGGGGGCAGAGGGCCCACCCACATCCTCTGGGGGCCTCAGCTGATGATACAGGTCTTGGACTGTTGGCCCTGAGGCGCACTTGCAGCTGCAGTGAGGGAGATATTAGCCCATTTGGTTCAGCACAGAAAATCTGTCCTTGTGTCTTATACAGGAAACTGAGAAGATTCAGTTCCTGAGCGTAGCTGATTCAATATGCCCATATAGATAACATATAGCAGGTTTTAATCAGGCCAAACCATGCTACAGTGCTCCTGCTCTGGCCCATCCATGCTACAGTGAGAGTCGCTTCCTGTTTCCTGTCTTTCCACTTCCTCACCTTGTTTGGCTGTAGCTGTGGTTGCTGCGGCCTCCTCCTTCTGCTTCTTCTCCTCCTCTAGTTTGGCCAGTTTGGCTTCATGTTCCTCCTTCAGGGCATTCCACTCTTTCCGGTTGTTCAGTAGCCGCTCCAGCATGGGAGTGATCTCCACATGGAAACGGGAGAACTCCTTCCCAAGGAGATGGAGGAGTCGGGGATCATCAGGGTGCAAAGGAGTAATGTCGACTTTGGACATTTGGCGAAAATGTTCACCTTTCGCTAAACTCTATCCTTGAATAATTTGTATTTATTTTGTTTCTGATTCCTGGTAAAGTCAGACTCGTTGGCTATAATCGCAGCCTGGGGAGTTCTGCAGTGGGTCGTGACTATGAGTCAACATCTGACTCAGGACTCTACGCTGAGCACGAGTTTGCCTGAAGATGCAGGAGAATTTATCACAGGCACAGGACAGCCTAGCAGGCTCACCTTGTACACGAAAGCGCAGACGAAGTCAATGAAGCCACACTGGAGCTTTGGCAGGTCGTCGGCCTTGTTCCTGTCCATCATCGGCTGAGGGGGAAATGGAAGGCGGCTGTATGAGATGCCATGGCGGGCATAGTGTGGTCAGTGCCAAATGAACCTGCTGACTGCTATCGCAGCAAGAATGAGGGATAGCTGCTGAAGATGCTCCAATTGGACTGACATTGCGATTAGATTAGGGCTCCGATCCAGCCAACATTCTGACTGAATCAGGACTCTCCAACTAACATTTACGACTGGATCAGGGCCCCAAAATAGTAACTCTGATCCAGCCAAAATTCCGACTGGATTAAGACTCCGATCCAGCCAACATTCCGATCGGTGCAAGGCTCTGATCTAGCCAAAATTCCGAACCGATCAGGGCTCTGATCCTATCAATATTCCGACTGGATCAAGGCTCTGATCCAGCCAAAATTCTGAATGGATCAGGGCTCCAGTCTAGCCAACATTCCCACTGGTGCAAGGCTCTGATCCTATTGACATTCCGAATGGATCAGGGCTCCAGTCCAGTCAACATTCCAACTGGCTTTGATCTGATCAATATCCTGACTGGATTAGGGTTCTGACCTGGCTGTTCTTTCTAAATTTTCACAGCTGCCCAGATGTTCTCATGTGCCTCCCTGCTTCGTTCTCTCTCATATCCCCTCCTTTCTGTCTGTCTTTCCTTTTTTCTCTTTGCCTTACAATGGGCTGCTGTTCCAGCACAGTCCTCTCCAGGTCACCCTGCTCCCAGAACTCAGCTGCCACTGAGAGCGCCACCTAAGGGATGTAGTTAGCATGGTTACACACACACACACACACACACACACACACACAAAGCAATATGGGTAATGAGAAACGGGACACTGTCGAGCTTGTCCAGGGCAACAGTGCTGTCACCTTGCTTTGTATCTCCCAGGGTTTGGCGATAGCTGATAAGTCACAGGCTGTCATCATCATCGCCCTGCGATGCAGGTGACAGAAGAAGCAGGAAAGGAGGATGATGTGATAGATGATCGTGTAAAGCAGTAAGGTGTCTTCTCATAAATCCATGGAGGGAGGTACTTACATTATTATCTCCTTCTTTGTTGTCTCTAGCATCATGTACTTGGTCCAAGCATCCCAGTCTTCAAAGGTTTTGGACTGGTCCACTATCTTCTGGAACATTGCTCTTTTCCTGTGGGGAAAAAAAATGAGATTTGTTTCCTATGATGTGGAGATCAGGGGTGCTGCTACAGCCTTTGTGTTTGGCCCCCAGATGAATCCAATTATGTTTCAAAATTATTAGGGCCCTTCTCACACAGGGGCCCATGGAATCACCCTAATGTTTCCTAACGTTTTCAGTTCCCCCCATGGAGATTGAGATTTTATTGGACAAATGTTCAAAATAAAAAGAATAATAAAATAAAAGCAGAAGTATTTCACTGCATTAGCTTTCTTATGTCTTGTTGAAAAGCTCTATAACTTCTATAGTGCCCCATCTCCCTCAGTAAGAATGAGCATCTCGTGCATTTGAAGCCGTAACCTCTTAGTGGTGAATCCCTGTCCCAATCCACTGTCCATCACCTATATCTTTTTAAATATGTTGTTGTTGTGTCGGGATCCTTTTCAGTTGACGGGTTTGCACCAACAGCCGCTCACTCACTTAAAATACAGGGCCAGGTCCGTGGCGATGATGGCGATGTCCATCAGATGGATGACATGTTCGTGCTGCCGCCGGTTCAGGTTCTGGTAGATGTTCAAATCCTGTGCGTGGTGAAAGCTTGTCATAGCAGCCACAAAAGAAAGAAGCGGACATGGGTAGCAAATGCACATAGGCACTCCTGGAGGAAAAAGTGGGCCCTACCCAGTACTAGCTAAGCATACAATAAAGTGGCCACTTTGTATTTATATATAGTGTCTTACATCATCTCTCAGTAACGTCTTCCCAAATTCAAGGTGGTGCCTCTCTAAGATGGAGGAGCCATGGAGTTTAGCCAATGGGTTCCCTGATCTGTGGATAATAGGGTAGAGAGGCCACTGTAAGCATGAAGAAGAGTTATGTACTAGACCGTCTGTAATGGATAGGGTTAGGTTAGGGTTAGAGTTAATGTCCTAACCCCAGTGATCGCACACATTAATACTGAATAATAATGAGATATCTGAGAATGCAAGGCAAACAGACCCATGGGATATAGAAACTGGGATGGGAAAACGGATTTATCCAGTATTCCTTCTGAACGGGAACATGGATCAGCACAGGAGGGCTGGGATAGGTGAATGATGGGAAAACAAACCAACAAATACCATGAACAGGAAGAACAGGACAAGAGGGAATTGGTAGAACATGTCGCAGGTAGCAGAAATGGACAAACGCTTACAGGGAACCACTTCAACATGCCTTGTTGCCTCCTGTCTCTCTGGGGATATTTCAGTGGATGAAATTCAGCACTTACTTCATCTGGTAGAGATTGTTGGTCCCTCTGTGGTCGATGTCGTGGCAGAAGCCGGCAGTTACCATGGCCATGGTCTCCAGGTCGGTATAGTAGCGCTTCAGGTCGCCAGTCTAATGGGATGGAATGGGATCATGGCTGGGGGCTGCATACAGGCACACTTGGATTCCCTGGGGGCCGCCGCTCTAGGGACGGCACTTCCCACAAGAGCTTGTTAAACTTAAAAAAGCCTGAATAGTGTTGACTTCAACAGTTTCCCAAGGAAAGGGCAGAGCAAACGTGTCTGGACGTGTGTGTAAGCGGTTCACACGGCTATTGGGGGATATTATTTCCAGTCCATACCCACCAGCGAATGCCAACGAAGATCATTCACGCTCAGTGTGTCCTATTACTATTCAGCTTATTGCTATGGTGACAAACTATGCTGAAATAACAAATGGATTGTGCTCTATAGAGAGAACGTTACTGAGAGAAATGAGAAACCATTAGCTGAGCTGAGGAGAAGAATTGAAGGTCTTAACTATAATTCTGCATCTTGCTCCATAAATACTAATCCAGAGTATAATGCTCAGAAGACCTTCCATCCCAGCCCCTGGGCCATCTCCACTTCTACAGCCATGATCCTACTGTTGCAGGGCAGAACTCGGTGTGAAAGATGGAAACCAGTTCCTACCATGAGCAATGTGAACATGGTCTGACCCACATTGAATCCATGTCTCCAGTTGTGGTAGGTGATCTTCCTGTACCCCTTACTGAGGGAGTACATGAATCTCACCAGTACCTGCAATGAAACAGGTTCTTCTAGGTATTTATGGACCTCCAAAGCCACACCACTTCCTAACATCAGGCCGTCTTACTTGTCAATTAAACGCATGAATACATGAATGCATGAATACAGTTCCATCAATGAGATCCTAGAGTATTATTATGAATAAGTACGGCTCCATTCACTTCTTTTAATTTGTAATCTTATGACATTATTGGTTCTTTAGTACAAAGTACATGCCGAAAAAGTGCAGGGTTGTGAATAATATACCATAAGCAGCAAAGCTCCACAGCGGGAAGATCTCGTTTTACTATGTATTTACTAATCCTTGTAAAATTGTCACATTCGTTGAAAAACATACTGCTGTAAACATTCCCAACAATTAAATTTTAGGATTAACTGATAATTAGTTGGCAGCCAATTATTTTCCAAAGTTAATTATCCAGTGTATGGGCACAGTGAGTCTGGGACTTATCACAGGAAGCACAGGGCAGACAAACATACACAACTGGCATTAATCCACCTCAACTCCACATTTACAAAGCCAGCCCAGGATCGAGTCCACAAATGAAGAGCTGAGATGTGAAGTCAATGTGCTACCCACTGAGCCAACATGTCACCATATAGGATGGCCATAGCCAGGACATTTAAAATAATGAAGTCAAAAATGTTAGCCCATTCAAGATGTGTCCTGTAATGGACCATGGTAATTGGAGTTGCAGAACAAATACTGAGGACTTGACCTTGGTGTCCTCAGCGGTAGGTACGGGTATGCATATAGGTAATGATGTCATGCTGGAAACACTGGCAAAAGCATCCAGCAGATCAACACACAGTTAGTGCAGGTCAGAGATGTTTGCCTACGATATGTCTCAAAGAGGGAAAGTAGACCTGATGCAAGAGTAAAACGACATTCTTGTGGCCTCACCTCCCGTGGGATATGGAACTTGTCCACCACTCCAAGTTCATAGTACATCTTGATGCCGCACATGACCAAGTCCAGCTCACTGTGCTCAAAATCACAGAAGTGGAACTCAAAGATCTCAGACTTTGCCGAATCTGGAAGTACTTCTGACTATGGAAGACAGGAGAAGAATTGAGTCCACAGGCAGGCTGAAAGGAGGGGGCTGGTCTACATGAAGACAGGAGATGCAGGGGCCGAAATACCAGGATATCCTCAAGTTCATCCTCATCGCAGTCACAGGGCTCCTTATCGTACAATTCTCTGGTGTTCTAGAAGAGAAGAAGCAGCTTCCATCCATCTTTCTTCATGCTTCTTGATCATTTTAATCATTATGTTATACACAGTGTATATAAAAGTAGTGAAGCAGTCAAACTCAAGGCCCTTTATTAGTTCTGGTGTAAGAGCACCACCTACCAGGATGTTCTGGATCTCATCCTTCCTGCATTTTACATGATAAAGCACCATGTTCTGAAAGATGTCCTTGCGGTTCTCCAGCTTGTTCATCTTGTCGTAGGTGTCTGTGTTCAGCACTGACCAACCCAGGAACTGGGTGAGTGACTAAAGATGGAGAAGGGGCTCCATTTAAAAGACAGTGAATTTGCATGTACTTGTAGAAACAGGTTTTTATTTGTAACGGCTGACTATCATGGACCCTACATTACCTCCATGAGAGTTTCGTCCATTTCGTCGAAGGGTTTCCCATCCTTCCTATTGTAGAAGGTGGCCACTCCCACAATCTCCTCTTTCTTGTTCACGATGGGCATAGAGAGCACATTCTTTATTGTCCAGCCGGAAGTATCCAGGGGTTCTTTCTGTGGGAGATGAAGGGATGAGGTTTCAAATGGTCCTCAGACATCCATAAATCTTACTGTCTTCCAGAACATATTTTATTTGTATACACCTCATCAGTGAACACACATATGGATTTATGTATATCTATATCTGTCTGTGGAGTTAACTGTAGTTATTTCAGGTTCTACAGCTCTGGTAATAACACTGCTGGGAATGCTATAATTTCTGCACATTTTAGCATAATTACTTTACACCAACAAGCCTTAAATAAGCCACCTCAGATGTTTTTCTGTAGTCACATTAGTGCTCAGCCAGCGACTCTGGAAAGGTGCCCCCTGTTAATTTATATTCTTTACATTTGTTTGCCTCAGTGAAATTCATTTCTTGTTCCTCTGTGAGAGAGTGATGACGGTCAGTGCTCACGTCCAGATCATGGGTATTAATCACGAGTGGGAGACACGGTCGGGCACCACTAACTCTTACTTGGAACTCGAAGAATTCATCTTGCGCTGCGTTCATTATGTTGCAGATCTGTGAGACAGAAAAGGACAGAGACAGATGATCAAAGTTACAGTCTTCATGCTGTTAATTTCAGTGGCCAATAAATGTGAGCGACCTGGCAACCGGCCGCACTGTGTTAGGTGGCTGACAGCCCCTTCAGGGCCTGTATGTTGGGCAGAAGAAGACCCTCACCAGGCCAGTCTCTGCCACATAGGTGGGCAGACCGCTGACCAGGGCCCAGTGGTCTGCTGGTGGGCTTCTGAGAAAACATCAGTGCATCAGCACAATGTTAGAGTAACATGGGATAGGGGTAAAGCATTATTGGGATTGACACTGCCATATCCAACTATGGAGAAAACTGAGAAAGTCTCTCATTTTCTTACGGGATGACTTTGATGTCTTCCTTTCCATGTAGAATGTAATCGATCACCTTGTAGAAGATGATTTCCTGAAGGGAAACAGATTTTTTGTAAATGTAAACTGAGACGCTTATTTGTTGTTAAGAGCATAGTAACTGAGCATAGGGACACACTAAGGCCATCACAGTACGTGCTGGTTTTCCACCCTGGGAGTTTCTCTGGTTCCCTGCTGGCTCGTATCGCCTCGCCCTAGAATATGTGCCTCAGACGTGGCTGGAGCAGGTGCAGTGTTTTGGAGGGGGCCACTCACCCTGCCATCCGGGGTCTTGGGACCGTCGTAAGGGGCCACCTCCCCCATCAGGACGGGCCACAGGTCGAAGAATTCCTGCCAAGGGCATTAAAGAAGAGCTCAGCACACACAATACAGACACAGATTCTGCTGCTCTAATTAGATAATTAGGGAGGAGGAGGTAAGGAGGGCAACGCTGATAGAGCACGTTACCGCACCCACTACACAACAAACCACCTCGGGGCTGGATGTAGCTTAACACCATACCTGGGACAAAGCAACTGTTAAGGGCCTTGCTCAAGGGCCTAACGGAGTAGAATAACTCCTGGTATTCACAGAATTTGAACTGGCAGCCTTCTGATTACTGACACAGATCCCTGGCCTCAAAGCCACCACTCCACCCATATATATAAAAACACCTACAACTAAGACAGAATCAGCTTTTTGTTAATTTTCTTCCAAAAAACAAAGGAGTGACATCTTCACCACTTAACAGAAGTCATTCTGTGTCTGACAGCCCCACGACAGAACCTCCCCGCAGTTTTGGGTGTAGGGATGTCGGGGTGGATGTAAGTGCTCCAGGATGCTTTTGAGGACCAGGCTGAGAAGCTGCCATCCAACCTTGGCCTTAGTCATGTCCAGGAGGCCCACAGAGTAGCGGTCGCAGTTGAGGAACGCCCTGACCGTGTAGAGCGCCTTGTGGAACTGCCTCTCGATGTCAGTGAGTTCCTCGAAAACCTTGCTGGCCGACCACAGCAAAACCTGCACCGGATCATCACAAAGACAGCAGGCAGGACGAGAGTCTCAGAAAGCTTCTGAAACATCTAAGACATTATTGTTCAAACAGACGAATGGTCATATTAGTAAAAAAAACCTGAGGTCTCTGCACTAACAAGCTCAAAAAGTACAAAAATACAGACTTGGCATTTCAGGCTCTGTTTTTCCCACTCTAATAAGTAACTACAGAGTCATAAAGACTCATAAATCATCACAGTAGTCCTGCGTGCTTTAATTCAGGTGAGTCATAGTCCTCAGATGCCCACTCGTATGCCGCCTTTCTTTAGGATGATAAATTATACTTGAATATTGTGGCCATTGTGCATGTCGCTGTGATATTCTTGCAGTATTGCTGAAGTGACGGTCAACCGGAGGTAAACAGAACTGTCTCCGGCGAATAGTGACTGAATCTGACATGCCAGCATCTACAGGGTGCCGAGCTTTTCGACAGAGGCTTGCGGACTCACCTGGCCCCTCCTGGTTTCACAGTTGTGCAGGTAGTTCAGATGAAACACCCTCAGCACCAGGTTGGCAAAGTCTAAGTATTTCATCAGGGTCTGGATGAAACAACCATTGCCATAAATTAGCGAGAAAGCCTGATAGCGGGAACTTCTCCATTTCTGACTGCTTCTATGGCAGAATAATTTATGGGTGAAGAAACCGCAATGCTTTTGTATTTATTCTGTGTAAACATGGCACATTTATTACCTCTCACCACATGACACACTGGGAAAGACACTAAGGCTTTAACTGAAGGTGTGTGTCACTGATTGAAATTTAAATTAAATGATACTGATAAGCGCCACATGTAGAAGTATGTTGGAATTCTCTAGTTTTCACTCTATCTTGGTCTCCATTTTAGCACACATGGAGGTAAGAGTGAAGCTTATGGTCTGAGTGCAGGGTAAGCCATTTATCCAGCAGCCCTGGAACATCTTTCTGGGGGTTAAGGACCTAGCTCAGGGGCCCAACAATGATGTAATTATCGTCCTGACGGTGGGATTCAAACCAGTGATGCCTTGGTCACAGATACAGGGTCCAAACCCACAGGGGCACCCACCCCGCCATTATGCCTTACATCTGCCTGCCAAACATACCTCCTCATCCTTCTTGGTGAAGCAGGGAGCGTCCACCTTGTTCACTGCCATCATGACAGCCACCATGTCCTTGCCATTCAGGATGGGTGTGGCCAGGATGTTCTTTGTCTCGTACTCCGTGAGGGTATCCACAAAGTCGCTGAAATGGCTGTCCTGTAGATGACAGTATTCAGTATTTAAGTACTCAGTAGTTACTTAGTTATACAGTTCCCAGCCATTTACCCAGCTGCAGGAGTGGATGATGTTGTTTCTGGGCCCCAAACTGATGTAACATTAATGTTACCTAGCAAGTCGAATCAGAAGATGGTAACTAGCTGGCTGGTAAGCAGAATATGCTGCTTCGGCATCTCTTAAATAAGAAAAGTGTTCATTTAATCTAGTGTAGTGACACACAAATGTGTGGTTTGAGTGGTGGTAAACCACCTCTGCTACTTGTGCGTTAAGTGTATTGTGAAGTGACTCTTTCATCTTGGTAATTAATGGTTAACGGCATCTGATCCCTTTGCAGGGCAAAAGCTGCCTGTCCAGTTCACTGCCTGAAAAGATGGATCTTTATGGATCAGCACGTGTTCCCATCTCATCCACACTGACATTTTTACAACTTAGCTGGGTACTGGGGCTCTGTGAGACTGATCCTGACCCAGGTCATGGTCACCTGTGTGCTAGCTTTCATTTCAGACAAATGAATGAACAAGTGATGTAACTCAGTTAATATAAAATCAAACACACGTGTTCACAGTACCCCAGGTTTTTTTTTATATTTTATCTTTTGATCATTCAGAGCCCTTGAGCTGTTATGAAAGGGTTAAATTTATGTTTATGTGACAAATAGCTGAAATGGTGTTCTAGAAAATGATTAAACAATCACGGATTAACACAACAAGATATTATAGGGTATTCCTAAGGTGGCTGTTTAATGCATTTAAATTATGATTTTAAGATATGACTGTGAATGTGCTCTTTATTCACTGACACCTCTTTATGGATTGATTTCATTACACACTGATCACTGGTGCATCAGGATTTGTGATATGAAAGTATAACACGGTTCTGCTGACTCCAGCAATGCTATTTTGGGGCATGACCTTGTAAAATAATCCAGGATCACTCTAATTCAACCAGGATTACTGGGCCATTATCCCTTGACAGTTAAATAACGCCCTGCATCCCAGAATGCAATGGGCACAAGAGACATGTTACTTGGATTAATCTCACTGCAATAAGGAAAATGGAGGCCAGTAGGCAGTGAGAGTTTTTGTTGGATAATCCAGAATAGTATCCTTCCAAAAACAGTCCTCAGTTAAGACTGTCACTTTACTGCAGGAACTGAGGAATGCTGGGATTGCAGTTAAGATATGGATGTTTTCTGAAATGCGCTAATGAAGCCTGAACCTATTGTCTGGGGTATTGTTTTCCATCCCGGTCCTCTGGGTCCCCCAGACGGTCCGAGTTTTTGCTAACTAGCTGGGAGGGAGCTAAAAGCGTTGACCGTCAGGAAGTCCCTGAGGACCGGGTTGGGAAACACTAGTCTGGGGTAGCAGTGACAGGAATCGTAAATAAAACTTTTAAGAGAATCACTACCTTACAGTGTTCGACAGATTCATCTCAGGCTGGAGATGTGATGGAGATGATCTTGAATTTTAAGGATGGGAGAGCAGGAATTACAGCCTTCATCAGTAATGTATATTATTCCACTGTTTTTAGCACCAGTCAGTGTGTCAC
>JAODKE010000002.1:27476399-27491219 GCA_026779605.1 Mormyrus hasselquistii | reverse complement strand
GTCCTGAGGATGCGGGGACTCATGCCGAATCTCTTCAGTCTCCTGAGAAAAAAGAGGCGCTGCTGCGCCTTCTTCGCCGTTTTATTCATGTGAACTGTCCATGTGAGATCCTCCGCCAGATGTACACCAAGGAAACAGAAGCTGCTCACTCTCTCCACAGTAGCGCCGTTGACGGTGATGGGTGTATGTGCTCTTCTACACCTCCGAAACATCAGCCTCAGACAAAAACAGAGGGAATACAGGTGGAGCACCAGACCTTACAACCCACCACAAGTAAACGTTCTGTGTGTAGTGCACCTTTTTGCAGGTCTGTTCACTTGACCTGTTTCTTGATGGGTTGGCATGTTGGAAGCATGTGTTTCATTGTCAGCACATGGTGAATGATGAAAAGGAAAACTCAATAAATGTAAGAAAATGAGAATGTTGCAAAGATTTGCTTTTCCTTCTTTTCTGTCCTAATTTCATAGGTGAAACTAACAAGTCGGTACAGCATGAACAGTCCAGCGGGTCGTATATGGCACATTCATAACATGGACTGGGAAACACCTGATTTTGAGTTCACTGGGTCTGTATGATCATTTTAGCCAATGGACATATTTTTCTTATAATGATAACATGGTCTGGGTTCCCCCAGGTTAGACTATGAGTTATCTTTCATGTGGTGTCTGTATGTGTGGATTTAATGACATGGCAGACTCTCTACTGTGGAGGCTGACACATCGTGGACTCTATCTGCTGTTGGGATAATCACACAGTGAACTCTGCTGTTAATTCCTCACACAATAGCCCATCTACCATGTGGTTAAACGCCCACTGTATGTGCCTTCATTTACATTTATTTGTGCAGCAGACATTTTTTATCACAGCAAGATAAACTGAAAAGGGTCAGATAATCCCTGGGGTCACAGGAGCTAAGGGCCTTGCATAAGGGTCCACTGGTGATGGCACCAAAAACGGGATTTGAACCAACAACCGTATAACGATGGGCACAGCATGTTAACCCAGTGAGCCAAACACCAGCTGGTTTCCTATTGGTAGACGTGGGGGCTTATATGGAATGTGCAGGACACAAAGAATTTTACAAAATAATGCAAAACTGCCCCCGTCATACATAAATAGTGAGTAGGAGAGGAGGAATTTGAAATTCCAGGGAGTGTGTCCCCAGATCATGTGAACATTTGTGCAAACTCTCCCTCATCACGCTCCAGGATGTTGGCGTCTTTGTCCTGTATGCTCTCAGACATCTGAAAAGACGCAGCCATCGAGTAAATGCCCCACTTTTTTCATGACACGGGGTGCAGAAACGGACCTCTGTGACCGTGTGACTCTGACGCATCACGCCCTCATGCACAGCTTTGCTGGGTGACGCACACAAAGTGCAACAATCCAGCCAGACAATAGAGTCAGCATGCTTACGCCGCATCGCTATTCATTAATTTTGGGCTTAAACTTTCCGAGAAGTATTCCAACAAGAAATGTATCTATTAAAGCCAGTAAATCTATGACCTACATGTGAATACAGTTACACAGCACTAAAGGGCCAATTCATGTTCAATCGACTCATTTTATTATATCAAAAAATAAAAATAAGTATATAAATAATTCAAAAGATATATTTAAGGATACCATTCCCCTTTCATGTTCTTTTGGGTATCCTATTACATTTATTACAAGTATTTTTCATAAATGCGGCTCAGAGTTTTGAGAACATAAATGATGGTTATAAACATGAAGTGTTATTTTGTGAGATGTCATGATTTTGCTCCGCCCTTACAGGCACACAACACTGGGTAGTGTTATCTGATCAGGAGCTCTAACCCAGAGACCCTTCTCCTGGCCCCTCCGCACCTTTCGCAGTGATGGGGCGCCGCGCCGTCCCTACTCTTGTCATGTGATGCGGGTGCACGCCTTCGGTCCGTAGCTTTTCAGCCCAATTGCTGGCCCAATGGGCGTCCGGCGGGCGGGCTGTCTCTTAAACGGCGGTGCCGGGGCTGCAGGTGAGTCGTTTCTTAAGATCTTTAACAAGTTTTCCCATTTTTATTATATACAATTGTGAGAGAATAAGTTTCAGATGCGTTTCAAAGCAAATTCATGTCTGTACATTTTTATCGTTAATTCAAAATTTAGTTCGTCGAACTATCTGCGCTGGCCGTATTGACACGTAGTTAGGGTTCTGGGTGTTAAAACGGAGTTTACAGGTAGATCCACCTGGCCGCAGCGTACGCAAAAGAACTGAAACTGGTTGTTTGGGGGGAGGAACTGGACGCTCACACTAAAATCGCTTAGTCACTCCTCTGAATTTGAAACCTGTGCTGACATTCATCTAAACGATAAAACGACGCATTTTGTGTTACCTTAACTATGTATTATTATTATTATTATTATTATTATTATTATTTATTAACAAAGCACAGTTAGAATAATTAAAATGCTTCAGCACGTTTATCCCCACGTGGGACTTTACATCCCTTGCAAACCCGTGCTTGTTCACTAGTTGCTTGTAATCATTTCCCTTGGAGTCCATAAAGGAGTCCATTGAGGTGAGGCCTCATGCGGTGTAAATAGAGCCGCCCGGGCGCTGCTCAGTGGCCCCATTGTGCGCAGCATAGTCGCCGGTGTGTTTCCCGCGGACTGCGTGGCTGCCCACTTACCGGAACGCCGCGCCGTTCACGTTGGCTGCACGTGAAGGGGTTCGCGGATGGAGCGCATCCCTCCGCTCATTGGATGTTGGCTTGCACGCGGCGCGGGAAGGCGCGGGGTAACGAGACAGGAAAATAAGCAAATAAATGAAATGAAGGAATGCAGACGTGGCGTGAGGTGATTAAATATAACGATTTCAGACACAAATCCAAGATAACATAAAACAAGTGAACGAATTCAAACGCAAGATAATTCTTTCTTCAGAATGTTATCTGATAATCTGAGTAACGTGAAAACAAGCTGAAGACGCTGCACGTTTTTGTCTTTGCTAACTTTAATTATATACGTCTGATAAATTCTGGTTGTTATAAAGACGTTATTACGTTCGACCAGTTTGTCTAGGTCTGATTCTTAGGAGATTAGTGTTGGTTTGACCAGTTTTTTTTCTGGTAATCTCTAGTGAGGGTTTACCTGTTAATATTAATGTTTGTACAATTACTGGAGTGTTACAGTACTGTATAAATTTTAACCTAATCAAAATGCTACCCTGTGCCTCCTATGGACTGTATGCTGTAGGAAGGTAACACTACCAGAAAGCAAACTGATCATACCAAGCACATAGTTAAAGTTTAATCCTTTTTTAATAGTAAAAAAAAATTCTAAAAGAGTTTGCCATATTTGCCAACTCTCACACATCTGGAGTGACAGTCACGCTTTCAGACGGTCTTGCAAGAAATTTTACCCGAAATCTATATTATTCCATTATGAACCTAAAATAAGCTTTCGTTATCCCAAATGTGTTGGGGTGGTTCACAGTCTCTCTAATCTCTACTCTATCTACAAGGGGAAAAAAAAGAACTATTACATATATGTAAATGTGTGTGCAGACCTGTCTCAAATTGAAAATCTCTCGCCAGTCAGCTGACCAAAGTTGACAACCCTGGTTTGCAATTTTGCCCCAGGAGTGGGCGGGGATTCAGATTACAGTATCTTGTAAAAGAAAGTCTATCAGACAGTGCAACACACTTTTTTTCCATTCCTGTTTTTCGATAATTGCAGGGATCCTTTTGGAGGTAATAAACCAGTTTAATGTGGGTTTCTAACCTTTGAGATCATGAGAAGGAGCCAGATGTATGAGCGTAGATTTATGCAGTTTCTGTGCATCTAAAGTCTGTGGAGATATGGGCCCATCTTTATGATAGTCACTCGTGCAGATTTATGCAGATCTGCGCAGAATCCTTATTGACACACATACCATACTCTACTGATTGCTGGTGTGCAGGATCGCTGACTGATTTCAGGGAATGACTCTTTGTCTTTTGTCACAGAGAGTCATTTGAGGGCTGAAGAGCATTTAAGCATGGATCTTGCTCTATGGTAAGAGACCTAAAACATGAGCTTGTTTATACTAATTCAGTTTTCAGTTAAATTCAGGTTTCTTTAATTAGCAGTCTGTATGAAATTTGATCAGAAAAAGCTGCATAGTTTTAGGCACAAATGTTATTATTTTATAAACAAATTTTATGCATCCCGGCAGCGTGAGTGATGTTCAGTAATGACTGTTTGATCGCATCCTGGTGTGAGTTACTTCGTCGTCCACGTGAGAGATTCTCGCCCCTGGTGGTGACGGCATGGTGACCTACAGAACAGATGCCAGATTGATTTGACCCTTGGGGTCACTTTGCTTGTCTCACCCAGCTGAAGGGAGAAGAGTGATCAAGAAATGGCTGAAGAGGACCCAGATGGCGTGTCGGACGAGGACCGGGCCGTCTGCACACACGTGCCTTTCGCCTTGGAGGTGCTGGAGAAGGAGAAGACGACTTGGAGGGTGTTGCTGAAGCAGGGGCTCCGGAAGCAGTGTGCCTGCAGCTCGGCCTGGGCCAGGGACCTATTTCTGGGCTTCTTTCCTATCCTAAGGTGGCTCCCACGCTACCGGCCCAAAGAATGGCTTCTTGGGGATGTGATGTCGGGCGTGATAGTTGGGATCCTGCTGGTGCCCCAATCCATCGCCTACTCCCTGCTGGCTGGCCAGGACCCCATCTATGGCCTCTATACCTCATTCTTTGCTGGTATCATCTACATGTTGCTTGGCACATCTCGCCACATCTCTGTGGGCATCTTCGGGGTCCTGTGCCTCCTGGTGGGTCAGGTGGTGGACAGGGAGCTTGCGGTGGCCGGCTACCTCACAGACGACAATCCTAACGCCACAGCTGTCTTCGACAACGTGACCATGAGGCCCAGCTGTGACCGAAGCTGCTACGCCATTGTGGTGGGGGCCACGGTCACCTTCACAGCGGGGGTCTACCAGGTGTGTCTGAGCAGCAGTCCTTCATGGGGAAACCTGCCGTGGCTGGCAGCATGATGGTTTGAGGCATGTTCTCCCTGTTCTTCAGGTGCTGATGGCGCTCCTCCAGGTCGGCTTTGTGTCCGTCTTCCTCTCTGACTCCCTGCTCAGCGGTTTTGCGACGGGGGCCTCCCTGACCATCCTCACCTCCCAACTGAAGTACCTGCTGGGGCTCAAGCTCCCCCGGGCCCAGGGTCCCGGCTCCCTCATCAAGACGTGGATTCTTCTCATCCAGAACATTTCGCAGACCAACGTGTGCGACCTGCTCACCAGCCTGCTCTGCCTGCTTGTGCTGATTCCTGCCAAGGAGCTGAACGAGCGCTTCAAAGCCAAGCTGCGGGCCCCCATCCCGTTCGAGCTCTTTGTGGTCACCGCGGCCACGCTGGCTTCTCACTTTGGGCGCTTCCAGGAGCGCTTCAGCTCAGACGTGGCCGGCGAAATCCCCACCGGCTTCATGCCGCCCCAGCTGCCTGCCTGGTCGCTGATCCCCAACGTCGCCTTAGATGCAATTTCCGTGGCCATCGTGGGCTTCGTCATCACCGTCTCCCTGTCAGAGATGTTCGCCAAGAAGCACGGCTACACGGTGGACGCCAACCAGGAGATGTATGCCATCGGCTTCTGCAACATCCTGTCGTCCTTCTTCCGCTGTTTCACCACCAGTGCAGCGCTGACCAAGACCCTGGTGAAAGAGTCGACGGGATGCCACACGCAGCTGTCAGCCCTGGTGACGGCAGTGGTGCTGCTGCTGGTGCTGCTGGTGGTCGCTCCACTCTTCTACTCACTGCAGAAGTAAGATGGCCGCCTCTGTCACGCAGTCAGGGTTGCTTTTCTGTATTTAACTAGGGCAGGGGTTGGCAAGCACTTTTTTGAATTAAAAACAAAAAAATGTTTAAAATGAACCATTGGAGCAGCAGAATTTTACTGGAAATGGCACTTTTTTCTAAACAGTTAGGAACATTTTTATATGACCCCAACAACAAAGTGTGGAGGATTTTTTTCATTTTCATGTGTTTTACGGACTAGAACGAAAATGGCATGTCTCTAATTTTTTTAAATTATATGGTTTTTATTTTTTTAATCGCTAAACAGTAGTTTCACCGCTTTGATAAAACATTAACGTATTCGGCATTAGTAAAGGGCTTTCTGTATTTTATGATCTCCCAAGGCACCATAAAAAAGGCTGCAACTGTGCTGAACTCTGAAGCCTTCTGAACAATGAAAGCTTTCCATCTTGCTTGAAAATCGAAATGTCCATACAGTCCAGACATCGATAAGCTATCCAAAGATATACGGCTACAAAAATCTCATTGAACAGCTAATTTTCATAATTTACATTTGTGGCTGTAAGCAAGCATGTTATATATTAGCCAACCACAAAATTTCAGCACATACCTTTGTCTATTCATCTCTAAACGCTTGATGTAAATTTTTTTTTTCTATTCTGACATTTTGAAAACTCTTTTTAGCTGCCCTATGACTTTAATTGTTTGAATTTTTTATGATATTGTTACCGATTTAACCAATTGCTATTCATTGCAAGCAGACAGCCAAAGATCTGTGGGTTGCCGACCTCTGGGATAGAGAATTCTGAAACATCTGTCTTATTTGTTTTTACGAGCTAGTGATCCTTTCTGTCTTATTAGTGGTTTTCCCACTGCTTGCTCTGGTCCTGAGGATGTTTGTTTAATAATTACATTTTTAGGTGTGTCTTGGCAGTCATTATTGTAGTGAACCTCCGGGGGGCGCTCTGCAAGTTTGCTGATGTGCCCCGCATGTGGCGGATGAACCACGTGGATGCCACCATCTGGCTGGTCACCATGGCCGCCTCTGCTCTGGTGAACACGGAGCTGGGTCTGGTGGTGGGGGTACTGGTATCCGCCCTCTGCGTCCTGGGCCGTACCCAGCGGGTGCCTGCGATACGTCTGGGCCAGGCCGGCCGCTCCGAGCTCTACGAGGACCTGGCCTCGTACAAGGGGCTACAGACCCAGCCCGGTGTGGCCGTCTTCCGTTACGAAGCTCCCATCTACTATGCCAACCAGGCCCTCTTCAAACGGGCGCTGTACCGGGCCGTGGGGCTGGACCCGGTGGCGGAGAAGGCACGGCTCAAGAAACAGGAGAAGCGGGAGAAAAAACAAGAGGCACCTCCCCGCAGAGACACCGGGCCGTCCAATGCTTTCCTGCCAAAGTGGACTCTCTTTCACACAATCGTCCTGGACTGTGCGCCAGTTCTCTTTCTGGACACGGCCGGGGTCGGTGCCTTGAAGGAGGTCGCTAAAGACTATGGTGGGCTGGGTGTTCGGGTGCTGCTGGCCCGCTGCAGCATGTCTGTGCTGGACTCGCTCCACCGGGGTGGTTACTTGGACCCCGAGGCTGAGGGAAATAAGATGGTGTTCTTCACCATAGGCGATGCCATCCACTACGGCCAGAGCCTGGCCTCTCAGAACGGGAACTGTGACACGGAGTGTTGAGAAACCAGGGAAGGAGCACAGCGTCTGGATGGGAAGCGCGTCAGGCCGAGTGTGTCACCCTGGGGTGCTCCTGCCTGTCAGGTGTGAGGCTCGGTTGGGTTTTTTATGGGGAAAGAGAAACGGACTTCCCATTCTTTAAATGATATTATCTGTATGTTTGTATGGGGAGAAAAGTAAATATTAATTTTGTGTTTATACAAATCAGCGTCCAGTTTAATGAATCAGTTAAGCTAACAAAATTAATTTAAGGAATTTAGCCAGTTTGTAGCTCTATTAAACTAGTTCTATGTTATTTTAAGGAACACTGTCTAATCTCTTTGTGTAAAAGAATTAAAAATCAAAAATGTCAAGCACGGTCAAGTTATACATTAGTTAAATGACCAAATGATGTCTAATTATTGGGACGGTCAAAATGGGCCCAGGAGCTGAGTTTTTCATGCCTGTGATGAAAACTAGATGATGATGTTCATGGATCAATGCATATGGCAGACATTGCCTTAGCTAGATAGTAATATCTGCTGTTTGCTTCCAGGAGGCTGATGGGGCAGTGGGTCCAAGTTTAGGCGCGCCTTTGCAGTAGATCTGTTTGTCCCAATCTCGTCATTCTTCATGTGGTCTGCTCTCCTGCTCTATCCATTCCTGTACTCTGTGCAGGTCCTTCTATTGCTCATCAAGGCTTCACCTTTGTACAAAGAGGGACACAAAATTAATGAGATTTTTTCGAAGTGCTTAACTCGTCAGGAGGGACCAATTTGACCCCAATTTGCTGCTCATTCTTAAGGGAATCCCATCCTGTGGTTCATTGCATTATACTCGCAGGACTTTGTGCGTTTACTGCTGGCTCAGGAATCCCGCTCTCGGCTCCCTCGATCGCGTCGGTGGTTCTCGGTGCAGTGCCGTTCTCAGTGCCGTGTACATATTCAGGAACATAAAAGTTAAAACGGCTTTTTGGGTATTACAGATGTGTATGGGTGTGCTTTCAGGACCCAGAGACATGCCTGTTAGAGGGTGAGGCAAGACGTCCGGTTGGGCTTTTATTAAATGGCCAAAGTTCAGGTTGCTGTCAGGAAGTAACTTTAGCAATTTTTACCTCCATAAAGAATCTCCTGTAGAAAAGCAGTGGCCCTTTCCTTTGTAATTGCGCACTCATTGTAACGGCTCCTGTGTCACTATGTTCATGTTGCCTGGGCCCTTTATAGAACCCTTGTGCCAAGTATAACGCAGGCATGAGTCACCAGATAAGATACTTGATAGTTTGCATAGTGGGACCGTGCAAAACTGAATGTTTGCTATTATCCTACAAACAAAGATGTGAAAGGGGAGCAGGGTTAGATGCGTTCGTAGCTTCCCCGTGTTGCCTGTTTGCCCTAGTTCTGTCTCACAGCTGCATTAATCCCGATATACTCACCAAGTGAGGACTGTCTATACAAGGACACGTCCTCAGGCGGGACCTGGGGGCAGCAGGTCCAGCCAGTTGCTGCCTGTCTTATATACCAAGCTTGTGTGTTTTTTTACGTTGTGCTGCAGCAGCACTTTGACCTTATCTCTTCATCAAGGTGCCGACCAGGTCGCTCTTGGTTGAATCATTAATGACTGTTGTGTTTACACGTTCAGAATCCTGAATTACAGCTTCACGCGTACCTCTTTAACATATGCAGGGTTCTTTTATAGAAGACTTATTTAAATTTGTCAAGCTATAATGGGCCTAATCACAGTGTCAGTGGCGCATGTAAAGTTGTATGGAAAGCGTGTGGTGGCTTTTTATAAGTTCTCTGTGAGGTTGAGGTTTCTGTGCTGCTCACGGCAGCTTTGTGTCGTCGCTGTCTGGCATGGGAGTGCCTCAGCTCAGGCTTGCGGACAATGGGAATACCATTACTTTTGGATTTAGACTGGATCAGTCCTTTACAGAATTATTTAGCATGTTTTAACCTATATCAAACCATATGTGTGCTTTTGATCCTTTTTAAATTTTGGTAAAAGAAGCTTAGTCTTGATCCTGTGGTGTTGGTTAAATTCCTGCAATGGGTGGATGTCTTGCATTGTTAATCTTGGCTTTGGCCGTCACAGTAATTCTTCAGGACGTACCATTTGACAAGCTGTCATCACCAGGAAGGCATTTCAAGGCAATGCAAACAAACCGGACTTGTTACACCATCAACCCCCCCCCCCCATATAGGTTCACTGGGTTGAGCTGTTTGTCCCACATGGGTTCACTTGAAGAATCACCTTTTGATCATTGTGAAGTAAAGGGAAACAATGAAAATATGCATTTCACAATACTGAATATTCAGTTGTGCTCCATCTTGGAGGTTATTTAATGTTCCTGTTATAGATAAATATACCTTTTAAATCCCAAATACTGGCTCTCGAATTGTAAGATTGTGTAAAGCTTTAGTGAGCAGCAGGAATAGTGCCCCCTTCAGGCTGGGGTGCAAAGACGATTTGGATGCTATTGAGTCATTCGCTGATGCTTCCTGGGACTGAAAGGGCTCTGTGCCCCGTCTCCTCCTGTACTTACCGGCTGAAGTGCCTTTTTGTTAGCTGCCACCTTCTGTCTCCTGTGAAGTGCCTGTAATTGCTGTCCTTACCTGCCAAATAAAGTAACAGATTCAGCTCCTGGCTTCCGTGTCCTCTGCGTGGGCCTTGCCGCAGACTGGTGGCCATTCCTCTTCCAAGACGTCATCTCGGCATCTCGCTGCCCGATGGAGGTGAAAGGCTCCAGTTGGTTTAACGCAAGCCGTTATTGATTTAATGGCTTCCAGTGTGATGTGGGATGTAGGAGTCTTTGTGTGACCTAAGCACTGAATTTTGTTATACAGGTTAGACTCCATGTGTATTGACTATCACCCTATTCATCCCCTGGGAAATTCCTTTGCTCTTTTGCATTGCTTGGATAGAGCCAAATGATGTAATATCCTCACCATCTGGGGGTTTAATACCTGGATATAATCAGGTGTGACGTCCGAGGACCAGCAGAGGGCAGAAGAGTTCAAATACCATGCGGAGCTGTGGAGTAAGGCAATTAATACTTAAGGTGATTAGGGTAGAACAATTATTGATAGATGGAATCCTGCAATGTTTCAGGGCTAAGGCCAAGTGAAATATAAGAAATGTGAGTTAAATTTCGTTTTCAGTAGAAACTTACCTTTCAAAATAACCGCATCTATAGGGAAGTGATAAATGAGTAAAACGCCGGCAGGGGGCGACATTGCTCACAATATAACACTCAGTAAAGGGATTCGTGCTTAATATAAATCCATAATTAGTCGTTTTCCCGCTTTTTGAACTCATGGTAAACACTGCTGGACCACATCGTAAGTTATTTTAAACACGCTCACATTATCATCATCCATCCATTTTTCTGTAACCGCTATTACTATTCGTGGTCGCGGAGGGTCCGGTGCCTATCGCGGAGGCTACAAGCAGGGAACAACCCATCACAAGACACACTTGCACACCATTCACTCAAATAAGCACACCTATGGACAATTCGGCAATTCCAATTAACCTCAGCATGTTTTTGGAGTGTGGGGGAAAACCTAAGTACTCGGAGGAAACCCCACGACGACGCGGGGAGAACATGCAAACTCCAGACACACGTGGAGCCATAGCGGAGGCTCAAACCCTGGTCCCGGAGGTGTGAGGCAACAGTGATTACTACTACTGCTAATCATTATTACCGGATAAGTTGTAGCATTTAATGAACATTAAAAGTACCATAAAGCAAAAGGTCAATTAACAAACGTTGGGAGGTTTGCGTGCAGTGGCTCTCTATCCCAACCGGCAGCGCAGAATACCGGTTTGATCAATCAAAAGGTAACAGAAGTGCATAAAGTGGGCCGGTGTTATGTCGAAAAAGGCATCCCTGCCGTAGAATGCATGCCGGTGTTGTGACGAGTTGAGCTTTTAGGGTTTTTTATGGGTGTTTTAGGGTTTTTTGGGGGATTAGGGCTAGGGCTATCGATTAGCACTACGGTAGCCTAACTCGACAAAGTAGCTCAAATCGTTTCAGATTAGCTACCAATCGGTCATTTAGAGACAGGCATGCATTCTACTGCAGGGATGCCTTTTTCGCCATAACACGTATTGTCTTTCCCCAGAGCTGCTTGTCCTCTGTATCTGGAAAAATAATTTGTCCAGCGGTTCCCGGGAGGGGGCTGCCAGACTGCCCCGATCTCCATCTCTCAGAAACCCCTGGACAGGAGAAACTCGCCGGTGTGTTACAGCTCCAGTTCATTCAATTATTTTAATATTTTGAGATGTTTCTGGGAGATGCGGCAACACTGCTGCAATTTGCTCCCCAGGTGTACCATTTCCATCAAGAGCCATTATGCAATTAATGAGTGATTGTCTGAAAGGCTTTGAGTCTCCACTGCCAATCAGCAAGGCCCGATGAAGGATAAGGAGCCTGGATCTTCTCGGCGGATCAGAACTGAAGCGTGGCGGCTGCTGAATGAGGGGTGCCGGTGTGCTGCCAGGTAACCCGGGGGGGGAGGGTGTCATCACTACTATTGTTCCAGCGTGATGCTTGCACCTGCTGTAATTAGACGCACAGGCATGAAGCAGGATTGCATGATTAATTAATTTTTTTAAATCATCATCACACCTCACAGTGATTGGAATTTTTCCTGAAACTTTGGTATGTAACGCTAAGTGAGAGAGAATGAGTGTACCGTAGACTGAAGACATTGGAGGGTATTTGATCAGTCTGATCTGCTTAACTTAAACACCATTACACTTGCTGTAGATGATAGAATTGCGTAAGGTGTCTTGAGAGCGAGAAGTGAAGCTGTCGGGATTTCTTTGTCAGGAAAGATTTGTTTTATCCTTCTTTCAGTGTGTGGTGCCTCACCTGTCTCCTGAGAAGAGGTCTGCTGAACATTTTTGAGAATATAAACGTGATTTACAAGTTCACTGTCATTTGTAGGCTAATTTCCTAGTAATGAGGTAAAGGAGGCGATTTCCAAATCCCTGTCCGTTGGCATGGCAGTTGAAAGGTGAATGTGCTCTGCTCTCCTCAGGAACAGCACTGTTAGCCAGGGTTACCATGTTTGAAATTCCTGCTAAAGTCCACTATTTTTATACCAAGGCTGATCACTGGAGGCTCTGGAATTGTAGGCTTGTGGGTTGAAATGCCAACAGGCAAAAACTGTAACAAAACACTTGTCTTTGTGGATAAAGGGATTTTTCTTTGCTGGAGGCAAAATCTCTGCAGCTAAAATTCTTTTTAATAAAAATTCTCTGGTAATGCGTGAAACGATTCTTATGGGAAAACCCACCATGAAATGCTGTAGGCTGAGTATTGCCTAGAATGTTGAGATGGGTCATGCTGGTTCTCCTGAAGTTAAACAGCTGGGCCTTCGACAGCGCCTCACTGAGCCAGCCGTTGAAATAGACCTTCCTGTTTGTTCTTTGCCACAGTGGGCTTCAGGCGATTGAGTGATTGGCCACATCTCGGTGCGGGATGTGAAGCTGTCCGGGCCCCTTGGGCATGGCGGTACGAGGGTGGTTAAGCCCCCATCTGGCCAGTTGGGAGGGGGGGATTAAGGATTCAAGAGTTTATTGCCATATGCACAGCAAGCAACCAGTCACACTATATAATGAAAAACTTAATGTTTCACCCTCTAACCTCTGGTGCGCGCAAAGTATAAATTAAGGGGCTTGCAGTAATTTAATAAGTAAAATTACAATTGTGGCAATATATAACAAATCTATAACACTGTAATTTACTTTATGACAGAATACTTGTGTCAACCTCTGTTGTCCCTTTGTGATGATGGTCATGGTCAGGATGTAGTTGATGGTATTGCTTTGTGTTGACGGTCTCTGATACCTGTCCAACGCAGTGTTAACTATTTTTGAAATGTTGCCCCCCCCCCCCCAGTGGCCCATCCCCCTGCGGTTGTCTTCCCATGAGGGCCGCGCCGACGCATGGTCTGAACGCGGCCCCTCTCGGAGGCCGTGTGCCTGTCCGCTGCAGATCCCTGAGCGCGAGCCAGTGCTGCTGCTTGAAGGGCGGGTCTGCTTTAATTAGGGCAGCTTTCACAGGACCGTGGTGCATCTGTCATAATGAGATGCTTTGCGAACTGCTGACAGGTTGCAGGACGTCCTGTCAGGCCTGGGGGGCACTGGGAATACCGAGCTCTGCTGGACACTTACCCACCCTCCCCCATCACGGTTGAGTTTCTAACATTTTTGGTGTTCTTGCCCCCCCGTCCATGCATGTTTAATATTAGTATTGCCGTGGTCATTCATTTTGCTGCTTAGCTGATTTTTCTTACGCTTGAGGTCTTTTTAGGTATATGCAGAGGGTCACCTGCTGGAGGTCAAAGCAGAGTATTACTCCCATTAGGGCCATTGGCTGTAGGACTATCCACTGACTAAGATACCGCCAATGAAAGGTGCAGGGCCCTGCACCCACACCCTCCCAGCTGGAAGGCTACAGGTCCACTTGGGCTGGCTGTTTGCCCTCTGCACCTGCTGGAGGTGCTGTTCTCCCCAGGCAATGTGTCCCATCTGATGCTGGTCTGCTTAGTTTGTGCAGTTCTTGCTTACTGTTGGCCTGATACTCTGCACCATCTTACCTCCATTTGTCCTGCGTGTGTCTAGAGGTGGATCACTGGTTGTGTTGGTCCTAAATCTGCCTGATTTTATTTAAAGAGTGGGTCCCTCTCTGGTGTATTCTGAATGCCTGTCGCCCTGTAACTCTGACTGCTTTTGCTGTCAAAGCATTTTCCATACTTATGAAGCATCTGCTCTTATTGATTTGTCGAGGTGCAGGTTCAGTTACAACCTTCCGGAGCAGACTTGCTATATTTAGGGCTATGAGAAGTGCTTTTTGGCATTCATGAGACGTCATGCCTGTGCTGTTTGGATGTTTAACTATCTGCTGGGGTCAGTGACGCTTATCGCCAGGGGTCCGTGGTAAGAACTTCACATCCATGTCACTGTGGCCGGTTTTAACAGGGTCCACTAAAAGGCTTTTTGAAAAACCCGTTTCGCTGATGTCCTGAAGCAGTGCATGATGGGATGCCCCGAGGCACTCCTGCCCTCAGTCGCACACCCAGTTAGTGCCCCTTGACTTTTAGAAAAGGCCACAGGGATGCTGTTGTGTTGGGGCCATGGTGACCCGCTGCGAGGGCATTAGCCTCAGCCTGTCTAGCCGCTTAAAACCCAGCGACACTCTGTCCATTAATCGCTCGGCGTCCCTGTGTTACCTCACTTTGATGGCATCACAGTTTCATACTAAAAAGGCTTTTCCCATAATTGTTATTCTGCTTTGTCAAAGGCAGCTCAGTCTGGCAGGGGGGGGTTTAGAGGATGTTTTTCAACTGACACTTTTCAGTATTATGGGTGGGGGGGGGGGGG
>JAODKE010000002.1:27440111-27475534 GCA_026779605.1 Mormyrus hasselquistii | reverse complement strand
GTGTGTGTGTGTGTGTGTGTGTGTGTTTCTGGGCAGATTATTGTACCTGCAGTGCGTCACATTGTCCAGGAACCCGAAGCGCTGAGGGTCCCGCATCTCGACTGCTCAGCTGTCCTGCCTATCATGTGTTTTCACACTATCCGTTGCTATGACATGATGCCCCCTTCCGTCCGTTGTGAAGAAATGTAAGGGGCGACATCAAATACCGTAACCAAGTCTGTGATGCCTCACCCACCTGTGGAGAAACGCGTGCATCCGGACCTGAGAGGTTTGTGTTGCACTGTAATCATTTGCGAAGGTTTGGGCTGTTGCCATAGCTACTGAGGCCTATTCTGATGAAGGCATAAGGCTAGAGAGCTTCCAGCTGAGGCTGGTGAGGTGAGCCGGGTATTCTGAACATCGCTGATGTCGGCATGAGGCTCCATCTGTCTGTAACACATGTACGGAGTGTCTGTGTTTGTGACTCCGATGGTCTCCGCCAGTCTGTCCCCCTCCCTCTGGTGGGGCTGTACGCTGGCCTCCTGTCGGACCATCGTCAGATTCGGGGAAACTGCAGCTCGGATATGGATCATGCACGTCTGACATGACTTCTGAGCTGCTCTGCTAATGGGGCCTGGCTAACGAACCCCCCCAGAACGAGTAATTAAGAACATGATGGATGGGCTGCGTCGGACCCGCCACCAGCACCGAGCTGTTTATTTGTCTCGTCTGTGTATGTTTACTATTAGCTGCAGGAGGGAGAGACAGCTGCATTTGAGAAATGTGAAGATAATGGTTTGTTTTGCTTTGGGCATTTTCTGTGTTGGATCAGAACTGAGCCAAAGAACTGTTTGCTCTCTGCTGTGTCTGAGGCCTGCGGAGCTGAGGGCGTCGGCACTGGTGTCAGAAACGGCGGATCGCTTCTGATCGGTGCTGTGAGTCATTTTATTTGGGCTTTTTCATAGGTGCCAGCATTGAAGGTGTCCGTTAAGAGATTTTGCTATGAAATGAACTCCCCCCACTGGGGGGGCCGGTGATGGCGAGTTGTCTTAGTGACTGTTCACTCCCATGTCTAAGAGACCATTTATTACAGGGATGATTGTGAGGACGTTCTGCACCAAAACCGCCCATACTGTCATCTTCAAGGTTGTTTTAATTTACTAGAGACCGATCTCACTTACAAAGTGTAGTAACAGTAGGACAAGTATCAGCTGTGCAATATTCTCTCCTATAGATGCCATATGTACGGTATTTACAAGTTTCTGTTCATTACATTGTATGTTTAAGATGTATGTAAGTTACTGATCTTAAAGCTGCTACGGACTTCAATATACCCCCCCCTCCCCCCCACCAGCCAAGGAGGTATGAGGAAACTGCTGCCAACTGCATTACAATCGCTTCCAGACTAATTTAACAAGCTTTCTGTGATTAAGTAAATCCAGAATCAATAAAATGCCTAAAATACTATTACTGGGTTTGTGGATTCATTTATTTTTTTTCTTTCCTGTTTTTTTTTTCTTTAATGGGTATTAAATACAGTGAAATGAGAAGGTGAATTGGAAAAGTCCCAGATAAGAACCTTTCTAGTGACACACCCCCCCCCCCCCCCCTCCCCATCGAGCCATGTAGAGAGCCAGAGGTGTGGCTTTGATCTGGCGAATGGTGTGTGGGGGCACTGCACCTTTGGAGGTGTCCTTCCCCCTTCCACAGTGAGACCAACCCCCCCATCAAAAGGTAAAAGCATTCCTTTGTCACTGATTGGGAGTGTCACCTTAACCCTGTTCTTCCCCAGCAGTGCTGTAAGCACTCTAACGATGACACAGTCAAAATTCATACTCAAGAGTCAAATTCTTATTTGCTGCAGTGTAATTACCCCCTAGTTCAAAAGGTCTGTTTTTTTTTTGTAACCACATTTGTCATGAAAATTTAATGAAATCCAAAGTGCCGTATTGCAATGAGGGCAGACTTATTGTGTAGTATTGTTATGTAGTCTGTGTGGGAGGTTATGTGGCGTTATTGTAAGTGGGATGTGGCCTTTTGGGCCCCGGGCCTTGACCCCTGGTGATTGGTCCTTTGCTTTGGTGCTCACCTGCTCACCTACGGCGCTGCGGCCTCGCTGTTCGACGTGAAACGGGCACTCAGGAGGGACACCTCGAGTGCAGGGGCCTGAAGAATGAAGATTTGATTTTAAGTTTAATTCAAAGACTGTTGGGGAGAGAAGAGACATTAACAATTTGAGTGCCTTCTGTTACTTTTCATCCCCTAAATCGCCGTTTCCTCTCTTGTAGGGGGACCTGTGAGTCAGACTCCTCATGGTCATAGTGTGTCTGTGTATGCTCTGCACTCTGTCCTGGCATGATCCAGCTTCTTCTAAATCAGCCTAACAAGGGGGTGTGTGTGTGTGTGTGTGTGTGTGTGTGTGTGTGTGTGGTTTGCTGAATCATCACTCCATTTGGAGCTCATATGCACCTTTATGTTCTGACTTTGTTCTTTAATATACTGTATTGATCCCAAAGCAAGAAATTTCCATATTTAATCTGAACTTTCTTTAGGAGATTTGTTCTCCTTTGCAGAAAGGCCCTCGCCCCCGTCCCTGCCTGCCCCATTGGGCTGTCCCCTTAACATGCTTTATTCTGAGAACCCCAGCAATCTGTTGCCCGGTCTGATCCTGCTGCATTGGGGTCTTAAGTAACGCTTGCATGGTGATAACTCATCGTCTAGATGCCGGCCGTGGGCAGAGAGGCTCAGCGTTAATCTGACCTCGCACCCGGGTGTTGAATGGATGTGAGCAGCGCACGGATGCCTGGGCCCGTGAGATGGCATGTGGTCCTGCCTGCAGTTGCCATCGGGGTGACCCTGGGCACCAGCTGCTAGTCACAGTAAATATGTGCGGGGGAGGGCAAATTACCCAGGGCAAGGTGCCTGTTAGGCTGCAATCATCTCCAAGCATCGCTGGAAATTACGGGGCCCCGGAGAGCTGAGAAGGAGGCCGCAGCACAGCCCACATTTTCTGGGCCGTACTCTCTGGACCCCTTCACCAGCAAATACTCAGGGTGCAGCGCTAACTGCTTTAGCCACCGGTTAGCACGCGAACACAGGTGCGACGGGAACACGCTTGCGGCTGCAGAGGTGAGGTGAGGGTGGGCTTCCCCTAAGTGGCATGGATAATCTCCAAAAGTAACTTCAACAGTATCTTCAGAAGGCATCTGAGAATTGAGGACTGTGAGTAGCTGCTATCCTCCAAACAGAAGGAGAGATACAGCCTTAATCCACTCCCCACCCACATGTGATGGATATTCTTGCCAAAGAAACAACTAGAAACGGACCTGTGGTGTTTTAGAGGAAATTTGTCTAAATTGTGTTTAGGCTCAGTCTGCCACGGAAACAATAACCTGTCAGAGTAGACAGACTACAGCCATCCTGTAGCGGATCAAACATGCTGAAACTGTAGGAAAAGCATCTCAAGCATGGTTAAACCACTGTCATGTGACCCCATCACATGACTCGCATGTTTGCCAGAGTGTGGCGCCACAGTTACAGTGCTGAATTCCTACCGAAGGTGTCTGAAACATGACACATGCAATGCATGTATATAGCATTGAAATAGGGGGAAGGTTAAAATGTCAGGCACACTAACACAGCATGTTTTATCTACAGCTATCAGGTGGAGGACGTGTGAAGTCAAGAATTACTATTTGAGTTATGCTAATTATATGCTCTTTATGCATTCACAGCCCGTGATCTGTCTGTTAATCATATACCAATTAAATATTCATGGATTCTGACTGATTCTAAAACCAGTACAAGCAAATGTTTTAAAAAGATCAAGCAGATTAAAACTAAGTATTACATTTTAAAATTTACTGAAGACTGAATATCAGGCTTCGTACACGTATGTAAATATTCAGAATGACACTTGGAGGACAGACAAAACTGACCAACGTGATCAGGCCAGGAGCCAGCAGCTGCAGATTCTACTGGATAAATCGTACTTTTCACTCTTAACTCCTGTCCAGGGTCACAATAACAAAACCATAGACAAATTAGTAACAATAAAACAAAATACATCCAATAAACAAACAATAAATAAACCTTTAGTTTGTAAATTATTAAGTAGGTTATGGTCTCGTGACAATAACAGCCATATAATCTTAGTGAAGCAGTCCCAGTCAGTCTTAGTCTCGCTGTATTTCACTACCGTCACTGTCTCCCATGCCAGTTTTTCATGAGAAGTGAATGTTGCTTTGGGTTCAGGCTCAGTTCGCCATTCTCTTGGCCAATCAGCTTCACCTTCTTTACTACTGTCGTCACCTGCCCTATTTCCAATTGGTCCACTGGTAGAAGATATTTTATTCCCACAGTATTAAAAACTCCCCCCATTATTGTTTACTTGGGTATTATTCCAGCTCCATTAATCAAATGAAATGGGACTTTGGTGCATGTGTGCCTCAGTGAAGAGCCTCTCTCTGCCTGTCATCTTTGCAGAATAATATTTAAATCAATGTAGTAAGTCCCCACAAACCTATGCTGGACAAGTGGTTGGAGAATTGATGGATGAATGGATGTAATCAGTCCTTTTGCACAAAATACATTTTCAGTTCATAGAATAAAACATTAAGATGCTCTTATATCTAAAACTCTGTCTGGTGGTGTGTGTCCTAATAATTAAGTACAAAGGCAAAATAATGGGGTAAAATTGTGATACACCCACCCAGGGTCTGTGGCTGCAGTCTGTGCTCCTTTTGCAGAAATCTCCTCTTGTTGCCCGCCTGAGGGTTGGAGGGTTATGAGCTGCCTTTTCATCCGTGTCTCGCACCTGAAATGACAGAGTGGTGGAGTTTCACGCCTAATGATCAGTCACCTCAGAGTGCTGTGTAAAAATGTTCCCCTGTGGCCCTAAAAGACCACAACTGGCCACTCCGGTTCTCTGATCAAGCTCTGTTTGGGCTTTAGGCATCACCCTCAGACTGCTGCCATCTCAAGAGTATTTACCATGTCTTGGGTGCAGCGTGTGGCCAAGCAGGTTAAACTCTCTATGTGATTGGAAGGTTGCTGGTCCAATCATACAGCCCGCAGAGTGATTTTGCTGTCTGGCCCCTGAGCGAGGCCCCTAACCCAAATTGCTCTTGGGACTTGGTGACCCAGCTTTCTCAAATGTATGTCGGTCTGAAAGAAAGTGTCTGAAAAATCAATGTAAATGGGATCTTTTGCTACTGTGTCTCACGTGAGCGCATTCAGAGTTTTTCTGCACGTTTCAACTCTATTTTAAGCCTTAGAGCGGCATTAGGGTATCAATGCAGCAATCCGATCGGGGCGTTTCAGAAGCCTGGACTCGTGTTTTGTGTCTAAAAAAACTGTAGTCATTGTCATTGGATATGGTCTTACTCTGTGACATGTGACTGACTGAGAGGTCAGGACCACTTTTAGTTACCCCTCATCTCATGCAGGGATGCTTCCTGGTTGGTGTGTTTGAGTTAAAGGTCACTTAGTTTGAGATTTTTTAATAGTTTACTGTTTGAGGGAACCTTGTCCTGCCTTTCCACACCCTTCTACATGTCATATGCTACTTGAGACAATTTGGAGACCTCCTTAGTCATATATTGCACACAATCGATCTGAAGGAAAATGTAGTAGCTCTCTGTAGCCTGGCTGATTTTATTTCTCTTATGTTGCTGAAGTACATTTCAACTGTTAGCGGTCTTAGTGTGTCTGACCGCATTTTAGTCCGCAGCTTAAAGATGGATGAACTGAAGATGTTCCTGAAAAGGCAGGGGCTTTTTTTATATGTGCTTGTAGCCGATGTAACAGGCAGGCGGGTGGCCTGGCGAACCGCTTTAGTCAGCCTGCGTAGCTCCAGCGCGGCGAGCGAGCCGCACGGGCGACAGGGTGTAATTATCTCGAGCAGCAATGAGATCTAATGATGCAAATAACAATGGAGCTGAGGCACTCTGGGAAAACACACCTGAATGATGACGGCCATTTTCTTGGCTCCTAGCCAACAGGCAGACGGCAGATGATTACCAGCATGAGCCGATCCATAATGCCGACGCTTGCTATGAAGGCCTGCTTATTATAGCTCCTGCTTTGACCTGTGTGTTCGTTCCCTGTGACGAATCCAGCTGATCTTATAGAAGCAACCTAAAGCATGGAATGTTCTGGATCCTTTAAAGGCCCCTGATTCAGAATGCTGAAATACAGCAGCCGGGGATGGGGGGTCTTCAGTACGATGACTAGCGCAAGGGTCCGAAGGGTAGACCCGGGTGATTCCCTTTGAACGTAGAGAGAGGGAGACTGTTGCGAGTCGTGTTGAAATTTGCCAGCGTGGTCAAGCTGTGTGACACAAAGTTAATGAAACAAGTGGAATGTTACGCTTCTGGTTGTAACTCCGAAACGGCACAGCAATCTGCCCGGTACACATGTCCTTATGCTTTAAAAGGAGGTGGGGGGGTGTGGCTGCTAATCTACCATCCTTTGTGAAGTATAACTATTACAATAACAATATAACCGGTGTAATGGTACTTTCATAAGTACTGGTTCTGACCAGTGATGGTTGTGGTCTGCATAGCAGTCAAACCTGCTCCAGATTTCTCTACAAAGATATTATCAGTGTAATGGGGAACTGAGCACATGATGGTGATAATCATTTTTAAAAATAAACATAGGCTCTATATTGCATGGATCTCAAGCCAGATAAGTATATGGGGCAGGGGGTGTGCGACGCAGTACCGGGGGTCAGTAGCTTGATCTGCCCCTGTGCCGTGACCCGCCCCCCCAAGCTTGTATCTGTGACTTTCAGTGCTCCAGTCAGCCTACATCTCTGTCACAAGCTGTGGGCGATAACCAGGAGGACAAGGTCATTAGCACAAGTGACCAAAATGAGGCCTGCAGAGCTCCTGGGCTTGTGACAGGGTGAGGAATTTTGGAGATGAGGTGAGGCTGCTGCTCCGGACGGAGAGCACAGAATGAAGATGAAGCAGAACATATTTCCCTCTGACTTTTCCAGACTTGCACACAAACAAGACATTATGGCCAAAAATATAGAATATGTGCCGCTTGTATTCTGTGGCTTTTTCCGCAGCTGTCCCCATTCCTGACTGCGTACGGAAATGAGCAGCATTCCCAGTCCAGGCAGGGTGGGGGATTTGATGGAAACACAAGCAGAAGTAACCCGCCTCCCTACTATAAAGTAAGATAATAGTTGATATTTCTTTTAAATGAGCAGCTGCAGGATGGCCACGGAGGCTCTGGGCTCAAACGCGGATGGTGCCGCTCTCTGTCGGGGGGCCAATCCACCAGCTTCTCCTCTAAATCTCTCTCTTTTTTTTTTTTCTTTTTCTTTATTAAAAGGAGCAGCACTGACTCATGTTCTAATACAAGCCTCCATGGCAACAAGCATGAATCAGTGGAATGAATGGTGTTTTCACCTCCGCCGTGCTGGAACGCGGCCCCACACTGTGCGGCGCGGGGGCGGGGGCGGGCGTGTCTGCCACCGTTCAATCAGAGCGCGCCTCACACAACGCAGCACTAATTAGCGCTATGCAGGTCGCCGCATCAGGCAGGCAGGAAGCTGCCACAGAGGCTTAAAGGGGGACCCGAGCTCAAGCAGTGACGTCACCCTGCTGCTCGGCGTGGGACGTTGGGCTGTTCCAATGATACTCGTTTGTTTATTGGGCGGTCGCCTTTGTCTGGCGTAAACACATCCATAGACCTGGGCAGAACTCGCCCGGGGGGCTGTTTTTATAGACCTCCACGATTATTATAATTGCCCCCTACTGGGAAAAAAAAATAAATAAATTGGGGGGAAAAAAAACACAATCAAGACTTTGAAGGCAGATTTTTGTACACGTCTTTTTTTTAATCTATAATGAATAAATATTGTGATTTTAAATATAAACATTCTGTTTGTTTCTGCATTTATCTCGTAGAAAGGGAAGAGTAAAATGTACAAGTTTGTCATTGTAGTTTCCACGGGACTTTAATAATGGCACCCGCTTAGGTGATAAAGCACAGACTCGGCCCAACGTGGGAAATAATTGGCTCGTCCTGTGCTAAGGGCCACCAGGATGCCGATGCCAGACGGAAAATGAGCGCTGGTCAGGACCCGGGGCTTGGTTCTCTGCTCTGCAGGCAGATTGCGGTGATGCTCCAAGGGCTGCAGCAATCCACTGAGCTCTCTGTGGAAAACGACCCTTTGTGGAAAACCCCCATGCAGGCCTGTGACAGGGGGGTGGGCCCCGGTCGAGGATAAACAGCGATCTGTGGTCATTTCCTGCATGTCTAACTGAGTAATGGTTTTTATTCTCTCTTTTTATGCCTCTACCCCAGAAATACTCCTGCTGGTTAGTTGCAGAGCTGTGCATTGTGCCTGCTCAGAAGACTTTAAATAAAAACCAAAATATGGTGGGCAGGGAGGACCACAACAGGACGTTATAATGTATCATTTTCCATTTGACCAGACCTGACTCTGTGCTCCAGAAACACATGAAGGTCCAACTGTACGGAACCAGTCCGACATTTCTTCAGGTAAACGGTCTCCCTTATGAAGTTATGCAGCAGGTTTTTGGTACGTTCGTATGATGAAGCGCCCTCGGAGCTGTGAGGCCGGTCCGGTGTGGGCAGCAGCCCCCCCTCGACTCTTTCCTGGAGATGTCCTGCAGTGTGTCCATCACTGTTCGCTGTAGGCCCTGAGATCTCGCAGCTCCTATGCGATGACGTTGGAGGGAGCACTCTCTTTGTGTTTATAGCCAGTGCCTTTCCGCTTATAAATGCATCCTGTCTTCCTACAATATGGGCCACTTGATTAAGATAAACTGTCCCGCAGGCTGCACCGAGTTCCCTCCCTTAGGGTGTGACGCGTGCCGTCAGTCTCTCGTGTGAAGCTAGGAAACATCTGGATCTGGATACGGTGAAGTCGAGAAAGTGGCCCAAAAGCAAAAATCTTATCCAGAAACCCTGGAGTAAATTTTCATTATCTGACAGGCATGAGCCAGTCAGAGCAAAGGAGAGACTGGGAGTTATTTATCACCTTCAGCAAATCCCTGCCCCTCCAGAGTCAGGGAATTACACATTTTTTTATATTAATTTAATCTGAGAGCTGTGGACTGACAGTATAGTATAGTGGTGGTCAAGCTTGCCTGGGGTGAGGTGATGATGCCCTTTGGGTTGACTGGCACTGCATAAAATGGACATGGAGCTGATAGTTAGAAAAACAACTGGTGGGCTTTGGTTGCCAGGGCTCCTCCTGTCTGTCTCCCCCTGAATTGCACCTGATTAGACATCCTTCCCTTCCTGTTGCCTTCTGCGCTTTCAAAGCTCACCTGAGAGAGTAAATAGATGCCAGCACAGTGTAATTATGTCATTAGCGTCCTCAGCTGTCTCGCCTTTAACATCTTGCATCCACTTTGGTCCATCTAACCCACGGGTGGCTAATCTTACCCACCAAGGGCTGGTGTGTGTGCAGGTTTTTGAGAACCATTAGATCAGCTGATCAAACCCAGGCATAAGGACTCCTCAGCCAATCAGTCCTCCTAATTAGTAATCCAATCAGGAAGCAAAAACATGTATACACAGTGGCAGCCCCAGATCTGACCCAATAAATGGTCACCAAGCTGCGGCTGGCCTCTCGGGTGATGTCAATGCCCCCCCCCATCTGCGGCTGGCCTCTCCTTTGGGTGATGTCAATGCCCCCCCCCCATCTCTGATGACCCTCGGACTCTGAAGCCCAGACCTTGTCCTCCTCCTTCCTCAGCTTCTTTAGCTTCTTTCTTTGCACCTTTATGTAAGAAGTTTGTTTATGTACTGTTTGCAGTGGCGCCCCCCAGCTGTAATTAGAGTGATATGCGTCTAATCACATGTAGAGCGCACGGGCCACGGAGTCCTGGCCTGATGGCTTGATGATGTGGATGAGATGCTCACACCTCGAGGACCCGATTCCGATCTGGCTCCGTCTGAAACAAACGGCTTGAAACTGCGCTCGGCCTTGCCAGTGAGCCGGGAGATTTGTGACTTTTCAGACAGGAACGGTGATCGAGGTGCCCCCCCCCTCCCCCACCCTGGTCTGAGCATAATCCAGGACCTGCCGCGCTTATGTAGCGTGTCGGCACGGTTCAGGAGTTCGCAGCGTGCGGACACCTGCCTCCAGGAAGCCTCCACTGTTCAGCCCTCAGCCGCAGCGGAGAGACGGGGATTTAATTAGTAGATTTGGCAGGGGATAATTAAACGGCCTCTGAGGATTGGCGCCCGTGTGAGAGAGAGAGTTAAAGTTAGTGTAGCGGTGAGCGGTGTTGTTCCTGCCCTGCGGGGGCAGCAATGTGACAGGCCAGGCTAGGGGGGGTACTGCAGATGCAAACAGAGACTCTGGCAGCGGGTTCGAAAGAGCCCGGCTGCAGCCAAAGGCTGATGAGACGGATGCCATGAGCTTTGGATAGTGCCTGTAGCTCAAGTGCCGTCCGTCACAGACAGCGTGCAGGACCCCGGCATCTGCGAGCTGTGCAGGAAATTCCTGCAATGGACCGCAGACATGTGGGCCCCCGTCACTCGCAGAGATTTCTCTGGTTCGATTGGTTGATGGCTGACGGCCAGGCCTCTGGGTCTGGAGCCACCCCCCCCCCGGATGAAGAGGGGAAGCCATGGAGGGGCCATTCCTAACTTGGGGCTCACTGGGCTGTTCTGTCATATGGAGGGGGGGTGTTCACACCTTCTTAATTTAAACACATTAATACTTCTCCTGCTATTTAATGGTTTTTGTCACTTTCTGTAAAATAATATTTATGTAAGCATCAATACACCTGACATCTAAATCAAACATAAGTGCAGTCTTTTCATATATAAATAAAATAACACATTAAACTTGACACATTTATTGAAACAATCAGTCAAGGCCTGGCTGGTTTGGCTGGCTGACACCATTTGCCTCCCTTTACCCGCCACATGACAACATGGGGGGGTGGTATTTCTTTTGGAGCATTAACCACATGTACAGGCGGGGTGACTGATTTAGAGTGAATTTCAGGAGGTGCGCGATGTAGGGACATGCACTTCCAGTAGGGGGCACCAGTCTGTCCAGGGGAGCCACACTCGCTTTGGACCCTGTGATCATGGCCTGGGGTGGTGGAATTGCAGCACAGATGACAGGTTCCACACACGAGAGGCACAGCAGCTACTGATCCTCTCTCTCCTCTGCGGCTTCTCTGAATTTCTGCCTGATTAACCCAGACTGAATTGCCGATGCTTGTCCCAAGTCCACTATTTTGTAGATGATTCTCCCCAGGTCCCCCCCCCCCCACCCCCAAAAAGGGAAACTTCCCACATAGACCTGTTGGTGGTTGCCACAGCGTTCTGTTCAGGTCCCAACCCATGACGTCGCCAAAGTGACGGCTCTCAGACTGTGCGGCATCAACTGAAGCTGGACTCGCCCCTGAAGGCATTATGGAGGGGGTCCTAAGCTGAGGTGGCTGCCCCCCCGCCCTCCTTCCCCAAGCAGGCCTCTTCAGCAATGGGGATAAGTAAAATTTACCTGGCAGTAAAATTTGTAGAGGAAAGCCTATGCATTAATCTGCCCCCACTTAACGGTCTATAAAGTCGAGCTGTGCTCCCCCCAGTCGCTCTGACCCCTCCACCTCCCCCCATCACGAACGTCCCTCACAGGGAGGATGTTCTCTGTGTGCATGTGTGGTGGCTGCCTTCTCCAAGTCGGTACTGATCCAGCTCCAGAAGCAGTCACAGCCCACTGGGTGTAACGGCGGCAGACAATCAGGGTAGCATTTCTGCGGTGGTCTTTACGGGAATCCCGTGACGTGTATCCTGCACTTCTTCGCTTCCTGACTCTGTCTGATCCAGCTCATTAACCCTCAGTCGCAGAGCTGCATTGCTGTGAGGCCCGGCACATGGCGGCCCGTCTGTCTCCTGCGCAAGTGGTCGTTCATCTCTGCACGTAAATAAAGAGCGAGACTTCAGAGGCTGAGAAGCAGGTCTGCTATAATCATTCTGATCGCCCTCTGTCTGGAATCAGAATGTGCAATTGATGATTGAGAAACACTGAGGACTTCTTGATGTGCTAGTTTTTAAACTTCAATGTAGCCCTGCATGAAGCAATGTATGTTTATTGAGAAATCATGGTCAATTTCTTGAGCAGTTCGGGGTTAAGGGACCAATATGAGTTCACTCTGCCAATCCAGGAATTTAAACCTGCAACCTTCTGATTATAGGCAACCAGAAGGACACTGGAAAAGTCATCTTTTCACTGCCGATAAAGTAGTTTGAAGTAAAGCAGAAATTTGTGTGGCGGGGAATAAATATTGGGTCATCAAAGCTAAAATCAGAAATATATGGCTGGTTTGAAAAGTGCATCTGTGCAGCCTTGACATTATTACATTTAGTACAGCTATGGGAGGTAATTGGCCCCATGTTACATTTTCTAAGAGCAGTATCATAAGCCATAACCTTTAGGAATAAGTTTAAAGAGAATTAAGTGGTTAATAAATGATAAAAAATGAGGCCACTGTCCATGTCTGCCTCTCGAACATCTCTGTCTTCCTCAGACAGGAGTGACGTCCCGTTCTTGCAGTCTTTCAGTGATATTCAGGTATTGTGTATATCTAGCGTCGTTCTCTCAGGTAGATCTTTATGGGGTTCCTGTTTTCATCTGGATGCTGAAGTCACTCAGAGCTTAGAAGGGATCTCCAATGTCGATGCAGAAAAATGAAAAGCCCATGGCTCGTGAGCGAGACGATGCCTGTCATTGTAAACAACGCCAAGCCTAATTACACCTTTATTTGACAGGAGAAGGAGATGGTTCAGCGTCGCTGAGGCCACAGCATACGGCATATGGAAATTCTCGATGTGGAAGCAGCGCTTCAGAAAATTATGGAGCCCAAGTGGGTCATTTCCTGTAAATGGGCTTTTTAGATCACATGGAACAACCACTGCTTTGTAATTTTCTCCAGGGTATGAAGTGTCAGATAGTCAAAGGACAGGTTTGAGAAGCACGAGGGGATTTCTCTTGATGACAGGGACGGTTTCTCTGCTGCTGTGATGTTTGACAGCAGTGTTTTGATATGCCATGAAAAGGTTACATTTAGTTATTCGGAACAGGAATTGGAATCCGACACATCACCAGAGAGCCTTCAGTATCCCAGCTTGCTTGATGTGAACCGAGATGAGGAGGTGAGCTTCGTGAATCCTGCGGATTTTTCTTTTAAGCTGACTTATGTACTGTGAGGGAAGTACAGGCTTTCTCTCTATCATCTCATACGGGTCACCGGTGAAGTAAGAGAATTACGCTTCAAAAGAAATATTAACACCAGAAAGAGATTCCTCCCAAATTCACTAAATACTTTTCTTCTTGAGTAAGAAATTGCTGCAATGCTTGAGACATCTAACAGACTATGATTAGAGATGGACTAACCTCAGGGATTTGAGGGGGCTCTGTCTGCTCGTTTGATCCTGCAGCTCCACCGAAAAGCAGAGTCATGCTATCTTGCACCCTGATGAAAGTGAGGGGAATTATTCTGAGCGCCTCTCTGAGCCGAGCACACTTTCCAGTCTCAGGGTTGTCAGTGGAGTTCAGAAGGCCAATGGGAAATTAAATATTCTGGTTACCTGTTGGCTACACTGGTAACAGACCTACTGAGTTCCTGCTGACCATGTGAGGTCTGTACAAGTCCCTATTCCTGTACCAGCATATACCAGGTCCTGTACCATGTACTGTCTTATCTCTAGTACCAAACATGTACCATCTCTTGAATCAGCGTATTCCAGCTCCCGTACTAGTATATACCAGCTCCTGTACCATCTCCTATACCATCTCTTGTACCAACCTGTATTGATCTGAGGACATCTGAGTACTGATTTGAGCATCTGAGTTTTTAGATTTTGAACTACAGTGTTTTCCGAATTTAACTCCTTGTGCCATTATATCAGGGTTATGCAAAGCTTTGGATAAAACTTAATATCTGGCATGATTACTGTTTCATTTAGCTGACAGGAGCTTTCTTGCTTGTTTTGCTTTCTCTGTGGGGAATGTGAGCATAAGGAAATGCTTTCGGCATCTGGAGCAGCACCGTGGCCTCATGCGCCCGGGGCAGGGTACTCTGATGCCGCCTCTGTTCTGTGTGTTCACAGTTGGCATGTTCTCCACATGTTGCGTGGGATTCCTCCATGTGCTCTAGTTCCCTCCTGTAGTCCAAAGACCTACAGTTCGCTAACTGGCATCTCCAAATTGCCCGTAGTGTGTGGGCTTGTACCCCACCCTATGCTTTCTGGGATAGACTCCCCAGCAACCCCATCCAAGATAAGCAGATGGAAGATGGATGGATGCTTCCTTGACTGCAGATAGTGCTGGTATCTTAGACGATGGGAGCTTGTTGCCTTCCTCTGATTTCTATGATTTGAGGCTGTAAAAGTCTTGAATCATACTGTCGGCATGTGTTACCGTAGTTACTGCAGATTTCCCGTGGTTTGTTCTATGCGGGCCATGTTCGGGTCACCCAGCTCACCCACCGTCTGTGTTGGTCCATCATGAAGGTGTCCCAGTGCTATTCGTAACTTGTCGCTAAAGTGTGAGGCAGCTGGACGCCGGGGTTCCTGACGAGCCGGTGGCTCCTCTTGCCGCCTGCATCACGTCCTGTACCGCCTCGACTGTGTTGCTCATATCCTGTGGTCATGGGCGGCCATTTTCACATGAATGGTAACACGAATGGACTGATCGGGTCTGGGGGAATGTCTGAGTCCCTCGTGCAGCTTCGGGCTCCTTGAAGGCTGCTGTTAGTTTTGTTCTTATGTATCTTATTTCACTTGTGCGTTAGTGGCTCTGTTTTACCCTGAGCTTCCGATGAGGGACACCCCATCCAGTAAATTCAAAAATATTTATTTTCTTATACTCTGTGTGTGTGCGCATGCCTTGGGGCAACACTGATGTGAAAGGTATTGCATAAAATTAAATAGAATATGACATTGTGGAGTCCAAATGTCCCAAAAATGTGATAAAAACCTGATATTTAGATGTTGTAGAGACCATCTTTTTGGAAGACCAACTTGTGTGTGTGTGCGCATTCATGTTTTAGCTGGCATGTGACCACTGGGGTGTCCCTATGCGTTAGTGTATGTGTGCATGTTCAGCTGCTGTGACTGTAAGCATGTCTGTGTGTGCCTCTAGCTGAATGATGAAGTGATTAAGTGCTTTATCACACAGAAGTATCAGCACTCGTCCATATGAGACACTTGACATTTAAGATTCCTCTCGGACCACGTCACACCGAGTGTGATTTTCCCCGTGCTTCCTGGGAATTTCAACAGCAAATGTCAAATGAGCTCTTTAGCATGTTAAGGTCGACCTGGAGAAAGACGTCGCCTTCTTGGGGATGGGCTTCCTTCATTATGAGGAGTAGGTGCAACCTGTTTGCACTCTGTGAGGGACCGTTCAGTTTGCAGTACACAGCTTGGTCTCCTATGACCAAAAATATACATTTAAGCATTTGCTGGTAGCTTACTAGTGAATGACGTGGACCCAGGAGCTTGATACCATGCTTTTACTCCGGTAAAGCGAGTGTCTCTTTATGTTAAAGCTGACAGATGGTGTTTTAAAGTGCCTCCAAGGTCATGGAGGCTGTCGGTCGGGTGGTCTGAGCTCTTCATACTTCTGTTTCATGAGATGTCAGTTTGTTTATGTGTGACAGCAGCTGCCTGCGGGGGGGCTGGTACAGCGAGGTGTTGATGAAGATGAAAATGCAGTGGGGGGAGGGAGGGGTACCGTGCTCTGCCAATCACAGGCCGCTTTAACCATAACAAATGAGCACCAAGCCGGGGTAAGCCAGCTGGTGACTGATGCACAGTAATCCCCCACTGGGAACGAGAAGAAAATGTTTTTAGTCTTTAATGGTATCAATTATCCAGTACAAGATAGATAGACTGAAATCCCATTTTGCTGAATGTGTTTACATTCAGGTACCTCCATAACAGTTCGACTTGCTCCAGTTACCGCAGTAACTCTGCAGTGAGCATGTAGCTTTTTCTGAAGTACGGATGAACCTGTTGAATGGTTTTGGAACATTCTGGCTATATCTGAAGATAGGAGCTACAGGTGTTTGTGGGTGTCATTGCTGACGAAGCAGCATCGAGGTACTCCGCCGATGTTTGTCCCAATCGTTCAGCTTTGTCTTACTTAGTAGAAGCTTTTCTCCAAAGTGACAAAAGTAAGGTAGATTACATTACAAACATCCGGCCATCAAGGAGTCCACTAGGCATACATTCAGCTCCCTGAGCTTCCACTGAATGCTGATTGATGGATACAAGTTGGCAAACATACAAATTCTTGATATGAGAACCTATGATGAGCCAATGAAGATGTTGTGCTAGTTTTTAACTACTGAGTCACAAGACAGAAACAGAACTGACCTTTCAAATCTCTTTACTTCGTGTCAAACATAGACTTATACTTGAGTAAATGTCAGCTGGATGGAAGCACCTCCATCTTTCTTACTTCTTTTTTCGTCTACTCCCCCATCCCGGTACATCAGCAAACCCACACAGGATTGTGGGTAATGTGGTAAACACAAATATGTAATTACCTTACGACTATATCATTAACAAATACATTTATCTAAAGTTATCTAAAAGCGTGCTCTAATCATTTCTTTTGACACAAACACAAATCATAAGGATTAAATCCAAATATCAGGAACATCAATTCACAACAGAAGAGAAACAAGGAGTGTAACATGAGAGCATTTTGGATGATTATATATCAGATGTGATTTTGAATCACTTGCCCCGGTTCAACAGCATAGTGTGCAAGGAGTTGCATTAGTTTAGTTGTGAAGTTCTTAGCTACATACGCTGAGGAATAAGGCCTGATCTTTCTGGGTTATATAGGGTGAATATGCTAGACCATATCATATCTAAAAGCTAAGGATGGCTGGCCGTTTATCATTACTCTAAGGTCCTGGCAGATCTTGATGGAGGCGATCTAAGCCTGATGTACAGCGACATCACAGGTTGGGCCGGCAGGGAAAACAAGAAGCACATCCATGCTGCAATGTTGGCAAGGCATTGCACTTATCTGAGTAGATACTGGTATCGTCAGGAGGGAAGATCAGGTACACCTGGATGTTTTTGACATAGTAGTGGCAGAAGAAGCCATGTGACTAGATGCCTGGACCTAAAGATGTGATGTACAGAGAGAAGAGAAGGAGACCAAGGACTGAGCCTTGGGAGACACTATTTGTTACCTGATGGGACTCCTCTGCATCCAGACACTTGGAATGATCTACCTGATAGGAAAAGTGTCAAAGGGAAGTCCCCACAATGCCAAGTTGTAGAAAGGTTTAGCAAGATCAGGACAGATGATGGACCTGCAGGTCTTGTAGCTCTCAGGGCATCTACCATTGCCAGAAAGGAGGCTCCATTCCAGCTCTGAAGCCAGACTAGAATGACTGAAGAAGGCTGTTGCTGAGAAGCTCAGAGATGGTTTAGGAGAAGGTTGAAGGAGGGGAATGATGGATTAGATAGAGGTTGTATAGTGTGTAATATATGTGCTGATCAACAGTGGTGGGTGGAGGAGGAGTTGAAAATGAAGAATAATTCACAGTTTCTCTGTGACACTGAGACCTTCACTATACTGATACAGACACACTAAGGCCAGTGTGGGTGTGCACCACAAGCCATGTAGCATTGAAGGCAAGGGCACCAATGGTGTGTGCATGTGATCACGGGAGGGGGGGGGGGAGTTTGCTTGCAGAGTCCAGCTCAACCTGCGTTTTGTTTCCAGTCAGAGAAGTTGGCAAAGCAGGACGAAGCAGGTCCAAGCTTTAGGCTGGAGAGACCTGTCCCACTTAGAACTGCCAGGATGTCATGATCTCCTGAGGCAAGCAGGGACACCAAGGACAAAGGCAGCTTCCCAGAAAAGCGGAAAATCGAGAAGGGTGCCTTTTGCCATGCCAAGTCCGGTCATCGTTTAGCTGAGGGCGTTGTAGCATTTGTCTGCTCAATGTCAACATCATGCATAAATCGGAGGTCAAATAAGAAGTAGGAGGAGCTGCATGAAACAACCAGTTTTTTTTCCCAGAGTTTGTGTTTTATTCCCAGCAGGTTCATAAAACTGCTAAGAATAGTTGCAGTACCTCTCTGTTAAGGCTGTACTAAGGGAGCATCTGTTAGGCATATTCTTTCAGGCCTGCTTTTGTGCAAGCATGTTCTCTGTGTCTCACTGGGAGGAAGCAGCTCCCAGAGTCTGTTTCCTCGCTTCTCTTCATTTTTAAAATTTTTTTTTTGTCCCTCCCCATATCATTCTGAAAAGCGCATAAATATCTAAGGAAGCCTTGCCGCTGCGGGTTCATTTCTCTCATTTGGTGACGAGAGCTGGGCCGGTAATTGCAGGGTGCTCCCATTGTTCATTGGCCGACTCGGGTCACATGCTGTCATTTAGCTGAGCCCAGTGCCAGCCTTCCACCAATCTGTTCCCGGGAGCGGAAGTATGTAGCAAAACAACATGATGCCACATGAGAGATTGGCGAGGGATGACTGATTGAGAGTGATCTGCTCTAGCATGTAAATGGATGGTAATTATTTCAGAGAAGCAGCATTTGTGACCGCCGATAAATAAAACCTCCACTGGGAGTAGCAGTCGGCGCATGACTTTCTGTCCTACAGTTTTTTTTTTCTTCCCATGGCAGTCTGAAGCCATTGCTTGAAACATTTAGCGATGTGCTAATTAAGCTCTCAACAGGAAGAAAGTCCTACAGCAGTTGAGTGGTTTGAACAAAACCACTAACCCTGTGTTTTACCCTCTAACCAGTTTATTCACGTGAGCCACCTACCCTCTGAGCTCCCCGCTAACCATTTCAGTTGGTTAATAATGATCCCTGTTTACCCATATCAGTTCTGCTTCTGAAACGGAATGACTGACACGTATGGATACGTTGGAATTCTTTACCTTTCACACGTCCTATCTTGCTCTCCTTTGACACATGAGCGATGCTGTCCATTGAGACCCATATCCATGCGCGTTTCCTGCGATGAGCATCACTGCTGCAAGGGGGAGGATCAGCAGCACGGGATCGTCAGCTTTGTCCCACCCACTCCGTACAATAATAAAGCACTGTGATCACATTTATTTATTTTACTCCAGCGCTAAAGATTTAATAGTGCATTTGATTAATTACCAGTTGTGCTGGGAAGGGTTAGCAGATCCTGGAGTGCAGACATGGTCTTCAGGTGGCCTGAGTGCAAAAGCCAAGATTTCCAGGGATGGGACACATTACCCTAATGGATCAGTCTCATTAATATTTCAGCCATGTACTCCTTAAAGTGCTCTAAGTGCAAGTGCTGCCCGTACCCCAGAGCCATACTCCTTTCCAGTGGCAATGTCCACATCTGTCTCCATCTCTGGACCCCTCGGCTGAAGCTGGGTTTCCCTTTGCACCAGGGTCACATGACTAAGTCTCAGCTTTGAGCTGTGCGCATGAAGTGCCAGCTTTAACACGGGGTCCTCTGGCTGGTGTCTTGGGAATGACAGGTAATTATGAACAACAGCACCCAGAGGAACGTCTTCCTTGCAGAAACAAAACTACGTCGTCAGTGTTTTTTTTTTTTTTATATATAATATTGTTAATGTGCTGCTTGCCATGCAAATCAGGGGTAATCAGGAAGCTGTGCACCTTAAAAGGAGGGAAATTAGGCGCGCAGGGAGACGGGAAGAGGTTCTTTGGGAATGGCCGTCACTTCCAGCCTGTTTGGTCACGTTATTGTTGGCTTCGAAGCGGTCTGATGTGATTACTGGATACTGGATGAAGGCTTTGTGTGAATGAGGGCAGAACTTGTCGGTGACAGCAACGAACGGTTTGTAAGTTAACTGGATTTTTGCATTTGGAAAACCCAGATTGGATGAGCTGTCCTTCCAGCAGACCGTCATCTGCTACTTCTCCATGGCACAGACCCTGTCCCTGGGCGAAAATTGCTAAGTTAAATGAGCTTTTGTACCAGCATGCTTGATATTTCAGAGCTCAATGACGTGGTAAAGTTTGAACGAGACGGTAGAAATGGTAGTTTGAGGTTTTCGAGTGTTTTTGATCCCATATAATGACCTCATGTCTAGGCCCCAGAATGATTCTCTTCAAAATTTGCTACTACAAAAATTATGTTTGCTTGTTTAGTTTCAAAACTGGTGTAATATCTCCAGGAAAGCATTATAATTAAAAAAAAACATTTATAACTGAACAAATAAGAGTGGTGCCATTATTCAGACTGAGGGCGCTGTTTACTTTCTGTGCAGACATTCGGAATAGTTGGATTTTTTAAAAAATATGTTTTAATCACAGAATAACTGGCAGTTTGGCAAGAAAAGCACGAATGAGGCTGCTACAGGAAGGTGAGCCATGGAGCACAGACAGCTTGGGGTGGGTTTTTGAAGGCGGACATCTGATGTTTCCTCTACTTTGAACTGGGCGCCCTGGCCGCAATGAGGACGTGACTGTGAAGCGACACGATCGCTCGGGAGCCATGATCAAAGGCGGGGGTCTTGCCTGCAGCCCGGCTGCTCGTAAACATGGAGGACATCAGACATCACAGTTCTGCATCCTCCAATCAGCTGCTCCAGCAGAAAGGGCCAGTAGGTATAATTGATCAGGCACAGTGTGAGGTTTTTGATTAGTGCGGCTGGGGTGGAATGCGTGCGTCTCTGTTACATGACTGCAGATAAATATTGTTGCCTATTCAGGCCTTTTCACAGCAGTATGATAGTTGTCTTTCATTGTTTTTAAAATGTTTCCCCTGTTAATATGAAAATACGGTTGTACTGAAAAAATAACATGACTGGTTTCCAAACTGGTCCATGCTGGTTAGTGTTGATTTGGTGATGGTGTAGCTGCTAGGCTAGCATAGCTGTGCTGGTCTGCCTGCAGATGAAGCTGGTCCACCAGTACCAAAACACAATATATGTTGGTATAACCAGCATGCATTATACTGATCATGCTGGTAACCAGCTATACTGGTTTATGCTGTTTTTTTCAGCAGGGAGCAAATTTGCATTTGCCAGTGTTTTGACAGCCTGCAGCCAAACTCCATCAAATAGAAAATGTTTGCACTTCCTGTCATCCCTTGCATTTTTCTGCCCCGTTTCACCTGACCTTAGTGCCTAGTCACAGCAGTGTGTCCGGATAGGCTGGACTGTGATCATGTGACCTATCTTCCCTTTGTAGTAGTGACAACACAGCAAGACTTCAGTAAGCACACAATTTGTGGCTTAATGGGAGCTCATTTCAGGAGCAGTCGCATCAAGTGTAGTTTCTGTGTTCAGGAAGAACGTTAAGTCTGGTTAATGATGAAGGATGGATGATTTAACACTTAAAAACTGCATGCTATGCCTTGAGAACATAATCACTACAAGCAGAAATGGAAGGAAATTACAGTAATGAATATATGTGCAGATGTAATAATTCATAACAGCCAAAAAATGCAAAAACAAGAGCCATGCACAAGGCACAGAAATGGTGCCCCATTAAAGTGCCCCTGTGAAGCTGCTACTTTCTTCCAGCTCGTCAACACAGGTTACAGGTCATCAGCAACAACGGGGGTAATATGCTCATTATCGCCAGGCTGTGCTGTGGGGCTGCTGCCTACTCAACTCAGTATATGCCCTTAAAGGGACCTTCGAAAAGTATCCATTAATATCTCAGGAGTGTTTTCTTTTAATGGTCCATGAATGTTTCATTTGGTCTGGATGTCTCTTACGGTTGATGCTGTGCTGAGTGGAATACTGTGTCCCACTGTAACACTCCACTTGCACAGTTTTGCACAGTTTTTTGGACTTGGCTCTTGCCAGAATACTAATTGGACGATTCCTTATTGGTCACAGGTTAATACAGTGGTATGTACTGGTGCAGTGGTATGTACTGTACTGGTACAGTGGTATGTACTGGTGCAGTGCAAAGTCTCGTCCTCCTTAGAGTTCCGCTTTAAGCGCTTGATTTGTTTCTAGATTCCCTTGCTTTCAATTGATTTCATATTTCACGATTCTGCATTGTCCTCATTACCCTGTTTAACCCTCAACTAGTCTGACCGTCTAATCTATGACACTGATCAAGGACAGGATTTGTAAACTACAGTACCATTTCAATTAAAAAGACCTACATTTCACTTCAGCACTGAGTTCTTACTGTATGCCGATTGGTCAGTCTCCTATAATCATGCATGTGTCACTAATGTTAATGTGAAACAGCTGGATGAGTCTTTCAATCAAGGAAACAAACCAGTAAAAGCACAAGACAAACCAAACAATTTAGCAGAGCACAAGAGTCTTTCAGTTTTAGAGTAGTTTGACTGACATGGTCACCCTACCCTCAGCTCTGATTTTGGATTGCAAATTCGCTCTTGGTAATAGACACCATGACTAGATCCCCACTTGCGAGTTTGTCTCCGTGACAACAGTGTCCACACATCGTGACCCTCACATTTTTCCTGTTGTGACGCTGAGCCCGGTCCACATGAAACATAAATGCTGTACGGAGGACGGTGGAGGTGATTGGAGAGGAGGGTCCTCACAAGGCACATTTCTAGCCAAATCCTGTCCGACACACACAGTAAAGTTCTTCTAACATGCCTGTGACACTTAATTAGCAGACGAGGAACCGCTGGGCCAAAGGAGCATCCAATAAGCCCACAATCAGCTGCAATGTCTGCATTAATGAAGAGTGATCTCTAATTGCAATCGCAAGAGGAATTATCCACAGCAAGACTACATGAATGGAGACTCCATTAAAAGCCACAGACCAAGGAGAGCGAGGGGGCTGTGGAGCTCATGTGTGGCTCGCTGGGTTAGAACTGTTCCTGTGATCAGAAATTTGCTGGTTCAGATCTCACGTTTGGCAGAGAGATGCCACATGGAATGAGCCTCTTAGCCAGGAACTGTCCGATTCTGCTTTTTCCAAAGTACGTCACTTCATTTCGCCTTTGATTCAAAGTATTTCCTGTATGTGGCGCTACCTGCAATTAGGAAGAGTCATCTGGAATGTGAGCCACCTTCAGTATCAGTGAAATGATTTTACAAGATGTGTGTTCAGCCCTCCCTCCCTCCGGTTTCCGTTTATCTAGTTATGGAGCACTAGATTATTGCCGAGGTGTCCAAAGTTCATGGTGCACTGCCCTGGCAATGTGCAGCTCTTTCTAGCCCCTGTTTACGCACATCTTTTGGTCTATGCGGTTGTGTCCGAGGACATGTGGTTGTGTAGCGCCCCCCCAGGCTCTCGCCGAAGCCCCTGCCTGCCACGAGGGAGCCGGGTGATCTGTAATGGCCGGGCCGGTCGGACTCATGGCTCTCCGCTTTTGGGAGGTATCAGGAGAAGCCGTGGCAGTCACTCTGACTCAGTGTTTTTGTTTTAACGATTCATTTAGCTAAAGCCTTTGTAATTAAAGGGCTTTGCCTCTTTGAGAATAACCGTGGCTCTATGGGTCGCCTCGCGACCTCGTGCTTCCATGCTTCCAGGGTCGTGCTTCTGAATCCCATCTCCGGCTCTGCGTGCAAGATGCTTGCGAGGATTTCCTCCAGCCACTTCAGTCTCGATCCCCCCCCCCTCCCCCAAGTCCAGAAACATACTGTAATGCGGTACTGAGCACTGTGTGCCCGGCGATCCCATCAGGAGCCGCCCGCCTTGTGCCCAGTGCTTCCTGGGCCGGGCTCCAGGCTCGCACTTGTGCCCTGTGCTGGGTAAGCAGTTATGGCAGATGGGCGTCTAAGGAACGTGTGAGAGACTGAGTTTGTTGAGCGGGGTCTCGAATAGCCACGCAGCCTGAGGACTGGTCAGCGATGCAGTGTTACACAGTTCTGTAACATTATGTCTCTAAGTTAGTAAAACTATCTGATGATGATGATGATGATGATGATATTATTATTATTATTATTATTATTATTATTATTATTATTATTAATAATAATAGTTTATCTAGTTAATCCCAAAGGAAATTGCTGGTTTATAGTAACACAACCCACACATTTAGACAGTAAAAAATGACATTTAGACATTAATGGTAAATGACAATAAATAATAGATCTTAATAAAAAGTAACAGTGGGGAAAAAATGACAGAAAGAATTGCATGGAATGCCATAGTAACAGCTGTAAAGTAAATAGTGTACAGTGATTTTCCTGTGAACATGAAATATGCCTGAGCAGTTGAATCTATAACAATAGGAAGAAGAATAAATAATAAATTGATATTTTACAGCTGAAGGCGGGGGGGGGGCTGATGGAATCCAAACACCGATGTCCCTGTTTGTCTGTTTTTATACTGAAAGGGTCGTTATTTTCTCACTATTTGTCTTGTTTCTCTGTCCTATGGCTTAAGCTGTTCCACCGACACAGTATAAATGCAAGAACAGAATCACAGGCATTGATTTCAGGTGAGGGGTGTCAGCCCCCATCACGACGGCAGAACCCGCACGAACCTGCAGAACCCGCACACACGGCCATGCAACTCAAAGCTCTGCCATGATAATAGGTAGTTCAGGAACTGGCAGCCCCCCCCCTCCATGACAATAATGCTTGACTGCGTCAGGGCCTCCGCTTGTCGATCTGATGTTGGGGGGTTTAGATCAGTGTTTCCCAACCCGCTTCTCGGGAACCCCAGACAGTCCTAGTTTTTGCTCCCTGCTAGTCTCTGCTAGTCTCTCCATATTTTTGCTCCCTACCGGAAGCTGGGGAGTCTGGGGGTCCCCGAGGACCAGGTTAGGAAACGCTGGTTTACTTCTTCAGGACCAGTCTGGGCTAAACATACGTGCCTTCTGCTCCACAGAGCCTTCAGAGGTCATCTTACAGTCTGGAAGGGAACATGGTGTCAGAGCAGCTATATTAGCTCTAGGAATACAAATGAGCCCAGGAACCTTTAGAGGAAACATTTACATTTTGGGTTGGTGAACGTCAAAAATATCCGGTGAAGAAACTACCTTATTTAATTATTGCACATTCCTATTCATTTAATTAATGAGTAATTGCATCTTTCAATCAGGCATTTAACTGTGCCTTTTGTGTATGTCCATGTTTTAATGTTTTCTCTGTCAAAATGAATGAATAACAAGACATACATACACAAGATGTATGTGTGTGTGTGTATATATATATATATGCAAAGAAACGGCTAAATTTTATATATATATATATATATATAAAAAATTAGCCATTTCTTTGCATTGAGATGGATGTTTCATTTCAGTATATCATCCATCCATCCATTTCCCGTAGCCGCTATTTAGAGGTGCAGGGGATCCAGAGTCTATCCCAGAGGGAACAACCTTCAGGCAGGTAACAACCCAGTATGGGGCATCAACCCATCGCAGGGCACAATCACACACCGTTCACTCACAGAAGCACAATAATATAATCCACCTTGGCACATTTTAGGACGCCACAACTACACGGGGAGGACATGCAATCTCCACACACACGGAGCCATGGCAGAAACTCCATCTCTGGTCTGAATAAATTCAGCATAGCCCAGAAACAAAATGTAATAAATATAAGGATTTACAGAATTTAAACAGATACTAACTTTTGGGTGCCACAATAAAATAGTTTTAGGCATATTACTAATCTGCTTGTCAAGTTGTGGGTGCAAGTAAACGTCCATCTAGCACTGAAAGGCTGGCGTCCCTGGTGATTATATGCACCATATAATCACTATTACATTACAATGTGATATCATGTAGCCCTACTGAAGATGACAAAGACACTTTGACTTTGAGAGCAACCGGGAGCTGAATTTGAGTGAGAGCCAAATGGATGCTGTGCTGCTACCCAGCCACTAGGAGGCAGTCAAACTGACCCAAGTCCCAAATGTATGGAGAGGGACCATGTACACTTGTACAGTATAGCAGACAGCAGAGGTCCAGCATCCCAATCCTACCCCCCCAGCCTCGCCTCTGATGTTCGGGCAGCCTGTAAGGATCCACAGCACTCGCTTCACAGAAATCAGGCAGGAGACAAGCTTGGTGAACCAGGGTGGTATTTTACAACGATATAAAAATCATCTGGTCGCGCTGAGGTGGTGACGGCCTCACTGGGTTTTCATTCGCTCCTCTGCCGTGCCGTGGGGATCCTGCCTGGACTGAAACTCCACAAATCCCATTTTTTCGGCAGTACATTGCTGTAGTACGGCTCTATATCAGCACTTGTCACTTAAAGGTCGTGTTATTAATACCAAAACTGAAAAGGGAAAATAGTCAGCAGTGAATGTGATACAGTAAACGGGGGGGGGGGGGGTTGCGCAGAGCGGCTTGCCAAAGGATATGAATGAGCAGGTTTCAGTCAGTCCATCTGCAATTTAATCTGGCCTCACACTCCATCCATCCATCCATCCATCATGCTCTCTTCTATCTGCTTTTCCTGGCTCATGGGGGTTAGGGTTCCTGCTGCACTCACAGCTCTGGATCCACACACCAGCTTGGGTTCCTTGTGCTATTAGCACGTAGGCCACGGCCAAAACACGTATAGCTCCGCAATGCCTACATGATTATTCCCACAACACATACATGCACTATTCATGTACAGTTACCCATAGAACTCATATTACAAGGAGCCCAATGGTTGGAGGTAGTGTGTGCACGTATCCATGTGTGACAGACAGGGAAACAGAGACAGGTGTGTGAGGTCATAATAATGCATCTGACGGCTAGGGGCCTTGAGGGGGGGGGGGAACAGAGATATGCTGCTTAATCACTGGCTCAGTATGGGGGGCATGAGGAAGTCCTGGGGAGATCCTCTCGCAGCGCTGATGTCTCCAGGGGTCCCGGGGTGGGTCACGGCCTGCAGAGGGTCAGCAACCGTGTGCCGGGCTCACTGAGAGATGTCATTATCCTCTCTGCTCACATCGAAAAGGCCAGCAGCACTCAACATGAGCTGCAAACCGGCAACCCTGCGCTTGGCGGAAGGTTAGGTAATCACCAGTGCATTTCAGCCTGGCCGTCAGGCACTCTGAGGGCTTCATAATCGGGCTTTGGACCGGAATATTCCAGCAAAGCAGCGAATTCAGAAATGGAGCAGAAGCTATAAAAGGTAGAGAGGAGGATGCATATTGCAGTGCCAAGCGACGGCACCGACAGCGCATTGGCACCCTAAGGGGCGCTTGTTGGATGACAACCGACCGCAGATGCAAGTGGACTCCTTCCTCCGCTAACCATCCGGTAATCCCCTGTAATAAAAAGCGCTGGGAGTGCTAGGGGGCGGGGCGCTAAATGAGCCGCATCGATTATAGGACTCGCTGTGGCGGAATGTTCCAGCGCTTCGCAGACGCGGCCGGCGGGAGCCTGGATGTCTGCCGCAGTGGCCGGGCTCGTAACGGGAGCCCAAGATTTTCAGGACGGGGAGCGGCTTCTGTGAAACGCCCCCAAAGCCAGAGAGATGACTGTTCGAGAAAGATTTACACATCCGTGAGATTTCGACAAACTTAGGTCATAACAGAAGCAATAAAAGCGGTTTGGAAATCAACGAGCAGGTAATCTGTCAAGCCTGGACCCCGTTACTGCTTGCCAGCCTGCTGAGTAAAGCATGAGTAAAGTTTAATGTGATTTACAGCTCTGATGCTTCCCACATCGCAGAGGGACAGACGCTCCAACCACAGCTCTGTGGTGACACCTGATGCCCTGCAGACCACAAACATGGGGCCCCATTAATACACTGCGAGGTCTGCTTTTGTGCTACTGGCTAATTGATTCCCTAGCTGGCTTTGCAGTGAAAGCCCTTACACAAACATTCCCTGTACAACTATTTGTTTATGTATTAATGATTGTTATTAATTGATTATTATAATTATTTCATTATTAATTCTCAAGATTATATAGTTATTTTTATGGACTACACCTTTATAAAACTTCTCAGTTATTACTTAAATTCTATCCATTCATCTATCTATCATAATATAATATGAATATTTCAGCCATATGTAATGAAATTTAATGTTTTCCAGAAAATATTTACAATTGACCAATTAGTGGATTAGAGTTCTGCTCGTTAAAGCGGGCTGGATGTAGAACAGAGGAAGCTTGTGTGGTTTGAGTTACAGCGATAGCAGGATGGCTGATCTCATTACTCGGATGACATGAGCATTAAAACCCCACAAACGTCACAGTCTCAGAGTAACGCCCACCCTCATGCCTTGCTGGTTATACGACTTGTGAAAACGGCGGGAAATGTGCCACTTATTTCCAATACGCTGTTTATTTGCATGTTATGCATAGTCATAATTATCATAATTAACTTTTCAGATCATATCTAAATGTTCCTGTCATGGACACTCTGCATTTTCATGTGGAATGGGGATGTGTGATTTGCTTTACGTGTCTCATTAATATACAATTTCTAGGTTAGTATTTCTATATAATGTAGCCTTTCGCAATGGCAGAAACTTCGCACGGGTAAACCTGGCCATCTGGCTCAGTACTGTTTTCTGTTTCATGTTTACCCTCTTCAGCACGAAAACCAGCATTCAAGTCTTATAACAGGTTTCTACTGTTTTTTTTTTTTTAATCCTTGTGTTGGAATTGAACACGGATCTACAAGCCAAAATTAAAATATATAAAACAATGCGGTGTTATCTGCGTGGTGTTTATTGGCGATGTCTGGTGTTCTAGATAACTGAGAAGTCGGTAAGTGCGCAGCGCATCCATTTGTGGGCTGAACAGTGGGGTTTATTGCCTTCAAACGCTGGTAGGATTTTCTTCCCAGTAACAAGTTCATATAAAAAATAATGGACTGGAAAATGAAAAGGGACGGAATGTGAAATGGGGAAAATCTGGGAAATTGATCTTAACACAAAGGAATCGCCACAGTTCATTCCGAACTCGGAGCCCTAAAATGCTCCACTGCCATCACGCATTTTTCTTTGCATTTCCACCCGAGGAACATATATCTGATGGATCGCACATAATTAGGAGGATTATTGCTCAGTGTTCCCAGTCAGCGCTTCATAATTATATTTGTTTAGTGTGGGATCATAGGTCTTCAGGAAGCTGGCTAAAATGCTGCGTGTGATTTCGACACGGCCTTATCTTCCACTTAGTAGACGGGAGATGTGAAGAGCCGCCTTGGGTTTCTGTGCGCCGTTTCACCCAATGGAATCTCGCGAAGTACCCAATAAGAATTGGATTAAACCTACTGTGAATGGCAGCATATGGTGTCCCCGCCCCTGGCATCTGCTCCTTTTCTTATACGTTGTGGCTTATGGTAGATATTTTACATGTATTTTTTTACAGATATTAGACACATTGTGTGACACACAGACACAGCAGGTTTCCCTGCCCCGTCCCAGTCTTTCGCAGGAGCCATACTGGTCACCTTATAGGCGGTCTTATAGGTAATGCTTTCAGCTAGTCACCGTAGATAAAAGTCCATCTGAACTCGGGGGGAACTGGGTCTGGTAAAGAGACAAGCACAGCAAGGTGAGCACGTGTTGGGTGAGGCGGGGCACTCCCTTTAGAAACAGCAGTTCAGATTTCCTTAGGATTTTGGAAAAATCCTGAAGAAAATATTTCGCATACACCTACTGTTCATACGAGGCACAGATACTGTAAAGGAGCAAGTTACATACTTACATAATTTTCACTAATATTTAATGAATCGAAATTTAATTTGAATTGCTCTTCAAATAAATTACAAATCAGCTTGATTTACACTTTTCCCATAATTTTCATGGGACAGAAAGTCACACCTGAAAATTCAATTTCAGCAATTAGAATTTTTTAAACTAAGCTGTACCCTAAGTAAGCGAAGACTTCAACAAACCATAAACATCTGCAAAATAAATTTAAATGTTTCACATTTTCATATATATAATATGTTCTTTTTAAAAGTCATTTTAATAATCTGATTTAAATGATGTATCTAGTCGTACGTTGCAGTTCCTTGTAGTGAATATACGCTCTGGCAGAGAATGTCAGATGTCCATTGACATTAGCGGTGAGCTTTTTATCTTAATCATGTACTTTAATGGTTTTGAAAATGATATGAGCCCGGCTTGTCCACGGAAGAGCTGCCGGACGCTGTAAATGCGCACAAACTAACTCTGTAGTAATTGAGCGGCGCGGATTGTTTTCTGTTGAACCCTGATTTAACCCTTATATAATCATATTAATGATCGTGTGTGAAAATACACACGTGCGTCCACAAGCCCGAAAACGCGAGCGACAGCCCGGCTTTCCCGGGAATAAGGTCCGCTCCTACGGAGCCCCTGGCCGGCGAGTCCCAGTGCGGCTGCCCGCTCCTCCGGGGGAGGGACTTGAAGGCGCGGCTTGCGGGGACGCCGATCGACCCGGTCCATTGCGGTCGGACCGCCGCGCAGACCGGGCGCCGGGAACTGGGCTGAAGACACGCTGAGACTGCGGGCAGCTCCAGCCTCCACGACGGGCGCTGCGGAGATGTGCGCTCGGTAACATGGTCCTGAAAGCTGGGATCGCCGCTTCGAGATGGTGAGAGTGATAGCCGCAGACTTTGCCGGTGTTTGGTACATATTCAGAGACGAAGCTGCAGGTTATAACTTTGAAAGATCCCCAATAATGCGTGAACATTTCTGTTTGTGTATATAACTGCATGCTATGCTTGAATGTTTAACTTATAACTGCCATGCATATTATTATTATTATTATTATTATTATTATTATTATTATTATTATGATCTAATGTATTAATAACCAAATAATTCTCTGAAACTTACGGTCCATTATGATGGCTTTTATTAATAAACAGGTAGTTCATTTTGTATAGGAAACATATATTTTGATTGATTATAGTAAAATATATGTAGATATTAACGCGAATTAACTGTATTCTAGGTCTTCCCTTAATGCGGTTGGACAATTTATGAAAGAACTGATTTTCCTGAAAAGAAAAATCAACAGGTGCTACGAAACGTGATTGATGGTTATTTCTTCCTTATAAATGACCGGACACGTTCATAGGCTGCTATAAATGTTTCTTTGCGTTCATTCGTAGCATCATGTAATTTTTTTTTATAAACCAAGGAGTGTATTTTGCAGAAGAAGATGAGTTTGGTAAATTGCACAACAGTGGTTTCTACTTGGAATTTGCTGAGATTAGTTACTCAAATTAATTTATAAATTGTATATTAAATTGTTAATCCGTATTTTTTTTCTAGTTGCAAATATAAATGAAATCGACAGCTGTGCTTACAGAAATGCCGCATTTTATATTGCGATACTGTGGTTCGATGAGTCATCGATTTTAAAAATAAGGTGATTTATTTTAGAGATAAGTATAGTAATTTCGCTTTCCTACCTTATCGAGCCCCATGGGGTATCGATTGATTTTAAGATATCTTTATGTCTGGACAGAATACAACACTGTGTTTTCTTTTTTACTAATGAATGTTGATTTCCTGCCTCATTGGCTTGGTGGGAACGTAATTGGAAGTTTGCATTATGTTTGCAATGAGTTTTGATTCTAATGACAGAAGTGATCCTTACGATAATGTTCGGGCTGTGTGTTATTTCTCATTAATGACAGATATGACCAGAATGGGGGCAGAAATCGCTCCCAAATCTGCTATAATGTTGCACATGCTAGTGCTTTGGCCAGAGCTGTGCCTTTTTCCCGGGGTGCGCACGCGACCTCTGACCTCAGCTGGCTCGGGTCATTGACACACCAAGATTACAGCTCTGATGCGTGATGAAAGCCGACTTTTGGGGATAAAAACGCCCATTTGAGGTTTGATGGGTAGGGGTCAGAGAGCCTGTGCGGGAAATTTGCTGGCACCTCATTCAGCAAGGATAAGACTGACGTCTGGTTCAGAAAAAGAACATTAATTTGTTTCTTCAAGGAAGATATTTGTCACGTTCCCGGTCTGCGGTCCTTTGATTTTGCAAGTCACTGTAAGGTAAAGTACAAAAATATCTAGTAAGGTTAGGCAAATTGCTGCCAAGGTTAGTCGACTTTCTGACCACTGAACATGACCCTAGCGCCATAAAAGTGGCTCAAAATCCCCCTCCCCCCATGTCATCATCTTCAGTCATATTTGGGCCCCCAGTCTGGTTTAGGCTGGAGCAACCAAAGTCATGGTCAGGGCATCCCTTTACGCTCGCAATAGATGGTAAAAACTATCTGTTGGCATATATATCCACTGGCGGATGTAGTCAGGGATGGGAGGACCTCATGAGATTTCTCACTTAAAAGGATCTGTGAGTGTAACTGTGTGCATCTGATGTGAGGAGGCTGGGTGGAGGTGCTGAGGACTGACCAGCGCGGCTCGTGGCTCTTTCCTGCGTCCCGCCTGCCACTCTCAGACGCAGACTGAGGCGTCACCTTTCTGCAGGGGCCTCCAGACGCTCGCTTACACGCACTCGTTAATTGAGTTGGACGAATCAGGCATTTTTAAAAGAGTATGACTCATTTACGACCTCCGATGGAAAAGTGGGAGCAGGTCCTTCACCAGCTCGGAGAGTTGCCACTATTTTAGTTGAATATGAAGGAAAAGACATAAATATTAAATGATTACAACCTCATATATATCTGGTGCATGGTTGCTTAAGGGACTATTAACCTACTAACAGGTAGCTGGCTGGTTAACGGACGGATAACCTACTAACAGGAAGCTGGCTGGTTAATCGATTGGTTACTGACTGAATGGTCACCTGCCTGCTGACAAGTAACTTCTGGTTAAGGGACTAGTCACCTGCCTGCTGACAAGTAACTTCTGGTTAAGGGACTGGTTATCTGCCAATAGGGGTCCAGCGGCAGTTTCCATAATAAAAGTGCAGAATTTGACATGACTGTAAGTCAGTCTTTTTTATATAAAAGCATCTGCTGAATGCATAAATGTTGTGGTAGCTGAATCATATAACTCGTTTTATATCTGAAAAGCTGTGAGGCATTTAATACACATATTAGGAACACAGCGGGACCTGTGCCGTACCTTGCTGTCCATCTACTCCAGGAGAGCGCTGCCTCCCTCTGGCCGGGGCCGTTAAAATCATCAGGGCTCCCCCATCCTGCCTGTTTGAGTTATGTCCTGTAAATGGAGGGCGGCACCTTTACAGCGGCGTGCGCGGCACGGCAGGCGAATCGCGCCGCACGGCAGGAGATGCCTCTTCTCAGTTTACATAATATGGGCTCCGAGACACTGACAGCGCTGGGAGATGTATGAGCAGCAGAGAGTGAAGCGCACACCTGATCACGAAGTCGCTGTGTGATAAACACAAGTCTCTCACCGCACCATCCCCAATCTGTGACTCAGAGATCCTATTCTGAAACCAGAGTACTGAGAGCAAACCCCACCCCGGCACAGGGAGAACATGCAAACTCCGCGCACAGAGGAGTCTTAGTGGTCCTAGTGGTGTGAGGCGACAGGACTAACCACTGCAGTTCTGTGCCGCCCCTCATTCAAAGATACATAATTATACTCAATGTGCTGTGAAACGCATGGTTGCCTGACTCAAGACTGTGAAACAGTGGACACGCATATAAAGACACAAAACAATAAACATTGATCCATAATTATAAATGGTGTGGACTTGGTGCTCATCTTTAGAGACACCTCTCCGTGTATCATATGTTGCAATCTGCGGTGTTTTTTTTTCCCACGCGTGATCTATTTGAAGGCTCTCACCGTTCACAATGAAGGACCCGGGGTCAGCATGTGGGGCCTTCAAGCTGTTCAGCGCCACTGAGCACGTCCAGATGGTGCCTTTGGTCTATCTTTAGACATTTTTATTGGACACGGGGACAATGACTTGGGTAGGAACCTTTGGGCTGCCGGCCGCTCTCCAGGTCCCTGGTGACGCTGAATGTCCGTTCCTCCTTATTACCAAAATGGCAGCAGGAGAACCCTGTGGCGTTTTTTTTAGCGAATCATTTCAGGTTCGAGTCTCAGGAGGTGCTCTTCGGCAAATTATTCAGCTGTAAAGAAGCATAAATTTGGAAGTTTAAACTGTCTTTGGGTGTTTGCTAAGCAATGTAATCATAACAAGAAAAAGAGTGCAGGAATGCTCAGGAGATAAGAATGGGGCTCCATCCCGAGCAGTGCACATGATTTCTTTTACGTGGGTAGTCGTCATGGTCTTGGCATCCCATAATGTTTACTTTATGCTCTTGAGTGAGAGGCTAACAATGAGTTCACCCTGTCAGGTACACCTAGAATGCTAGAACCAGCATTCAACGGAAGACCAGGGAATAAACCCAATATATTTCATTAATTTGTCAGAGGATTTTATCTAAAGCAGCATACATTCATTTGAGAAATCAGGGTCAGACTGTCACCAGTATGGGGTGACAGGCTTTATAGGCCCAATGGTGAAATCATTCTTCCAACCCTGGGATTTGAACTGGCCACCTGTCGATCACAGACACAGTGTCCTAGCCTCCTCGGCTAATATCGGCTGTCGTTCTGTGAAAAAAGCACTAGGAGACTTGATGGTGAATGATTTCATACCACCCATGTCAAATAGCTTTTCTTAACCATGGCAAAGGCAGCTATAAGGATAAGTGTAGTTGTTTTGTATGTGCTCCATCCTGGCGTGACGTGGTCACCTGTTGCGCACAGCTCACAGAAACATGCCGTCTTCATGATTCGGCTTGAATCGGATCCCATCAGGTTCTGTCAGGAAGCCAGCGAGATGCTATCGCGTCAGTGGCACTGAGCTTCTCAAGTCGAGCCAAGTGGCCTTTATTGTCATACCAACAGGTGTACAGTGGCACAAAATAAAGTTCCCCCAGGACCACGGTGTGAAATACAGACAGCAAGAGGGCAGGGGGCGGTTTCACAGTACTTAGAGTGCAAAACCTGACAGTGCAAAGCAGGGTGGGCCGGACCCAAGGGTTCATATGCACAGTGCAATGTGCTTGTAGACAATAAGTAACAGCATAACGGCACGGAATAAATATAGTGATATATAAGATAAATAATAAGTTGAGAGTGACCTCAGGACTGGGTAGGGGGTAAGATGGACAGCAGGGTATTTAGTGCCCTGACAGCCTCGGGTATGAAGCTGCTGCTGAAGCTGGCGGGTCCTTGTTCAGACGTGCCCAGATGGGAAGGATGTGGAGCATGAGGGAGTCACTGGCCTGAGGTAAAGCAGCGGAGCTCAGAGGTGATCGGAGGTGATCAGCGAACGCCACTCCGCAGGAGGAGACGGCGAGGACAGTCCCTTAGGATGTTTGGGTCGACTGTCCGCTTCATCATCGCCTCTTGACTTATGGGTAGGATGGTAGGGGCAGGCTGTCAGCAGAGCGCTTGTGTGATGCTGAGCAGATACTCGTCTGCAAACGACCATCAGCGCCGGAGCTTAGCTCTGTGTGGCCAATGAAGGAGCGATTAAGGAATGTGAGTCAGGTGCCGGGGTGATTTTGTCGTGGGTAGAGCCATCTTCAGCTTCATTTGTTCACTCGTGGGCTCCGGGTTCTGGCCGCCACTCCCTCCGCCTGCCCCCCCGCCCCCGGCTGCCGCCCCGGCGGCGTGCGA
>JAODKE010000002.1:27424064-27434972 GCA_026779605.1 Mormyrus hasselquistii | reverse complement strand
GATGGCAGATGTCAATACACGGTTCGTGATAAATAGGAGGGACTGTTGGGTTGAAATTGTACATATTATCACTCGTGAATCCCCAAGAATTGTGTGGTTCTCATCTAGTTTTTTTCATTACGATACCGCAGCCACCCCCCCCCGGCCCCAAGCTCCAATTTAGGTAAGCATATTCTTATGCTCGGTTAAAGGTCTAAATCCTTGGGACTTGAACCTGCAGCATTTAGAGCTGGGGGTTAAGTTTAACTGAGGAAAAGTGTCATGGTTGATAGGACTAACCTGAACACCGACACCCCCCCCCCCCCCCCCCCCCCCAGGGACATCTTATCCCTCTTTCCCACCCACCAGCAGCACAGTTTTACAAGAATTATGGCAACAGGAGATTTCCCATGCATTGTATGTGAGGGAGAAGCAGATTGTGGGCTGTTCAGGAGAATGATAGTTTTTCCCAAAAGAAAGGAAGAATGTGAGTCATTTAAAGCCCTTTATTTCCGCATTCAGCACTCCATCATCATTTTATTTTCAAGAGAATCTCAGAATATTTTTTCCATTGATCCATTGAAAAGAATTTGCTTTTGTACACACCTATAGACAGATGATATTTTCAGCTTTGCACCTGCAAGCACAAAATAGCTTCCAGTTTTTCGCACAGTAAACGTCAAAAGCTTTTCAAGTTACAAATGGCTGAAATAATTGCAGCTAAGCTGAGCCTCGGGATTAATTTGATCCATTTAGCGGCAAGAAAAAAAGTGCATATAATCGACAGAAGACTTGCATATGTGTAAAGTGCAGGAAAATCATTTCTGGTGGCTAAATTTTAGTCAGATTGTACTAGAACGAGCCAACCTTTTCCGTGGCTGTTTTACATCATTCGGCTCGCCATGAAATATTTCAAGAACGTTACTCTCCTAATCTTCTCGAATGGCTTTCTGGTCCCTGGAGATGTTCAGAACCCTGTTCTGTTATGAGAAGTGGGAAAAACTCATGTTGGGAACTTCGGGATACAGTTTGAGATAGAGAGGCTGGCGAGTGGGGGGCTGCTGTCGGGCATACATCAGATCTGGTGAGAAATGTCCAGCCGGGTCCCCCCTACTCCCAAATATAACCGTTTATCCCTCTGACTCCCATAAAGCTTAAATGAGCCCATGGATGTTAGCAGGACACCTCCTTTCACCCCCTGCTCATGCTGTCACTCCCATCCGCAGGAGTGGCTTAATCTGCCCTTGCAGTCACCTGATCAAGGTCGTCTTGGGCGTCACCCTCAAAGGCCTGCTTTGAAAATTAAGGCATAAATAAATTTGACATTCAATTTGGGTAACCCTGAGTTCCCCATCAGCAATTTTTGGGTCCCGTTGAAGCTCAGGCAGACACCAGTTTCTTAATGCTTTTTTGACGCATTGCACCATGACCGGCTTGCGCGGACAAACATGCGGCTCCTTAAACACTCATCACCCAAGATCTTGTAGCTATTTCAGGGAGCTGGACACCTTCTGCACTTTTACGCCTGGCTGAGTTTGATTTATCTTCTTCTCCTTGATTCGTTATACACTGATTTAACCAATCAGAGTTTATTAAAATGTGGCACGTTTGACGTTTCGCTAACGTCCTCTATGGTGAGCGTGAGGGAAACGGCAGATCACCGTGATCAGAGCAGGTCAGGAACCCCTTTTAAGAACGCGGCACTCTCCCGTAGAAAAGTCATTAACATTAGCTCAGTATTTTTGCACCTTTCAAACCAGGTTTTTTTACCCACTGATTGATTCTGGAATCCCATAATAAATCGCTAAAGTCCATAAGCATCCTCCTCAAACCAGCCTCTTCTGTTTTTAACACCTAGGTGGCCCTTAAGTATTTCATACTGAAGGACTAGTATCTGGTGCCTTTATAAATCCTAGGTGTACCCCGCTCTGCTGTCAGTCACAGACTCAGTGGTGCTAAGCTCTTACGATGTGCTCAGTGCTCATGTGGTACGCCGCCTCTCTCCGGCTGCCCCGCTCTTGTGCAGTTCACGTCAGCTGAAAGGACACGGTGGCAGTGGGGCACTGTGTGTACCGTCGCTGCATGGTGACAGTCACTCCTCTCCTGGTGACAGGACACCGCTGCCACGGTGGGGGGGTTTCCAGGAATCTCGAGATACTCTCACAGGGAAGTGGAAACTGAGCACAAGTTTACATTTTTCCAACTGAAGTTGAGAAAAAAAAGCATTAACTCTTAGTTATTCTCCTCGGGAATGTAAACCTTGGTGCTGCCTGTCTTGCTCAACTATATGGCACAGAAATTAAGGACAAGCTAAATGTGTTGAAATTAATAATATGAATATTTATGTTCAACATGGACGAAACCCCAACCATCAAACGATGTGGTGTAATGGTGGTAGTTGATGTGGTGTAATGGTGTTTCCGGAGACACATGTGAAGGGGCTTTCAGGAAGTTAACCGTATTCATCCTGTCATCTTGACTCTGCTTTAATGGCCTGATGTGAATGATTATTATCTCAGAAGATGTGAACAAGACATCATAAAAATACAGGCCAGGTGTGACGCAGAGCTGCTTCCCGTTCGTCTGTGTGGCTAGCTTTCCCGTGTGCCCTGGCCTTCCTTTGAGGTCACGCTAAGCACACCTCAAAGAAAGCACACGTCCTTAATGCCCGGCTTCTGAAGCAGGATCCTCAACGTTCCCCCGTCGCAAACATTTATAGCTGAAAATGTCTGAATATGCTTTTCAGCTCCTGCTGTCAGGAGAAATGCAGCCTGGCGGGGCAGCGGGAATGAATCACCGGCGCTCCGGATTTCCTCAGGCGACGTCACTGGCTGACAGGGCTGCTGGAGTTTAACCAGAAGCGTTTCTATTAGCGGGCCCTGTCGCTTAGATGAGGCAAAGTTTAGAAGCAGCCCGTCCCCTGATCTCGTGGGTGTCGTGCTTCGCCGTGCGGAGCAGTGGCAGCCCCGTCTCCCCTTTCTGCTGAGGCCTCTGCTGAGGCCAAAAACTTTCAGCAGAGTTTTTGGCCCGCTGGCCAGTGACATTATCTTCTTCCTCACTGCACATTCAGCCGGCACTTTCCACTGACAAATCAATATCTGTGTCTGCGTCCATTTTATCCTTTCCACTGAAGAGAGGCCCAATATCAAAATTAATTGATTTTCAGGAGAGAAGTACGTACGAAAAAAGGTTTAGTAAAGGGAAGTATGGATGGCTTTAATCATGCACTTTATTAGATGTCCGTTTTTGGGCGCCCTGATCATTTGGGTGAACTTTGTCCATTTATTCCTTGAAATTCCATGGCGTAATCAGAATGCCAGGGTCTCTCTACACGAACCGACTCCAATGTTCACATCAGGGGTGTGACTGCCTTGTCTGCTAATTACACTGTTACATAACGTGCATCTTGAACCTCTGGAAGCCCTCTTAGGTTCTTCTTCCGTTTCTCCTCCTAATAATGGCACTGATGTCATTTTGATTTTTCCCTGTTAGTTAATCTTTTAAAAGGTTTCGAGCTACCTAATCAGCGGCACCATCAAATCACCGACACTGTGAAATAACTTCATCGTTTTACAGCATTTGTTGCAATTCAATTTGCTTTCCATTTCTGAGGAGCAGATATAAGTACGACATCGATTTGCCATCTGGATGGTTTTGATTAGCACTGCCACTGTCCAGACATTGTGTCGTTTGTATTCCTAACATCAGATTGCACATGGTTTATATGTCATACAGAAGTATTATTTATATTTGCCTCTGACTCAGTTGGTAGACTTGTTTCCCATTGGTCACTTTATAGGTTCCCCTTGGATGATTGGTAGATCACAGTAATACTGGCCCCTTCCCTAAGCCAAGCAATTGGCAGGCTTTGCTGATTGACGGATGCGCTCTCCACTGGTGAAGGTCAGGACCCCCTCTGTATTTCTTAGTGGGCGTGGTTGGTGCTGTCTGCGCTTCCTTTTCCTTGAGAGCAGTGTGATCCATAGCGGTATTTCAGACATATTTACGCTTTTCCTTTCGCTGGCGGAACCGAAGACTCCCCCCAGGTCTTCATACATGTAAATAGAGAGCAAGCAGGCTTTTCTTTGTAGTACTTTGCAAAAGGATGACGATACTCTGGTCCTCAGTGACACAGACTCAAAGGAATGAGTAAAAAATATAATTTTGTGATTGATACCTGAACGCAAGGTCAACATTAGTGTCAGACTGTCAGTATTTAATGTGTGAAGGAGGGAAATCATTGTCCGGTAATTCACACGGATTGATTTACTGCTGACTAGCTGACTGGCTCAACGAGCAACAAGAGAACTGTGCCAGTTAGCGTCCATTCATCATGTGCTGTCTAGCCAACTTGACATTTTATCCTGTAAATTCTAGCTCAAAGGGGTAAGGCTCCGTGTCAGCAATAAGGCATCATCCCAAAGAGAAGCAGTCCAGCCTTTGCACAGCACTGCTAGCCATGCGAGACAGGAGATGTTTAAAGATGATCACACCTCCTGGGCTGTTTCCTGGGGTATCTGAACTCCCCTTTGCTGCCTGACTTGGACCCCAGGGTGGGACTGGATCCTTCAGCTTGGGAGTCTGGTTAGATTCTGCAGCCGAGTATGAGAGTCTGTGCATGGTTGGAGAGGCGAGCTGCCTGCCAGGAGAGGAAGAGATTTACATCTCTCATGGAAACGTGCTGCTTTTCCGGCCAGTGACCATCGTCACACTGCTGACACTCTGTTCCAGTGTCTCTAGCCGTCCTTAGCGGCCGGCAGGCGTGCCAGTTCTGTGGGACCAGACGGTGCGAGCAGGATGTCCTACCTGAGACCTCAGCGGGTTGCCAGGAATGCACCTGGAGCTGGACGAAGCTCACGTCCAGGCTCAGCTCTCCATCTGGGGTTCCTCTGCTCCAGCTGGACGGCCGGAGATCTGCCGTCCAGCTGTACAGGGACATTTGACTCCAGGCAGCTTATTCCCCGGACATTCATTCTGTCTATGCCTGCTGGCATTTTCCATAACCTCCCTGTTGCTGCAGTCAACCTCTCATTGGCGCTTGAGCTCTCTCAGGATAACATTAGATGCCTGCGTCTATAAGCTTTACATACTCTATGGGAAAGCGAAGCCTGTTGTATTTTGGTGTGTGATTCCTGAGGATGGCCACAGGCTATGCTGACTAACCCCCACTGGTTTCCTTCACTGTGAGATGCGGCGGTGTGCCATCTTATCATCGCTGTGTCTGCCTGTGGAGCTCGTAGAGGAGATCCCTCATCTCTGGGTGATTCTCTGTATGAAAATCAAATTTCACGCACTCATAAACACATTCACGCCCACACTCAGGCTTACGCATACACAGACATTCTTGCTGTTCCGTTGACAGGATAGCATGAAAAATTCCTTAAGTCTCTTCCACACGCTACAGTCTTCCTACTTGGTAGTACCCCCCTCCCTCCCCGGGCCGGAATTCCCCCTAGTTGCTGCACACCTACAAGGTAGATCCTCTCTGCCTGCTACACTCCCCGGGGCATATCCTCCCTAGCTGCTGAACCCCCTTGGGGCAGATCCTGTTCCTGTCTGCTGTATCCTCTTGGAGCAGATTCTCCCTATCTGCTGTGCCTCATCAGGGCAGATCCTCCCTGTTTGCTGTACCTCCTTGGGGCAGGTCCTCCCTGCCTGCTCCACTCTCTTGAAACAGATCCTTCTTGTCTGTTGCACCCCCGCAGGGAAGATCCTCTCTGCCTGCTGAACCCCAACGGGGTAGATTTCCCCTGTCTGCTGCATCACCTCAGGACAAATCCTTCCTGTCTGCTGTACTCCCTCTGGGCAGATCCTCCCTGTCAGGCCTGTCGCGACAAGGCAGGCAAACCAAGCAATTGCTTGGGGCTCCGAGCTGGCCTGGGGCCCCAAGACAACGACTGGTTAAGAATAAAATGCAGCGACAAACTGTGTGAGCGCCCTCCATGTCCATTTTGCTTGGGGCCCCCAAATTCCTTCAAACAGCCCTGCTCCCTGTCTGTTGTATTCCCTCAGGGTGGATACTCCCTGTCTGTTGTATTCCCTCAGGGTGGATCCTCCCAGTCTGCTGTAGCCCCGTGGGGTAGATCCTCCTACCTATCGTAACTCCTCATCCTCTTTGCTTTCAGGGACCCAGTGTGTCCATGGGCACATGAGTGTAGGACAGCCAGACCTGCTGCCTGTGATGGACCAAGCTGAAATCAATGAGAGGTAAGCAAGCCAACCTCATCACAACAGGGCATCAAGTTCGAGTTAAGAGCTGCGCTTGTACATTTGGCCCAAATTAGTGGGATGACAGCACTCCCCCGTGCCCCCTTGTGTATGGCATGTCGTTTATGTGACAGTACAGCTGATGCAGGGAGCTGTTTGTTTGCTCAAATCTACCCACTGCAGCGTTGGACACTGTGCTGTTTTACTCAGTTGGGTGCCTTGGATTGGAGTCATATGTGTAACAATTTGTTTGAAATTTCTCTTCCTCATTGTTGACAATTATCAAGCTGTCATGGATTAGTCACTGAACCTTGAGTGTCAGCTTTCTGTAATCCTCGGTATCCTGACTTCCTGTACTCTGCCATCTGTGATCCTCTGTGTCCCTACTTCCTGTACGCCGCCATCTGTGATCCTCTGTATACCTACTTCCTGTACTCTGCCATCTGTGATCCTCGATATCCCTACTTCCTGTACTCTGCCATCTGTGATCCTCTGTGTACCTACTTCCTGTACTCTGCCATCTGTGATCCTCTGTTTACCTACTTCCTGTACTCTGCCATCTGTGATCCTCTGTATCCCTACTTCCTGTACTCTGCCATCTGTGATCCTCTGTATACCTACTTCCTGTACCCAGTCGTCTGTTATCCTCTGTCTCATTATATCCTGTAGTCGGTCATTTGTGATCCTATGTTTCTTTACTTCCAGTACACAGCAGTCTGAGATTCTTTCTCCTGACTACATAGCTACATAGCTTCTGTAATTCTCAGTTTGTTTACTTGCTGTACCCAGTCATCTGTGATCTGCAGTTTCCTTACTTCCTGTACCCAGCCGTCTGTGCCTGTGACCCTTGGTCTACTTCTTGCACACAGAACAGAATATTGCAATCTTTGTGGCCACTTTGCAGTCAGTGATCCTGAGCTGTTTTTGATAAGGGAACTGAAGTTTTAATTTATAAAAGTCAGATTTGATGGAATGAGATGCTGAACGTTGCCTTAAGCTTTCCCCAGGATCTCTGCTGATACCAGAACTAACGGCCTTGTCCCAGAAACCTGGGTAACTGAAATCACAAATGTCATCAGAACCTCTCTCTATCCCTACAAATCTATTGAATGGAGACATTTCTTCCTTTTAGTATGGAAGGATTTTTTTTAAAGGAACAAAAATTTCAGCACAAAGACTTTAAACAAAGGCCAGGGTGTGATTTTGCAGGATTACTTGGGCCAGCCTCTCGCTCTGATATTGCTCTCCCGCGCTACAGCTGTCAGATCAAGAGTTCATGTTTCTTACCGGCTTCCTGTAAAGCCCCGCCCACCTCGCCCTCCAGTCCTCTCCACTCTTTTTCACATTAGCTGCCAAACAGGTCGAGTTGTGCCGAAGCCACTGAGTTTCCCCAGACGGTGCCGAGCGCATTGCTCACGTCTTTTCTTCCTCTCACTCCCTGCGCCATCTTCGCCCGCAGGTCACAGAGCTCTGTTCCAGTTTAATCTGGTTCATAGCCTTTGTTTACAACTCACTGCTATCCCCTTAGTCCTGACACTTATTACCTTGATATCAAAAATATGGCAAGTCGGCAGTAAGATAAAATGTAAGTGAAGTAAGTAAAATGGCTGCCAAAGCCAAGAAACAGACAGAATTCGGCTTTGAAGGTTCTCACTGTTTGTTTGGTGTTAACGGATGTGAGTGTTCCTCTCCTCGGTTCGACCCAGACCGTCCTCGGGTGAGATCTTGTTCTGGGATATGCTGGACACATATGATAACCGTTGCCCCTCACCAGCAGGAAGTGTGGAAGGTCAAGCTAACTGGTCTGCCCTGACATCACGTAACTCAAAGTAAAGGTATTTAATCATTACTTAAGCAGTGTTTCCTGGGTGACAAAATTCACTACCAGTCCTCTCTTGTATTGTTAATTTGAAATACCTTCCAGGTGAATTTCGGGGCTGCCTGTCTAATTAAAAAGGTAACACTCATACCCAGTGTGACAGTGCCAGTGGACAAGTGCCCATATGCTATCCACTGTCTAGTATGCTGTTGGACCACAATCACAGAACCCAGGGCATTTACATTAGTGTCAGAGCCATCTGAGAGTCTGACTGGCTGAGAGGGAGGAGCTTAGTCTAATGCTGTGTTCCATTTGAACTCGTAACTCGGAAATTCCAAGTTACTAGTCGGAAGTTTCAACTGGAATGCCTCCTGAAGTCAGAATTCCTACTTAGAATGTCAGAGGAATCTACACAACCCCCGAGCTCAGAATTCAAGATGACTGCGCCCTTTATCAACAGAAGTCAAAGCTGTAGTTTTATACTGTTTTTTAGCAGTTATGTCTTTATTTGTGGCTCATTAAATTGGTCATACACAGTACAGTTCAAACGCTACCTGTGGATGTGTTGTTATCAATTGATATTGGTAACAATGGCTAACATTGAACCTAGCTAGAACTGGGGCCTGTTTCAAAAAGCAGGATTTCTTGCTTAACCAGATAACTTCTCGGATTTAAAGTAGTCTGGGCTAAATGTAAATAAACAAAGATAAAGGCCATTTAAACTTGGATAAGTTAAATCTGACAAGTTATCTGGAACCTTGCTTTTTGAATGGGTCCCTGGTATTGTTACAGTAAATGACTTACTATACTAGAACACGGTTAACTTGGGCATGATGTTATTCCCTGCTTCGATTTCCAGCCTTCGAGGTGCATGGAATGCAGCATTAGTGTCAGTTGCTCTTAGGCTGACTCTAATTGGCTGAGAGGGAGGGACTGACTCTTAATATCAGTCGACACATAGGCTGATTCTGGCTGAGAGGGTTGGACAGTTATTTAGTGTCAGTCACTGATTGGCTGAGAGGGATGGAGAGACTCTGGTTGACTGAGAGAGGGAGAGACTGACTCTGACTAGCTGAGATTGATTATGCCACAAAACTGAGACACAGCTGCCCCGGTTCAGCATGTCTGAGGACCTCACTCTCTAACACACTCTGGGAGAGGTATAGGTCTGTTCCCCCATCAGCTGTTGCATTTGTCCCATGAGAGCTGCTGGATTCCTGAGGGTTTGGGATTTCTGGCACTTTGTATCCAGGGATATTTTCCCATTGTCCCCTGTCCTACAGTCATCAGTCATGCACTCTCCACTGTAATTTCCAGCTACCTTGCTACCCCCTCCCAGCCTCTTCCCAGCGTACTGAGGGCAGCTTCCTGTCACCTGACCCCTCACGGTTCTTGGGTGATGCTCTGGGTGCCTAATGGTGTGTGAGAGTGACCATGGAGCCAACGCGGTCCAGGCATCTCCAGCAGCGTGTGCTTTGTGTGCGAAAGGTCAAAGTTCACTTTATCTTCCAAGCTCTGGCAAGACCTGGCTCTTAAACAGCAGGTCATCATTTTGATAAGGTTAACGTTACAGTGTCTTCAAACAAGATTGTTGCTTGGCAACCGCTTTTATTTCTTTCAACAGAGCAAGTATTATTACCCTGTATTGTAACACTAACTTGAACTGTAGAAGAGTTTAAATTGTCCCTGCTGGCGGCACACAGTCTGTGACGATAAGGGTGAGTGTTGCGTGTTATTCAGACATGTGACTGGCAGCTGTCACAAGTGTCACATGGACAGGCCTCTCAATCACCTGGTGATTCACCAGGAGACGTCGGCAAGGCCAGCGGGAAGAAGGCGGTCAGAGCCCAGCTCAGAAGAAGGGCTCTCAAATATCCTGATTAAGCTGTCCTGCCCTGATCGTGGGTGGTGTCGGTCAGTGTTTGGACACCGTGTGCTTCCTTAGCAAACTGTGGATCATGTGATCCGCTATGTGAGTGCTACGGTCCTCATGCACCTCTTCAGATTCAGATCTGCTGGAAGCGCAGAGGCCATTTTTAAAAATGCATGGGGAGGCTGGTGGAGTCCATGTCATCACAGGGGAGTGAGTGTATTAATGGAAGGATTATTGTTAGGATCCTTAATTTCAAAGTTTGATGGAGAGCAGTTCTGTTATTTATAATGGCGCATTCAAAGGTCACGTGATGCTCTACTGTGAGTCATACCAGCCCGTGGGACCTCCTGCAGAGAAAGAACCATTTCCATGACTACCATTTGGCTCCTGCGTGTATCTATGGCAGCACCCGATACACCACTGCAGTCTGATGTGGTTAAGCACTCAGATCCTTTTTTATTTCATGCCATGAATGAAAGTTTGTCTTTCTGAGATTGTGACCCATGACTTCAGACATTATTGCTGGCATGTGGCCTTTTCAGTTCTTTGGAGTAGAAGAAAGTTTACCTGCTTCTAGCAGTGAGGCCCTGTTATTATACCCTATTAGTCAGGGACACCCTGGACGGGATGCCAGTCCATCACAGGGCATAGGGCAGGAACACACTCAATGGGATTCCAATCTGTCAAAAGGCACTATACGGGGGACACCCTGGGTGGGGTGCCAGTCTGTCAAAGACTACAAGGTGGGGGAGCTCAGGACAGGATGCCAGTCCATCACAGGGCACAGAATGGGGGGCACCCAGGACAGGATGCCAGTCCATCACAGGGCACAGAACAGGGGGCACCCAGGACAGGATGCCAGTCCATCACAGGGCACTGAGTAATGGACACCGAGAACAGGATGCCCGTCCATCACAGGGCACTGAGTAAGGGACACCCAGGACAGGATGCCAGTCCATCACAGGGCACTGAGTAAGGGACACCCAGGACAGGATGCCAGTCCATCACAGGGCACTGAGTAAGGGACACC
>JAODKE010000002.1:27402954-27413188 GCA_026779605.1 Mormyrus hasselquistii | reverse complement strand
CGTCTTGCTCAATCATGGATGCTCACTTGGGATTCTCTCCTTCCACCCTGCCCACCTCTGATTCTGTTTGACAGTCGGCTCATCCGGCTTTAATGATGCCTGTTGCAAAACTTCCTGAAAACTAATTCAGCTGCGGTTTTCAAGTGTGGCTTCCAGCTGTACTTTGTCTTGGGGCAGGACCATTCTCCTGGGGGTGCTGTGTGTGCGCGTGTGTGTGTGTGTGTGTGTGTGGGTGGGTATGTGGGACAGCTGTGCAGAGAATCCATCACACAGTGGGGTAAGGCTGGATTTATGAATTACAGTCATGCTCAGAATGTGGGGTGTGAGGATTTCCGCACCTGGGAGTCCTGGGCAGACAGGTAATCTGAACAAGTGTCATGTTTGTTAAAACGTTTACAAGACAAATGAAACGAATAATGACTTGTTCATTAGTGATCTTGTTTGCTGAATAAACAATCAATAAATAAAGTTTAGTCCTTTTGACTACAATTTTATGATTAATGGTACTGAAAGATATTTATTCTGACACGGGAGATGGTTCATTTAAAACAAAAAAAAAACACAGATAATGTAACAGCAAACACGGCCTCCTGTAAATTGTACATTGACTAATCTATCCATCTTCTAACCACTAATCCTGGTCAGGGTCACAGGGGCTTGGAGCCCAAACGGAATAATAATTATCTTGTGCTTAAAAACCGATTAAACTGTCATAAAACCTTATGAAATGCTTTCATCATCATACTAACTTTACAAACCCTGCTTTCAAATTTCTTTTCTATCATTAAGATTTTCAGTTTTTTTTTTTTTTAAGATAAAATTCCCCAATACTGCATTGCATGCTTGAGCCCATTAATTACACGCCTGAACATGCCATCAGAATTTTAACACTAGGTTGAGCATCTCCTGCCTGTTGCCATGGTCACATTGTCATGGAAACCTGAGGTCCCCAGCAGTGCTTGAAGATTGGGTTTGAAGGATTGTGAGATGCTTGGGATGTGCAGAGCAGCCAGAGTGGCACCTCGGGAGTTTACGATCAGCCCTGTACCTGATCTCCTTTTCGTTCACTAGGGTGACACGCGACAGCGGATAATGGCCGTTAGTTATGAATGTTAGGATGAGATCCGGCCTTCTGAGACATAGCGGAAAAGACCCTCGCAGCCAAGGGCATAGGAGAGAGTTCGATATTGGGGAGGGGGTGGGGGGCACAACTTAATAATTTAAATGCCAAGCTCGGTTATGAGACACCGATGGGGGGCTTGTGAGATGATTTCTGCAATATGTTAATAAAATTTCGTAAATTTGAAAAAACTTTCAGTTTTCACAGTAATCGCAGGTGACCAACTGTGATAATTCTACCAAGGAGAACCCCACCCCCTAATCTGAAAAATGTCATGACATACCGAGGAGGCCCTACATCCCCCCACCCCCCACCCCAGTCAAAATGGAGGTTGCAATTTTACAATAAAAATATTTTGGGGATTGTAGGTTTAACATTTTGGAGCCCATGGTCTAAAGAAACAGAAAGGTCCTGCAAACAGTTCTTCGACTGTTCTGCACAAACTGCCCATTTAAGGAAGAGTACAGTAACCCTGGAACGGCGATGCTCACAGTGACTGCAGCTTTTACAGCCTGATCTCCAGCAGCATCCTGTCACTGATGTCTGTAAAAGTCTGGCTTTGGCAGTCCAGCAGACTGGACAGAAACAGGAAATGTTTCTGATTTCTTGCTGATCTCACACCAACTGACTATCGTTTGTGACATAACGCAATGCAAGTATTACAGCCCATTAGTGTATGAAGTATGATAAAATAGGATGGGTAGGAGTATTTCTTTTTCAGAAGTGAGTGACTGACTGACTGACTGACTGACTGACAGACAGATCCATTTAGACCTTTATATTGTAGTCCTGTCATTTCCTACTGGAAGAATTCCATACATCACTCAGGCCTGAGTTGTAAGCACTGGGAACTCTGCCTCACTCTGGAGCACTCTGCCTCACTCTGGGAACTCTGCCTCACTCTGGAGCACTCTGCCTCACTCTGGGAACTCTGCCTCACTCTGGAGCACTCTGACATGGCAACTCTCTCTTTCAGATACTATGCCATATGCTGCCAGCCCCTGGTGTACAGGAACAAAATGACCCCCTTGAGAGTTGCACTCATGTTGGGAGGATGCTGGGTCATTCCAAGCTTCATCTCCTTCCTGCCCATCATGCAGGGCTGGAACAGTATTGGAATAAACGATTTGGTAAGTACCGGAAAAGAAGCTACTAACATCTATAGGCATCTTGCTTACTGTATAAGTTAATGCATGTATCTGACTACTAAACTATTATTTTGCCTGCCTACAGGGTACCATGAAAGTGCTTATGCAAAGACGCAAAGTTCCATGATAGACTGCAGTACAACACCTATGTTTTTGAACCTTGACAGTAAACAAATGCATTCAAACAACTAACCAAAACAAACAGCTGCTAAATCCCTGCATAATATCTTTTGTTAGCTAGCCAGGTATAACACTTAAAACACAATTTACCTAAGGGGAGGTCCTCTTTATTTACGACTGGCATAGGCTGCTATGTTTTTGTTTAAAAATACGGACATTTGTCATCATTTTCACACTACCCAGCGTTTTCAGCCCTCCAAAACCAAATCTTTTGACAATGCTCTCAGGGCCATATACTTCTGAAATTATGTTTCAGCGTCGCAGCGTGGATGAGTAAAAATGGAGACTCTTGAGACTCTAAAAGCCCCCTAATTGGTCCCTGCTCATCATGTGACCCTTCCCTGATTTGATCCTGCTAGTTACATCTGATTGTCTGATTGTATCACCTAGTCACTCTACATAGGATTGAACATGGCAGATGTGGAAGAGATGCTTTCAATGGCGTGTTCTCTGTTGCTACACCTGGTTATCTTGGGTTATCTTGTGCCTATAGCCTCCAGGATGGGCTCTGGATTCCCCATGACCTCACTGCCCAGAGCCCTACACTTCACACACCAAGAGCTCCATTCCGTCTCGGCTTCAGCTCATTGTCTGAGCACCTGTGACAAGTCGCTCTTCCGTGCAAGACATTATGACCTTGCTGAGATCCAACCCAGCAAAGAATGCAAACCCAGCGACGGCTTAAGAAAGGAGGCCAAGTCTGATGTTATTGTGGAAGATGAATGACCAGGAACATTGGGGGGGGGGGGGGCGGGTGCCTGGCGGGTGCCTGGAGGAACCGGAGCATGTAGCTGCCCTTCGTGCAATTGAGCATGCCTCCCTTTGGTGGTCCTAGTTGCTGCTTCTTAATCACCATCTTGGCAAACTGGAGGCCAGTGGAATTTTCTTAATTTTACTTACTTATTTGCCACCCCTCCCCAATCAAGCATCTGCCCCGCGAAAACTTTCCGCATGGCCCTGCAAATGACCACTAATTTGACATGCAACCAATGCCTACAAATGGAAGCTGACAGTCAGACAGTCTTCATTTATTTCACGTCCTACTGACAGGAATGAAGAATGATGTTCTGTCACACTGGCTTAGCCTTGTAGCGTCTGGAACTGCCTTTTCTTCTCAGTGGTGAAGGAATAGCCTCTTCCACTGTAACGGCTGGTGGGTATCTTTGCTGTGGTCCCTCATTGGCAGCATCTTCCGTCTTTATGTCCATCAGGCAGCCATTGTGGGAGCAGCTTGGTAATTCAGCTCTGTCCTACAGTTCAGTGTCAACGTGAATGAAACCAAGATGGCAGCCCATTTCCGAGGCTCCTCGCGTGAATCGCTACCCATCATCGTCATCAAAGTGGGAGGATTTTTTAATTTGTTATTGTGCAAGTGGGCAGTGAAAATTAGTGTCTGCCTCCGTAATAGCATAATAATATGCATTCATACAAATATGTATACATAAATAAAATTAACCTAGTATTAAATAAATACTATACAGAAAAGCAATATGTAACTGTGAGAATTAATTGAGAAGTATTTTCATTAATTAAGCTACACAAAGCAGAACGGGCTCATAAACAGTAAATCATGGAAGATTAACATTGGGCTTAATTATGAAACATCTCAGGCAATAGGCCAACGGACTTCAAGCCTTATGTAACACAGGTGATAGCTGTTATAACACAGGCTGTTACTGGCATAGTGCCCTGGAGCAAACTTACAGCTAGAATGTGTGCGCCAGGTTCACAGAAGATCATTTGGGCTCTAAGATGTTTGTGTAAGCCGGAAATTAAGGGTTATTCATTTATGTCTATCTCCTTAACCATTCTCCTTTCAAAAACAAGGCATGCGCCATGGCATGTGACTGTTAGAAACCTTAAAAATATCACGATACGTGCCCACTGCAGCGATGACCCAAATGACAGTGATCCTCAAAAACCGGTGTGCTCTGACAGGGTCCTGCTACCCCCAGTTCCTCACTGGGGCAGGTCCTGCTTGGGGTGAGAGCAGTTAGCAGTTAGCCTGATGCTATCATGTTAGCGTTGTGGCAGGGCAAAGAGATTTGGGTGCAGATGAGAGCCTTTCAAGGGCCGAGGTTTTCTGAGGTAACGAGGAAGTGCTACACAGAAAGGGGACTGTTACACGGTGATAGTGTGTTCAGGGTGGTCATTCTTCAGTATTCCCTCCCTTGCAGATAGAGGACGCCATTTCCTTCAAGGCACAGTATCCCCCTGCGGGAAGTACAGACCCTTGATTGGCTTTCCTTTTCCTCCTCCCAGCATGAGCTTCAAGCCCAGCAAGGGAAGGCTTTCCCGCCCTCTTGTTGGGGCGATCGTCGGTTGCCAGCCATATTCCATTGGCTCTTCTTGAGGCCACCAGTGAGGAAACCATGGTTACCACTGGCCTGGTGTAGTGCTGATCACCCCCTGTGGTGCATAGTGGATTCCCACCGACAGGCCGTCTTGTTACAGCATCAGACTCATGCAGGCACAGAATCGCCACTCCAGGCTGAAACACGCGCATCGAGCCAGAGCCCACATGCTGCGATGCCAAGGCCGAAAGGCGGCCGGTCTGGCCCCTGCGAATCGGCCGAGGGTCACGTGTAGCGTGGGGTACATGGACAGTGTCAGGACGCATGCTGTACTGCCGAATTAATGGGGCTGTTTTTTAGAGCGCAGACCGTGGGCAAACGTAATCAAATGAGGGAGGAAAAAATGAAGGCGACTATCAGCATATAATTTAGTAAAATGCCATTTGGGGGAAAAGGCTCTCTGATTATTTGAATACCAAAAGAGAAAATGACATTATGGGTCTGTGAAGGCTGCAGGGCTTTCAGACAGAGGCCACTAACTATGACAAACGCTGCTGCAGCCGGCTTTGCTCTTACCCTCCTCCGGTACCCATGTATTTATGCCGCTCCCCCTCCCCCCACCCCGCAGATAGAGCAGCGGAAGTCCAGCGGCGACAGCAACACAACCGCGTGTGTCTTCATGGTCAACAAGCCCTACGCGCTCACCTGCTCTGTGGTGGCCTTCTACATCCCGCTGGGCCTCATGGTACTGGCCTACCAGCGCATCTACGTGACGGCGCGGGAGCACGCGCGGCAGATCAACATGCTGCAGCGGGCGGGGGGCGCCGGCATGACGGCGGGGGCTTCCTCGGACAGCGCCGACGCCCGGCGGGACCACCGCATGCGCACGGAGACCAAGGCGGCCAAGACGCTGTGTATCATCATGGGCTGCTTCTGCCTCTGCTGGGCTCCCTTCTTCATCACCAACGTGGTGGATCCCTTCATCCACTACACCGTGCCGGATAAGCTGTGGGCCGCCTGCCTGTGGTTGGGCTACATCAACTCCATGCTCAACCCCATCCTCTACGCCTTCCTCAACAAATCCTTCCGTCGTGCCTTCCTCATCATCCTCTGCTGTGGCCACAGACGCTACCGCCGGCCCTCCATCATGGGGCCCGGGGCCCCCTGCGCCACCACCCAGATCAACGGCTCCACGCATGTGCTCAAGTAAGTGTCCCTCCTCTCCCCTGCCGTAGCTGCCGTCTGTCAGGGTTTGATTAACTTGTGTAGAATCATAGGACCTTGGGTATAAGGCAAAAAACCAAAGCCATGGATATATTATACAATCCTAAGCAGCACCACAAACTCCTAGGCATCCTGCGAGTGTCCCTCCAAAACAGATAGAAGCCAGATCCACCCATTATCTGCCATACGGAATCCTACAATAGATAACAACCCAAGTTTTGAGGGTCACGTGCCCCACTGGTAGAAAACATCACCCATATTCAGAGGAGTCCTCCTCCTGGACTTCAGACTGAACCTTCTGACCAGCTCAGAGTGTCCAAAGCAGCTTCAGCGGAACATCTCTTCAGATGCTGGTAGAACAAATGGAGCATAGATACACCCTTGATGTCCACAGCTATCAAGTGGAGTCGAGCTCTGAGGTGTCCCCCGATTGGCGGTCGCCGGTCACATGTGGGCAGCACCCACCCAATCACCGAAAAGGTCTGAAATGAAGAGGAGAAGGTTTCTATATAGATGAGAGAGACTGGCTGCCTGGTGGGCGTGCGGCATGTCCGGGTACGGAGTCATTTTGTCACTTATCATTCAGTATGCATGCTTCTGTCGACGGATCCTGTTATTATTCTGCGCTTCCCCAGTTCGGCTAAATGTCTGCAGTCAGCAAGTCTTACAACCAAAGTTTTTCATTTCATTTACTGACCGTGAAATGTCACAAGTTGCTCGTTTATTACAGGGCCTCGTTTCTGCTTCGCCTTGTCAGTGAGCCGCGCCGGGCGTGCGCTCGGGTTTACGTGACATTTCACTGCGTTCCCACACCCAACACATCATGTCAGAGACGGAGGCACAGCCCGGGATGAAAGCTGGCATCTCTAGAGGCCTCTGGGGTCGTGTGATTTTATACCATCTACAGATATGACTGACGTGCTTATTCACCTACCACCCTGTTATTTATTTGCTTGAAATGGCTGACCAGTGTGTCCCTGAGCCTGATTGTGCCTCGTGTGCGATAAGGTGACCACTGAGCAGGGATGTGCGACGGACTCAGCTGTGGGGTCTCAGCGCCACCCCCCACTCTGAGTCCCCCCCCCATCCAGCTGGATGTCCTCTCCTATGTTATCTTGTCCACATTTTGCTTGGTTCATGTGTTTCATGGTTTCGACGGAGCTGTTTGGGTTAGATGCTGCTTGGGGATATTTTGCTCCCAGGCTGGGGAATCCTACGTCCTTTTCCTCCCCTCCTTCACGTCTCTCTCGTTCTGTGCCTCTCCTCCTAGAGGTGGGTGCTCAAAGGACACGGCTGCTCCAGGATATCTGTGGACCTCGCCAACTTCAGCTTCCATTGGGGGGGTTTATTAGAAAGTTTATTAGTGTGATCCGACGAAGAAAGAGTGCGATTATCAAGCTTCCTCTTGCTATTTGAATTCCAAATACCTAGTACATACCCATAGTGGCCCTATAACAGGGACAACTTCCCCCCACAAGTTGGAACATGCGCATTGTTGACCTATAACAGGTTCAGCTTCCCCCCTGCTGTTTGGTACGTGCCCAGAGTCGCTCTCTAACTGGGACGGCTTCCCCCCATTGTTTGGTATGTGCCCATAGTGGCCCTAAAACATGGACAGCTTCGCTATTAATATATTACACACATAATTCCTTTATGATAGTGCCTGGTGCTCCAGGGTACCCACAAGAGCCTCTGCTCTGGGTGAGGGTGCTATGGGTGGCCCATGTGTCCCAGCAGGTGAGGGGAATGGCATTGTGCACCCCCCTCCCCTCCGCCATTAGCGCTGCCTCCTCTCCTGCTGGGTTCCTTTTAAGGTGCCTTCCTGCAGTGTAACCAAGTTACACTGCGCACTGGGCCTCTAGCTGGCTTTATTTAAACCTGCAGTTAAATATTCATTAAACTCACTTTCTGTCTTCTTGTCTAATCAGCTGCTGGCAGAGAGGGAAGCCGGTTGGGGGTAGGGGGACGCTGGGGCTGCATGTGTCAGAGCGTTTGGAAACAGGATGGATGCCTTGAGTGCACTGGGAGGGCCAGCACTGACCCCCCAGCACTGAGAAGGCAGAACACTCATCCATCATGGAAAAAGAACAGGGCTGGGTTCGGCACATGGTCCATAGACACCAGTATAGGCTCCACCAAAGAAGACAAACCAAACCCAAAGTTTCCCCGGTGATGTCTCCAGTCCCGGATGCACATTCCCAGAGAAGCATGTTGCAAAAAAGTCCCACTGTATTTTTTCCATTTATCTCTCAGTCAGTGCCTCTCTGTACCATCTCATGCCAAACTAATTAATGAAATTACAACATAGTGCAATGATCATATCAAGCAAATTATTTTACCGTACAAAAAATGTGAATGTATCTCGGAGGACTGACATTGAAACGAAACCTTACAGAAACATCTGAATTCATGTTCTTTCCTCCCAAAGCAGCATGTTGCCCAACTTCAACTAAATAAAACAACATGTGCAGAAATGTTCTGATATTAGCCAGATCCACACTGGCAAAGTGTAAGTAACCCTATCAGGAAATGCCATCCTGTAAAACGTCACAAGCTCATTACTCTGTAAACAGTCATCAGGGTATATCTGTGCTTGGCACTAACCGCACGTGTAAAGATGCAGTGTTAATTACCCTGGGCCCACGCCGGCAGCCCGGCCGCCCGGCCGCCCACCCACGGACCCCAGCTCCAGGCACCGCCTGTATCACCATCCACTGCGGCTGACTCATCCGTCTCTGAACGACTACAGCCACTTTTCACATAATTTGCTCCATGAAGAATTATGGTGCTGGATCTCTACAGTGAGGTTTTAGGCATGCGAGGTGGAGGGCGTGGCTACAGACCCTTCCAACCAATCACAGTTCAGCTTTGTATCCAACTTGCCTCGTGTGTGTGTAGTTCAGGGGAATATGGATACTGTAATATTGATTGGATGGTCGCTGGTTCAGTCGGGCAGAGTGATGTTACCACTGGGCCCCTGAGCAGGGCCCTTAACCCTCAGGTGTTCCATTTTACTGTCTGTCCTTGCTGTCTTAATTGTACATCATTTTGGTTAAAAACGTTTGCTAAACAAAATGTAAATGTTATTCCTACAGTAATCAGTTTAGCTGTACAATTAGCTCAATGTCCTGGGTCTATGGCGGGATCTGGATGCAGATGCTGATAGTGAAGTTTTGAAGGACTCAGAACGCCCAGCCGCCCATTCAGCACAGGAAGTGGTGATCCATGGCGTCCCCTGAACGTCCCCTCTGCCGGAGCTGCGCTGAGTGCTGCTAATGAGGCCGTTTAACACGGGCGTTACGTACTGTATGGGGGCCAGGGGACCAGTAGCACTGCTTACGCCACCTGGTGGGCAGATGGGGGAGGGCTGTGACTCAACCCCCTCAAGTCCTACTGCTTCCTCATTAGTTAGCGATTCACCCCCCATAACATCTGCATTATGGGTTACCGCACGGGGGAGCAGAGCCAGCGAGTAAAAGTCCAGGGACCGCCTGTCCCTCAAAGAGCTTCTATGTAGAATGGGTGACGGGCTTCTGCTATGAGCAGGTCGCTTGGCCGGGTCTTGGGGTTAAGATGGAGGTCAGGCAGTAATAATCTATCCCCGCCAAAGCAGCAGGTGGTGAGGAAAATAGCAGCGGATGAACCCTGGTGCTCCCCTGGAGTCATGGGTGGACTTGGGCCTGATGTGACCCCCCAGACAGCCCTAGGATGCCACCAAGTGGGGTGGCTCTGGACCCCAGGGCTGCCACACCCCAGCCCCCTTACCCGCTTCCTGTTTTAGGCTCCACCTCCCCAGTGCTGATGAGACTCCACACCTCTGTCCCCCCTCCTCTGTTCCTTTTACAGTGGGATGTAGACGCTGATACCCACCTTGTGCCTTTTGCTGTTCAATCCACTCCTATTTGCATAATCCTGAGGGAGCCGCACGCTCCTGCCATGGGGGGGGCGGGGGGGGGGGCAGCTCTTCAGATTCGCCCTCACTGCTCCTCAGAAACAGCGTTCGGCTGAATATAGCAACACAGGGAGGTTTATATTTAGCATCTGTCGCATCCCGTTAGCCAAACATGCACATGAATTCTGGCCCATTTAGGTAGATTTATTTGCACTACAGCTGACAGGATGCTCCCTGGACCCCCATGAAAACCCTCCATAAACATGCAGAGGGGCCGGCGAGCTGAGGGGGGGGGGGGTTCTCCACCTCCGGCTCGACGAGATCAGCCATCACGTGTAGCATCCGCGTGCGACGTGCATACAGCTCAGGCTCTCAA
>JAODKE010000002.1:27390220-27402854 GCA_026779605.1 Mormyrus hasselquistii | reverse complement strand
TCTCCACCTCCGGCTCGACGAGATCAGCCATCACGTGTAGCATCCGCGTGCGACGTGCATACAGCTCAGGCTCTCAAGGTCCGTTTATATATACGGCTCATTGTTCTTGTCAGTGTCATTCATTCTTTTTTTGTGGTTTATATTTAGACTTCACGGGCTTATTCTGTACAGATGAAGGTGACTCCGCCCACGCTCTGCTCCGACGCCCCCCTAGCGGTAAGGGCGGGTAAGGCCACGAGGCGGCGCGCTCCGGCTCCTTGCCGCTTCTGCAGATTCTTCTCGGGAAGGGCTCCTTCAACAGAGCTGCTCTCATTCGTTAATACATGCGAGTCGCTTTCTCTCCGCCGCTGGATCGCGCCACGTTGCGTATCTCGATTCTGAAGTGCCACTTGACCTTCTGCCTGGACGACGCCCGGCTACACTCGTGCATGAGCCAAAACCCGGGGATTGTGAAACCGATTTGTAAATGCTCGATGGAAATCTGAGAGGCCGCCTGAGCTCCCCAAGGCTAGCTGGGACGCTGACTTTTCATTTGGTCGCTCAAAGCAACCTACCTGTCAGCGTGGCCCAGGTCACATGACACGGGAAGCATCTCCCAGCAACAGGGCCAACAACGCGAGATTGGCCAGTCACGGGTCTTAGCTAATGTCTCCATCTGCAGGGAGGATTGTTTGTGTTGGTTGTGTTTGCTGGGCTCCTCCAGCGAGCTCTCAGTGGCACTTACGAGCATTTTTACTTGAAGTGTTCATTTGGCCCGAACATGGAGGCCCACATCTGCCAGATTCTGCTTTCTTCTCTCCGGCCTAGACTCTGGGTCTCATCGTCAGGCTGCCTGGCAGGAGATCCTCTTCAATAAAACGCGTTTTGCTCTTTCATCGCCCTTACAGATGGACAGTGTCTTACTGATGTGTTGTTACGGGGTCCCTACGCCCCCCAGGGTCGGTTTAACGTTCTTTGAAAGGCCTGGTGTCTTGCTCCCGTTAGCTTGCACCCATCTCAGTGACAGAGGCTATGACTGGACGTGACACCTCCCACCATGATGCTCCAGCGAGACTACAACGGTACCCTGGGAGGCCCCCGGGAAAGCAGCCATCGCATCAGAAGGGCGTTGGTGTGATGTTTAAGCCTGCACACTGTGCCGGTTCAAATCCTAAGTTCGTCAGGGTGACTTTACCGTTGGGCCTTTAACCCTAGTTGCCCCAAGGACTGGCTGACCTGCTTTCTCCAAAAATATTTGCATCGTTTTGGATAAAAGTGTCTGCAAAATATAAGTAAAGTGTATCAGCTGGACTTTTCCACGGTGAAGGGAATCTTCTGGAATGTGGCCTGTTCTGCTTAGTCAAACAAATAGTGAGGAAAACTACAGAGCCGTCAGCGAGCACCCAATCCCGTCCGTGGGTAATTTGGCTCATAAATCATACAAAATGGCCCCTGCCAGCATAGCGTGCGACGGTTATGCGATGTAAATATTTAAGCTGATAATATATACAGGTACACAGGAGAACATATGGACACTTTCCCAAACGTGCACAATGCCGTTCCCCTCACCTGCGATAGTCTCCAGGTCCACCAATCAGGAGTCCCTGCCGAAAGATCAGTACTGCCATCGTGATGCATCGAAGGCTGCCGTGGCGGCATGGGATGGCAATGGCAAATACTCCTGGGACATGTGACACATGTTGAAGCCGACATGATACAAATGTGCAGTACGGAGCTATAGTTCATGTACCAATCAGACACCCCCAGCCCCTGGCCCAACCTAACCCGTTTACGGGACCCCCATCTGATGCTGGACATGTGTGTCTCTGACCGCATTGTTGTCTCTCCATCATTAAAATCCTTCACCAGTCGGCAAATAAACAGCACCGGCACTTCACCGTATAACAGGAGGGGAGAATCAGGAAGGGCCGCAGGTAATAAGGTCTGTCTGACGAGTAAATATTTGCAGGAAGTGGGCGAAAGAGCCAGCTGCATTAAACAATGCATTCTGGGAAAGTATCAGTGTGAAACTGGGCTGCTGGCAAAGCAAGAGGCGCAGCAAGAAATGGGAAAAAATAAACATGGGATATTTTATGGGTGTGAGAACGTGTGTGTGTGTGTGTGTGTGTGTGTGTGTGTGTGACTACACATCCCCGCTACCGTGTCACTCCCATGAAACTCTCAGTATACACCCTGGTGGTATCAGCTGTATTAGGCGCAAAGCCAGCATATTTTTAGACATATATGTTTAAAGTTTCTCTCCCGCTCTAAAACAGGGTCTTAATGGAAGAACCACTTATGTAACCAGTGAGGCAAACTAGACCGAAATGAAATTGCGATTGGCCTCCTTTCTCAAGAATGAATAACAAACGGTTTATTGGGCACTCAGCAAATCCTGCCCGGCATTTCGCTGACGCTTTAACAATAAATCCTCTGAAGGTACAGGCATTTGCCGTGTATCTGTGTGTGTGTGTTTAATGTGCCACAGAAGACCTCTGCTTTTTTACCTTTTAATTTAATTTGGCCACAGTGACATTCAGCAAACGGTGTCCGTTGTAGCCGTCGGGGCCGGTGGCTCTTAAAACCTGGGCAAGCAAAGAGCTGCAGGGTGGGGCTTCCCAGCGGGCTGATGGCTGCTCTTTTAGGTGGGTGTCCCTGCTTGCTCCCCAGAATCACTGCAGCAGCACAAAAACTGGAGCGGGAGGATCAAGCCGCATCTGTTTTCGGAGTCTAAGCTGCATCAAATCGTGTGATGGGGCACATAGCAGGAATGTAATAGCACTGAATTTAAAAGGGAAATCTGACGTTCTAAACTGAAAATGGAGAATGTGATTACTTAAGGCCACTGTTTGCTGACCCAGTCCCACCGAGAACTGGGATTGAGCAAAAACATGGACTGTCTGGGGGGCCCTGAGGGCTGGGTTGGGACACACTGCTTCAGGGCATATAAATGGGAATCCAGGATGTCCTCAGGACCTCCTGGGCACCCAGACTCCTGGACTCCTTTCCAATGAAGCTGTCCAAAATGTATAAAGAGCGAAAGATAAAGGAGTGCCATGTTTCAGGTGTGGAAATGTGCGTTATCAATCTGACGTGCCTGTGCATCTGAGCTTCACCTAAAGGGATCAAGAATTTTTATTGCCCATTGTGCAAGTGTGTTAAATTTACTAGCAGCTTGCAGAGCATGAATAACTTGCATACATAGAAATTTCCTATGTACATATTTACACATATGACTCACCAATCAAAGTATATGAATAAAAAGCACACTGCAAACATCTGATGGTGTTTAAATGATCTTCATGTTGATATGTAAGTATGATAGTGAATATCTCAAAGGGTTTTAGCTCAGATAAAATATCTCCTATAATCATTCTAATGTTTGCAGCAGCCATGAAGTACTCCAATGCATTTGTTTACTGAAGCGTTTGGCTAATCAAGCTATTTAGCTAACTACGCTAAACTAACTCAGCACATCAAGCTATTTAACTAATTCTGTGAATAGATTGAGCTGGTGGTGAAATTTCTCAATTAGTATAGCCGGGGTCCCCCTGAGGAGCGTTTTAGGGACGGAAGTCGTGTTCTTTTAGTCATCCAACTTTTTGGAGAACAAGAAATTCATGTTAGGTTTTAATGTGGTGTTGTTCATTTACATATGCCCTAATGTAATATATATATTTGTTTTTAGCGTATATGTCCTTCCTACCTGTATAAATAGCTTTAAACGTCTTGTTTAACTAAGACTTTTGCACGGTACTGTAAATATGTTGTTTGGGTAATAACATTTGGTGCATATATGAGAGACAGTACTGCACTCTTGATGCGCAGCCCGGTAATAGTAGTGTAGAAGTGAGTCAGTCCAGCAGCTTAATGGGTAGAGGGGTGATCCTGGCACTGACTGAATGGCGATAGATGCTCCTGCATCATTTACCTGATGACAAAAGATCGAATATGGCACATATCTACAAAGTGGGTGACTTCATTTTTATGTGATTTATACAAGTCCTTTCAAATAGAAGGATGTGCACTGCATTAAAAAAAATAAATAAATAACTCCCAGCCCGACAGGCCCCAAAGATATGAATAGATGATGAAAAAATAAGCACACAATAAATAAACGATGAGGAAGCGTGTTGTACAGTGCAGGTGGGGCAGGAGGCTGCTGTTGAGTGTGAACGGTACATGGGCATCGGGAGATTCTCTGCCCTATGTCCGATGTTATATCTTCATGCTTAGTCATGAATATATTTGCTTATTTATTTTGGTATTTTATTCATTAGTACTTAATTAAAGCTCAGCAATTCCCATAATACCCGCTTTATCTCGTTGACGAGACTGTGGATTTGCCCAGGACAGCTGGTGGGGGACAGCAGCCGTCCATGGGGGCAGGCGGGGGTGGAATGCTGCCCCCCCCATCCACTGTTGGGTAATAGGATGTATTGGTATTAAAAGTGTCACGTCCTGCCTACACCCTGTTCTCAGACGTAGGGCAGAGATTGTGGCAGTTAACCTTTCCTCCCCAGGGCTGACACCTTGTCCAAATGCCATGTTTACAGCTTCCCCCCCCCCCAGTATGGCCAAGTAGCCGCAGTCAAAGAGACTCACAAACACGTCGTGCAGCGTCCCATCACATGGGGGGCCAGTCTGCCCATGGTGCCTTGGGGCATCACGCCTCAGTGGCTCCCACAGACCCATCAGTCAGATGGGGGTGGGGCAGGGGGTGCACTGATCGTGACATCTGGAAAAAGACAAAGAAGTGTGGTTCTTGTGGTTTAGCTACGCAAAAGAAGATCAGACAAAGAGACCGTAAGAATGCCAGAGTGCGTCATGGCGCTCAGCTGCGGCCCCACGCGCCGCCTTTAGCCTCTGAAATTTTCGCACCCTTTCGGAGTGACGCGCGGATCTGGTCACCTGACGTATGGACAGCGTGCTCCCCTGCGGCCATCTTGCACTTTCATCCATGTGCATTGATATCTCAGCAGTGAGATATATGCAGTGAACTGTGTGAAACTTACCGTGATTAATACGCATTCTGGAATATTCTCCTGCTTTTAGCTCCTGCTCCTCAAATCAGCTGCCTACATGCAGTGAGTCTTGCATTAGTCAGTGTGTGTATTAGTGGATTAACTTTCTTCTCTTCTCTCCTCTCCTTTGTTCTCCCTGTTCCCCCTTTCCATCTCCCCTTTGGACCTCTTTGGCTACTCCATCCTTACTTCCTCCTGCTTCCCCTGGTCCCGGGTCCAGTGGCTGCTCCTCTGTCTCCAAACTCCTACTCTGGTTCTGCAACACCGGGCCGGTTCCAGTCTAGTGTTGCTTTGGGGCTCGCAAGTGAGTTCAGACCCCTTTCCTGCTTCCTCCATTTGGTTGACCCCCCCCTCCCATTACCGCCCTTTGAGTGCTGTGACGCAGGATTCCGTGGGCACAAGGCCTGCCCAACCCTTTGCATTGCCCTAGGCGAAATTTGATTAACCTAGTTGGCAAGTGTCATCTTCCATCCCATCCTGACTGGCTGATCAGATGGAGTGCCCCCTGGTGGCCGCTGGGCCATAAGCAGCTGCTTAGTTCTCCTATCCCTTGGGCCAGCCCTGTGTGTGAGCCTGTGTGTCGCTTCAGTGTCAATGTGTTTGACTCTGTTTAGCATTTTGGGACAGACTGTGAATGAGTCCAGACTGATGTTAGCCTGTTCTAACATATACGTATCATACTTTGTCATTGAAACGTTTTGAGTACCATAGCAGGCGTGAAGTTTGGGTGCTGATTTGTTAATGAAGTTCTCATCTGTCTCCTGCTTACCATATTTACTTATCCTCTGAGGTCATCTAAGCCACCTGTCCGCGGTGGTGCCTTTTAAGGGAGCATTTCTGATGTGAGTTTTAAACGATGTTGGGTTCTGAAGTTGGTAACACTCAAGGCCATCGGTGAGATCCAGCATGACTAGAGATAACAATTCACATTATTGGGCATTTCATGTCCAGAAGTTACAAATCCAGACCACGATTTTGTTTGTACTAACTAGCTGAGTACTCTATGATTGTGGCTGTTAATGCTCAACTGGTTGGTAGAAATAAAATCTAGGTCTGGATTTGAAGCTTCTGGACTTGGAATACCCAAAACTGACAATGCAATGGAGGAAGAATGGATCCCAAACATCTTTCATGCTTCTCAAAGACTTTAGGTACCTCCTGCACATGTAATGCTGCTTAAAGAGCATTGCATTATGCATTCTTAATTTTATTATGATCTATAGTGTAATTGATGACAGTATTGCCTGATTTCACCATTAATCTGTTATTGTTTTCTGATATTAAAAACAAGAATTATCTTCTTGTAGCTGCACCAAATCTTCAAAATAATATTCATAATAGTTCATCTACTGTCTTAAATATGTATGAATTGCCTACCTCACTGGTCAAAGTAGAAAACTAAATGGTTTTTAATGGCAAATTTGACATCCATGCCTAGCACTGCCTTCTGCTTCACATTGCAGTGTAGCTAGTTCACCAGTGGGTGGCAGGAGTGAGGGGAGGGTTTATTGAGGGTTGTTTTCCAGAGGGTGGATTTTCAGAGGTTCGTGTACCAGGGGTAGGTTAACTGGGGATGGATTATGGTGGGTGTGGTTTACCAGTATATTATAATCATGTCAGAGAACTAATCACTGGTTCCAATCTTGTGGTTGGCAAAGTGATGTCATCGTTAGGCCCTTAGCCCATGGCCTTTAACCCCAATTGCTCCAAAACACTGGCTGACTCTGCATGGTCCTTATTCACGTGTCACTTTATTGGCAAATTAAAGTAAATCATATATTTTTCTTTTTGCGTGACAAGTGACAAGTGGTTTTAGGGGTTGATGAATTGATGCCTTGATGAGTTGTTGGCGGATGGGTTGAAGGGTGGAAGGATCGTTGGTTTCTGTGATGATGCATTAACGGTTTGGTGAGGTGACAATTAGAATTTTCAGTGGTGGGAGAGTTTGACAGCTGGATCGAGCTGATCAGGTGAAGGTTTGACATTTTGTGTGGTTCTCTGCATTGATGGGACAGTTGGTTCCTTGTAGGGCTATAGCTGCCAAACAGCATTTCCCATTTCTAGAAGCCTCTTTCAAATGGGATGAGCTGGGGCTCCACCAGACAGGAGTCCAAGGAGAGTCGGGCCCCAGCAACTCCACGCCATCCGGACCATCCGTGGCACAGATGGCAGCGCCATTTACAGAGCTATAAGCATCATGGTTGTCATAGCTCTTTGAATGGTACTGCCGTACGTGCTGAAGTTCCACCCTCCACATGGATGCCTGCCCCTGCCTCCCAGCTTCCCGCCCGAGTTGGGCTTCCGGGACAACGGTCTTCACGGGTCGTAAAGGGTCATCTCAGTGGCAACAGGGCTGCTGTGAAATATAACAGTTGTGGAGCTGGATGGGCATTTGTTTAAATCATAAGAAGGGCAAATTCCTTTCTGTCCTAAAACAAGTGGTCTGCCTCAATAAACATGTGGATTGATGGGGTAGGATGGTGTGCCTGTGATCGGAGAGCAGTCATTGCCACGTCCTGTCCACACGTCCACCTGACCCTCCTGTCTCCACCCTCTCTGGGCCCTGATGGGCCACACCTGATGCTTCTTGCCCCTTATTAGTCTATTTATAAAAGTACCTGTTTGTCCCGTCTTTGTTTGTCCAGTCATTGAAGTTGCATGTGCCCTCTCGTATCCCAGTCCTCTCGTTTTGATCCCTCATGACCTCGTTTATTTCCAGTCTTTGTTCCGCTGAGTTCAATAAAACCCTTTTTTGTTTCACCACAACTCCTGCCCTCAAGCCATTTATTCCCAGCATCACGTCAGTCACTTGAAATCCCAGGGTCGGCAGAGTGATTACACTGTTATAGGGCCTTGAATAGGACTCTTAAATCCCAATTGGTACAGGATCTGGCTGACCCTGATTTTTCAAAAATGTATATTGCCTTGGATAAAAGCATTTGCTAAATAAAATGTAAATAACTAGTAAACAGGACCCTCCGTCAGGCAGTCGTGCTCATCTGTCATGACCACAGGGTACAAATGCAGCAGTGGAAACACAATAAAGCAACTTGGCAGGTTTGTTTAAAGGGACTTGGTGGCTCATGAAGTCCAGTGCGGAATGCCGGCTCTATTATTAGCCAAGGCTGGCTGACCCCGGCCGGGAGCCGTGCGTTCGGGTCGCCCCAGAGTGCGTCACTGAGTTTTGTTCTCAGGCCCGCGAATGCCCCATTTCTCTTCTGCTTCATTGATCCCAAATGAGTCTGATTACCGGCACTTGATGGTCCTGAAGGTCAGACCCCCCCCCCCCATCACCACTGCTACGTTACGTTAACGTTCATCTGCTATTTTTAGGAAGGTGCACAAACGGCCACTCAGGGGAGGCTGCTGTCCGTATTCCTTCAGAGAACGATCATCCATTAATGGTGACCACTCGAGAAAGGTGCTTATCCTGAATTAAACCTTAAGTAAATATCTTAATGTAAAAATTAGCTGAATTTAACTCAATGTCAAATTGACAAAATTCTGTAACTGGGGCGCCTGCAGGATTTTATCTCCTAGTACCCCCCCTTCTCCGGACTACAATCACCCACATTTAGCCGCCCGTTACAGAAATACACTCTACGTTCTTGCTGCATATTTGAAGTTCATTCTCCGCATTCCGGACGCATCAGATCCTTGTAGCACTTTTTTTGCTGTTGATTCTGATCTCATCATGGTGGATGTTTCTCCGAGGAAAGCCAATGAGAAAGCCAGGCTGTCTGTGAAACTTGCAATCAATGTTTTACTTTGTGGCAAAGTTGCCAACTTTGGTCAGCTGACTAGCACGGAATTTTCATCTTGAGACGAGTTTGCACATGCGTGCGCACACATGTACATGTATGTAACAGTTTTATTACCTTATAAATAGAGTAATGGAGTATAATGTTTGCAAACTACCCCAATGCTTTCCATGTAGCTAATTTTAGGTTTATAATGGAATAATATAGATTTGCCGTAAGATTTCTTGTCTGAAAACGTGAGCGTCATGCCAGATGCATGAGAGTTGACAGCCCTGCTCGGGGCTGTATTGTGACTGCTGAAATCATTGTTCAGTTCTGGGTATGGGGTGACTGGGATCTCACTGGAACATTACCATCAGTGCTTCTCACCCTATTCATGCTTTGGAGTGGAGTTCAAGGTGAATGCCATGAACTTCAAGTGTGATGCTGTCATGTAATGCTAACATTCACGCCTCTGTAGGCCATCAGAAATAGCAGAAACGAAATTAGACTTGTGTACAAGGGCCGCTCTCACATCACTCTCCAGCACCAGGTTAGCTACAGAAGGACCCTTAACAAATTATTATTACCCCAAACTGAGGTGTATCTTGGGGGGGGGGGGGATGTGCAGCCTCAACTGCTGTGGATGTGTCCCTTTCTGTGAGTGGAGCAGGTGCTCAGGTTATATTGATTTAGAATGAAGAGTCTTGTTGGGTTTGATGCTCTTCTGTAGGTCTGGGGAGAGTGATTGCCTGTCCTTTGCGTAGCCTTGCGGCACCTGAGGTCGCCCTGAAGGATAAGCAAAGCCTCTGTAGGTACCGTTGGGGTGGGCAGCGGCACCACGGCGCTGAAGCAGCTCCTTTCCAGATGTTTCCGCTCCACAGTGTGCGCTGCCTTTGATCATCTAACAGGGCATCCGGGCTTGTTTGTTTTCTTCTGCCGGGGCCTTTATAAATACAGCGCGGCACATGTAACAAGTGACATCTTTCCTCCTGGTGCATTCTGGGTAGTCTCTGTCATTTCCTTACATTGCTTTCGGCTGTGTTGGAAGAACTCCATACTCTTAATCATCAGGCTCATTTGTCAGTTTTCAAATTTTAAAAGACAGTATCTTCATTAAATTGCGCAATTTGCTTGTTACGTGATGTAGCTCTAATGAAATACATTCTGCTTGTCAAATAAAAGAGAAAGCTGGTCTTTATTTTTCCATTGGGTATTCGTGTCATTCTTGGTGAAATTCAGTGCATTCAGCATTCTGTTTCAGATTCAAGATTCTTTATTTGCCATTTGTATAGTTAAAACAGGTACAACATGCAGTGAAATGTATCCTGAACTGCTCTTCTGACTGTGCAACATTACAATAATTTAAGAAGGTATAAGAAAGAATAGTTACAAGAGATATGGAAAAAAAATAGAACTTTGAAAATAATACAGATTTGAAGCAGATTTACAGATGTGCAATATGCAGTTATAAAGTGCATTGTGCAATGACAGAGTGCAAACAGTAAGAAACCTGAGTATCTTCCAACTTTCTCCAAATCCTAATACCTACTTCTGGTAAAATTTTCAAAGAGATTTTATTAAGTAGTGCAAAACATAGATTTTAATATTATTTTAGCATGTAGGCAGTTCGAAAGAAAAAAAAATCGGAGAAGTCCCTGGGGATAGATGTGAGGCCTCCTGCATGTGAGATTCCTGGGGAAAAAGCTCTCAGCTGAACAAAGGCACATTGTTGTTGACCTACACTGACTGGATCTGTATAATAACTCTGAGTAGGATGAGGTAGTACTGATAATGTGGAGTGAAGATTTGTCAGTTATTCACAAAAGACGTGAAGCATGAGCTCAGCTCTCTGCAGCTGTCCTATGATGCTCCACCTGCAGATTAATTGCCAAGTCTCCTAGGGCAGCTGGCCGACAGTGAGCACAGCAAGGCCAAACGTTGACCCAGAACCCCCTACTATTTATCTTGCAGGGAAGGGTCCCTCCTAGATTGCACCGGCCTCCCGTAACACCAGCCTGAAATGGGGGACTGTGGCGACATTCTCTCTCTAGTGCCACCTGCTGTTCTGCCGGTTACCTCTCAGCCCTTTTCTCGGTCGTGGCAGTACCATAGACGGAGCTTTGCAGCAATAAAAACAGGCTGTTAATGGGACTTGCCAGATTTGACAGCTGAATTTGGGGCTTAGGGGCTGAGCAAACCCATATGTTAGGGTCCTCCTAGTGGTGCGACAGCAAATTTCCACAGCTAACCATCCAGAAAAGGCTCAAATTGGGTGACGTCGCCTTTCGGCTGGTTTTTCCTCTTGTGGAAATTGAGAAATTACTATCAGCTCACTCCGAGTGGCCTAAACCCCAAAGGACCAGCGTCAGGACCTCATAATCTCTGCAACCCTCGGGCACATTGATGAAGCTGCAGATTCAGGAGATTTGATGCAATTATTAAGAAACGTGAAAGAAGCCGAAGGAGACAGCAGGCCACCAGTGGCCGGTGAAAGAGAGGACAATGTGCTGTTGTCCCTATGTGTCCTTCTTTGACTATTTTATCAGAGAACTTCCAGGTAAAGCTCTCTCCAGGAGCTCTGGAGCTTGTCCTGGGGGAGTTGATGTCATTGTCGTCTGCAGTTCTCATGGACAGTTATTAACGCTTTCCCATGTCACAGGCAGCACACTTGTGTTTTCTTAAAGAACTGCTGCATTTATAGAACAAGGGCACACTTTAGTCTGTCGGGCAGTGGACTTTTTGCTCTGACGTTCACAAAAAGATGTGTCAGACAGGTGCTGACAGAGCTGTTACTCTCGCGTGCAATTCTGTCCCATAACCAAAATGTGCACATGACCCATAATGATATGGAACTTTTCAATGACAGTAATTTGTGAGCCAATGATCCATGAAAAATGTATGAATTATGAATTGTATTTTTTCCTGTGATGGAGAGTATTTTGGGTCACTGTAGTAGGATGTAGAGGTAGGCAGGGTATTAGGAAGGACATAGATATTATTTAGCATCATAAAAGCCCTAATTGTGGCTGTGATGGGCTTGTTCAAAGTCTCTGTACTTCAACACTTTTGCGGGAAATGAATACAAGGGCAGTTCAGCAGCAGAATAAAGTGAGACCCTGCTGAATTCGCTGTTGTAACGTGAAGCGCTGTGGCATCTTTAGTGAATTGCCCCATTAGCACAGCTTTTCGCAAGCAGCTTTTCCGGAACCTTCCAGCAAAGAGCTGCCCTGCTCTGCTGAGGGTCCTCCTCAATGGGGGCCCTTAGGTTGGGGTTCAGCTGTGTTATGTGTTTCGTGTCTCAGCAAGGTTGGGTCATAACCGCCAAAGCAGGTCACCAATACCTTGAGATAATTAGGCTCCTCGGACTCGCGCTCATGCAGACAGTGAGGTTAGGGGGCCAAGAGGTGTTGGGTCATGGCTTCAGTCAGAGAGGTCACATGACCATCTTGCTGAGCCAACATGGGGTGTGCATGAAGCCTACCTATGTATAGCAGGGATCCATGAGCATGACACATACTGACCACAGGTTGACCTGAGTGACCCCCCTGTAACACTTACACCATCCAAAAAACCTGTACCTACACCACCCTCCATGGAGCTGGTCCCCGACCCCTGCTCTAAGTGAATCATTAGAAAAGTCTAAAATAGGTCTAGTTTTTATGGTAGGCTTAATCCTAATAGTGTATTTAGTCCATACAGTGAATTTAGTCCACACAGCAAATTTAGTTTGGTCTTAGTTTGGTCCTCACATTGGGTATAGTCCACGCAGCAGGTTTAGTTTGGTCCTCACATTGGGTATAGTCCATACAGCAGGTTTAGTTTGGCCCTCACATTGGGTATAGTCCACACAGCAGGTTTAGTTTGGCCCTCACATTGGGTATAGTCCAT
>JAODKE010000002.1:27367556-27389126 GCA_026779605.1 Mormyrus hasselquistii | reverse complement strand
TTCCCCCTGTGTTGCGCCTTCCCTCTCTTCTGCATGTTCTCCCTGTGTTTCATGTTCTCCCTCTGTTGCGCCTTCCCTTCTTCTGCATGTTCTCCCTGTGTTTCATGTTCTCCCTCTGTTGCACCTTCCTTCTCTGCTGCATGTTCTCCCTGTTTTGCATTCTGCCTGTGTTGTATGTTCTCTCTGTGTTGCATCTTCCCTCTGTGCTGTGTTCCTCCTATGCTGTGTGTTCTCCCTGTGTTGCGTCCTTGTGTTTTCTGTTCACGTAGGTTTCCTCACCAGTCCGATGAAATGGGCTTAATTTGGATCCTTATCGCTTATTTGCCCTTCGTGAGAATCTTGGAAGAAAGCAGCTTCGCAGTGCAGGCTAATTAAATGCTGTTGGCAGTCCACTTTCCTCATATGCTCTCTTAATGAACTTTACTGTAGCAAGTTCCCATGAACCTGTGTTCAGCAGATGCTGATGCACCCAGTGTGCTCAGGATACCGAAATTGTGGTGCCTGTGTTTCCACTCTACAGAAAAGTAACTGCTAGACCTGGAACATGCTTGCAGAACTGGATGAAAATATCTCTGGGGACATTTAATGTTTTGTCACAAAAAAGTATTTAGCTTGCTCTCAAACTGAAAAGAAAGCATGCATACTATATACATACTAAACGTGTTGCCAAACACGTAAGGTAAATCTTATGGATTCATGAACATGAAACTTGGGCCAGTAGGGGGCAATCTTCTCTCTCTCAATGTCAGTGATCCTGTGTGGCAACCTGGAAACTGAAGGCCACCCGATCTTCTGTCTGCATAATAACTGGCTAAATTCTTCCTCATCACCCCAGTAGCTGGAAAATGCAGTCCAGTCTGAAGCTTTTAAAATGCTTGGGTTCACAGATAGAGTTTCAGATACTTTCGGGACTCTTAACAGGTGGTTTAGCTTTCTTGTTGCTTCGTCCCATTTTCGAGGGGCCTTTTGCTGGCTGTAAGTCTCTTTCTGTGTTGTAAGTCATGCTTATCTCCTCTTAAGTGTCCATGTAAGGAAACTCCCCAAGAAACATTAAGCAGAGTGTCTCCAAGACCTCTTTCAGCCTCTTGAAAGAACGGAAGATGTTAGCAATCTGCCAGAATCAATGCACTGTCCTCAAAAAGCCCAATTATATTTAATCTCTGTGCTATAATTTAGTTGCACCTTGAACAAGGGCATATATCTTAAATTACTTGGGTGAATATCATGGCTGAATAGATGGATAAAACGATCAAACAGCAAATTATAAGCTGGCTTTGCACCTCTGGTGAGATGTCTGAGATGTCTGAGGGCAGCTTCTGATCTGCAAAGGCCTCATTTTGACACTGTTTATTTGAACTTAGGTGATTATATGATGGAAAGGACGCCTAAAGAAACAAGAAATGAAATAAAGCACAATTCCTGCCTAAAACAGGCCATTTTCTGGGGCGCCACTGAAGCAGAACAGTGCCTAGGAAGAATAATAGCCAGGTATTTTATTTCTGCAGGGAAAAACATTTGAAAACCATCTGCCTGTGCTGGGCCTTTTACCGCTGAAATGATGAGCTGTTTGCGGAAGGCGCCTGGATGGGTCCCCCAGTCTGTATTATAATCTGTGTCACGGAGCCATTTGGCCCCCATCCAGGCACCTTTGAAAGCACAGATGTTATAGAGGCAGACAGCAAATCAACAGAAATTATATGTTTTATGGACTTTGACATAGTTTCTGAAGAAGGCAGGAGCCTCAAGAAGCACGTCAGTCTTTGGTGGCTGGAGGAAAGGGGAGGGAGAAAGCAGAACCAGGCCTGTGCTGGAGATAGAGTTCAGTGTTCATAATAAAGGGAGAGTGTTCTAGGTTTGTGTTCTGGAGGTGCGTGTTCTAGGTCTATGTTCTGGAGTTGCGTGTTCTTGGCCTGTGTTCTGGAGATGCGTGTTCTCAGTCTGTGTTCTTGAGGTGCGTGTTCTCGGTCTGTGTTCTGGAGGTGCATATTCTGAAGGTCTGTGTTCTGGAGGTGCATATTCTGGAGGTCTGTGTTCTGGTGGTGTGTGTTCTTGGTCTGTGTTTTGGAGCAGTGTGTTCTGGGTGCATACTGGGGGGTGGTGTGTCGTTCAGCAGGTTAAACCTGCATGCTTGTGCCTGTGACTAGAAGATGCTCTTAAGCCCCCAGCTCCAGGGGCTCTGCATGCCAGCTGACCCTGTGCTGTGACCCCAAACTTACTCTCACCTGTATGTGTCTCATGGAGAGCAAGATAGGGTAGGTGAAAGGAGAATTTATTCTGGGTGTGTGTCACCCCTATGTTTCCAGGTGTGACCCCTTCCTATCTTTGTTTGATTGCAGGTACTCTGTCCTGCACAATGGGAACCACCCAGAACATGAGGGCCTTTCGGTGCAGAATGACACAGAGTCTCAAGAGTCCTGCTTCTGACCCTGCAGAAGTGGACCGGGTCAGGACCATCACTCATCCCCAAAGAAATGTCTCCCTGGACGAGCCGGCCCAGTGCTGAGGAGATCTGAGCTGGAGGGTGCGTCACGTTGCCAAAGTTACTCGCCCCCATAAGCCGCCTTTCAGGTGACTCAGGCAGCTTGTGAGGCACAAAGATTTGCTTTATAAAGGAAGCTGGACAGAGAGGCCAGCTGGGCAGACCTGGGGACGGGTCGCTTCCTCTGCCCATAGTCAGCCAGCCACCGCTACCTAGTACCACGTAAAAGACACGTGACATGAATGAGCCAAACTGATCAAAGGCAGAATGGCTGCCACGTCTGGCTCCAGGAGACATTGCTACGCCCCTCACGTCTGGGACGACACTCAAAAGCCAGACTCATTGGTTCGCCTATTTCAATTCCTGCTGTCTCAGACAGACTAATATGTGACACCTCGCGTCTCAGATGACTCAACCTCAGATATGTGAAGAAGGAGTGTATCGATCTAACCAGGGGGGGGGGGGGGGTCACACTGTAGCCCAGTGGGTGGGAGGCCACATGTGATAACAGCCCCTAGGGAAAAGTACCGGTGCATTTCATATTACAAAGAAGCTTGGTGTCAGAACAATTATGTGACTTATTTTGTTTCTTTTTCTTGGTTTTGTTCCTTTTATTCCATGTGCCATGGTCCATTTCAGCAGACAGGATGTATCTCCAGGAGGTTTCAGGGAAATAATGCCATACTCACCCGCATTCCTGCATTACAGTATTTTAATATCCGTGAAATGAATCTCATCCAGAAGAAAACGATGTACCTGTGTGTGCGGCTTCTTTTAAGGAGGCTCTGCTGATCCTCCTCCTTCTGCAGACCCTCTCACCGCAGTGATAGAGCTCTTCCCATCATGCAGTTGGGTGTTGTCCATCCACGGGAACTTCTTCCCACTTTGCCCTGCAGCAGCTTTGTGCTCTCTGCTTTTCCTTCAGCTGGAACTCCCCAGCTAGGTGCCTCACGGGTCTCTGCGGTAGCTGTTATCCCTCCACGTGTCACATGACCCACAGTGGAGGCCAGTGTGACTGTCACTTCAGATAGGCCCACTGTGGGTCCCGGGTATTATCACCTAGAACCAGCTGCTATTACAGCAGAGTATGGCGGCTTACAGGTCAGGCTCCCTCTGCAAATGCCACCATTTTTATCTCATATACACCCAGAGAAAATCAATATTATGGAAGAGCTGTTCACTGAACTCGTAACTCAACCCAACTCATCTTCTTCCAATTTTCAGCTCATCTCCTTAGTTATGAAATACTTCATTTGATCCCTTAAAACACGAGTGCAGATTCAGAAGGACGGATAGAGATTGGCTGTAGAGCCACGGAAAATTGGGGGGGGGGGTGGTGTGATGTGCTCGATATTGTGGGTCTCCTTCCGAAAAAGCAGCTGGCAGCAAAGGAAGGTAAATCTCACACTGAATTAATACTGAAATCCGGTGAGACAGTGGCCCTCTGGGACCATTTTGGTTTGGAGGATGGTTAGAAAGCCAAGCGAAAGGACTGATTTTGTTTATAACCAATGCAGCAGAATTATGGTGCCAGGAAGGAGTCCATGCGGCATCCAGACAATGACAAACAAATAAACAACAGCTCTCTCTGGAAATGGCTCAATGTGTGTTACCGTCACTCAAATCCAAGTCTGACATAGCAGCCCCCCCCCCCGCCTTCCCACAGCACCGTATGGAGGATGATCAGGGGCTGTGTGCCACCTCTCTGGGGAGACCGTCCCACCTGCAAACACGCCAGCAGAGCTGCAGACGCCCCGCTGGGCGCCCCCTGTAGGCAGACCTGGCTCACTGCGTGCACGAGAGCAGCACGGGGCTGTCATTCCATCGGCAGTCTCTGCTTGAACTTCCCCTGAACGTGAGGAGCTAACTGTCAGCTTACCATAAATAGTTACCAAATTTCAACTCTGAGGCAATTTCACAGTTTCTCTCAGCAGTGATTAGACTTAATTACACATGGTTTCATTTTTTTTTTTAAGCATAATCGATGGCCCATTATATTCCTCTCCTAAACACATCTGTGTGGGGAAATTGGCATCAATATTATAATTAGTTAATCATTGTGGGTCAAATCAATCTTCAAGTCAGGAACAATCATGGAATCTGGGCAGATGATGTCTGCTGGCTGGGATCTGCTGTAAGGGCTGGCGATCTTCAGCGTTAATCTTCTCTGTCCTTTATCACCCTTTGTCACACATTAGCGTCACATGGCTGCTTTCATGTCCTCATCCCCTGCCAACATTTCCATTTAAAAATTATGGATAAACTCCAGCTGGTTAATTACAATTCACTGCTTAATAATAAGTCCACTTATATTTGCAGGTTATGCAAATAACCGACTTATTAAGTTAAGGCAAAATGAATAGTTTCCATTTCTGAGACAGAGATCTGGAAATAAGAGATTGCTGACGGTCCCAAAATAGCTGCATTTTTAGACAAAGGGTCTAATTTAGTATTTAAAATGACTTTTGAGAAGTAGGTGCTTTTTGTGTGTTGTGTGATCCTCGATTGCATTTCCTGGTTTGATACCTAAACATAAGCCCTCATCTTGTGTTGTGAAGCCATCCCATCATCCTGTCCTCTGTTATTCTATTTTTATCTGTTGGCCTGTGTTGATCTTTCATTTAAACCACAATCCCACAATTCAGATAAGCCTTTTCTAGCGGTTCTTCACTTATTGCACTTGCCAGAGGATTCCGCACTCCTCTGTGATACTGAGACATCACTAAATTGTTTTCCTGCATTTGATTTGTGATTTGGCTGATGAGACGTCACTGCACCTCACCCCCATACGGCACTCAAGCCGAAGTGGTCAGATTGGTCTGGTCACATGATCGCTCCTGTCTGTAGATCTCTGTAAGAAGCGTGAACTTTCCTTCCTGTGATATCCGCAGCCCGATGGGGCCAAAGAAACCAGCAGAAAGGCTTGTGTTTCCCTGGCAACACAGTCCCACACTTTTGTCTGCGAACACCATAGAAACGCAAAGGTTTCCAGATGTTCCGACTGCTTGTCTCCTTACTGACTTCTGTCTCTTTGATCTGAAAGCCTTCAATATTCCATTTAATTGTTTTAATGCTGTATAAAATCAAAGTACTCCATATAAGAATTGTTGGTATTTTCTCTGTACATACTGAAATATTTTTATTCCAAGCTGTAATATGAGTCCTGTGTTTTATCAGTAGATCTTAACCAGCAACTATGTTCATTTAACGTCCTTCTGGATTATGATAAGAAATATCAACAATATGCGATGCAATATACTCCAGCGAGCTGAATCCGCGGCTGCACAGAGCTAGCTTATTTTCCATGTTTACTGACTTCTTGCAGTAATTGTTCTCTGAAAAAAAAAAGCCCAAAACAGAACTTAAAAGCCACATTGTCACACATTCCTTCTAATCAGTATTTTTGTGCTGTGCCAAGTTAAATGAATCTGGTGAAGCTGTTGTTTCTTGTACTCTGTGGATTTCCAGATTATGGCATACTCATCTCCATTGCGTCTGTGGGGGGTGGGGGGTCTGAGAATGGTTACCCAGGGTATATTCAGAAGTTTCTCACGGTGCTTCTTTTCCCTTGTGCTGAACGGGAAGCAGACTTTAGCCTAGGCGTCTGAGTACCCCCGGTGCCCCATCCAGGGGGTCTTCTGTGGTACTTTTGGGTGAAAACCCCCACAAACGGGTACCAGATGGCAGGCAGGCTTAAAAAGGAAACTGAAGATGGCTGTAGAAATCAGATCTTTTTAAGCTAAAGCTCAAACATTTTCTGTACTAAAATGCATCCAGGCTAGGGGCATTTTGCAGACTTCTGTGGGTAATTGGTTCTTTTGTCGTTACCAACAAAGTTTAACCATGAGATGGAGCAGTGTGCAGGCGGGAGGGTTATTCTCCAGCCTGACATGACCCTTCAGACATTGCTGGTCTTGGTTGGTGAGCACAGTCATGTTTTGGCGTTCATGGCGTAGAGACCTTCTCGGGTATGAATATGAGTGTGGCCAGACCTGTCCTTGGGCATCATGCCTTCCCTCACCCCACTCATGATCCGCGCTCCACCCCCCCGCTCTCATGGTCCAGAAGGCAAGATTCCACAGCGTGAATGCCTTGTAAAAAACCCAAGAAATTGTACAGGAACTTTTGTAAAGTGCTCAGTATTTATTTGTTGGAATAAGATGAGTATTTCATGTACAGCTTCTCTTTCAGGGAGCTATATGTATGACTTTTTCTGTTGCTATGTGACAGCTCTAATAAATGATGATAATTAAAGCATAATTGTGAACCGTCATCGTTTCATTTCATTTCGAATCTCTATGCTTCTGGGCCACGTCTGGTCTTTTGAAAGCAACACATGCTTATAAGCAATACAGAAATAACCTCTGGGGAAATTTTCCAGCGAGTATTAATGCGAAGGACCGCATGCATTCAATAAGACACTCTGTATGAGAATTGACAAGGGACGGGGCTCAATGAGCAGGAAGTAGTATTGCTAACAGGAAGTAGTATTGCTACTCTGAGAAAGAATGGAAAGGTGTCTCATACTCATTATCAGCAATCTTCTAGCTACTGTTATGCCTTATCTCAGCAGGTTTTGGGGCCTCGTTGAAGTTCTGGGCCCCAGAAATCCATGCCCTTCTGATGCCCCTGCATGTGACAGAGGTATTCTGCCCATTTATGTGGCTGTAAATATATGTCACCCCTCCCCCCTTCCAATAGCATAATCACCTATCTCCACTTCTGAAATACCATGTCTGCGTCAACTGGAGTGCACCAGCAAGAAGGTAAAACAGTGTTTTTCTTGGATAATTATTTCTTCTCTACAAAAGATTGTATTTGGTTTCCATGTCGACCGTATGACAAAAAGGTAGGCCTGATTGGTGGACACACACTTACAATGGAGTTTTTTTTTTATTGGCTCTGGCGTCACTTGTCTATTTTCTATGACTGCTCTTGCTCTATAGGGTTTCCATCCCTGGATGAGATGAGACTCACCTCCCCCAACACACTCAAGCACCTTATGATGTATTGAGTCGAGTCCCTGGCATTTTACACCAAAGTATCTTGTGTTTTAAGTTACCTTTGTAAATATCTGTTACTCTACCTGAGCTGTAGAAGTTATCGTTGGGGGAAAATGACTTAATTATTTCAGAGAATGTATTCATTCGTTTTTATTTGCGAATCTCTCTGCGGGCCCCAGATTGAATCCTCTGGACCAGAAACCCTTTCATTTGTGCTGCATTAAGATGGCGTCCAGCTGTACAAACATGTTAAAATGTACACTCTGCACCCTGCGCTGGACGAGAGCATCTGTTACGAAAATAAATATTGCCGAGCCACTCTAGATAGGAGTGTTATTTAAAAGCATAACATCAAGCTGAGCATTTTCACCAATTACGCAATTAGGATGGCGGCGATGCGGACCGTGATATGGGAAGACCGGGAATCCCGCACGGAGATGGGAGGGGCAGGTAGAACATGATGTAATGAAGGTTAATGTGACGTTCAGGTGCCCCCTTCTCACAGTGCCTGACAGCCCTTTGCCTGTCTCAGATAATGCCGTTTTATTATGCTGTACACAGTATTCATCTCTGCAATTAAAAACATAGTGATCTACAAGGCCATAGATTTGGTTTTGGACTGTAGGGACATGTCCTTAACTGTACTGTGGGAGAACCATGTGTGTTTAGCAGGGTTGAGGCCAGAAAATGGAACTGGAGTTGGAATTTAAATCTCCCTGAAATTCAAATTCAATTGTAATTCTGTTCCCCACACATTTTTTTCCAATCCGAACTCCAGTTCCATTTCCTGATATGTGCAAGTGGTTTCAGAAAATGGAGGGAATTCTTCATTCATATCTAATAGAAATTATGGTCTTGATCATAAAAACTTTTCGTATCTCTATAAAAGCTAATGGCTGACATTTCCCTAGCTGCACACAGGCCACCTTCTGTCCTCTGCTCCTCTTTCAATTTCAAACTTCTGTGTTTCCTGAATTAGCTCCAGCTCTATTGCAGTGTCCTGCAACCAGGCTGAATTTACGTGGATGGGCTAAAGAACTTTTTCCCTTAATCATCTTGTGGAAACTTGCTGAGTTCAAGTGTCACAAGTCGCACTTTAATCTGAGCAATGCACGCTTGCTTCCTTCAACGCGAATCAGGGGTGTTGATTTGAAATGGCTGAACAAGTCAAGTCCGCTTGAAGGAGCTTGGTAGGTTATGAATGCCTCCTGATAAGATGCTTGATTGAGCTGAGAGATAAAAATGACAAACACTTCTGTAACTCTACAGGATGATAAATTAGCCTTGAAAAAATCCTATAAAAAAACAAGTGATTAAATGGCTGCATGCAGCATCCAGCTTGTCTGTGAGAAGACAGATAACAGTTTTGCCTGCCTCTGGTATGTTTAAACCCATATATACATCTATCCCTCTATGCCATGAACCTCTGCTTTTAATACATTATAAATCTGCATATTCACCAAATTCACCGATTGAACCAAATATGTTTCTCCACTACAGTACAGACCAGCTTCAAGCAAGTCTCCGGCACAATGGGTTTTACTGAGCAAACCCAGCACGGTCCAGACGAGGAATCCCAGCATGCCGCTCTCTCACAGCACAATTCACCAATCAAACAGTATCAGGAAGTGAAGAGAGAGTCATTGTCATTGGGTCTTTAACGAAGGGGACTGGGTGAAGCCGTGAAGGGGAATGAGGTAAGAGGAGGAATGGGGGAGGTGGAGGAGGCTTTCCCACCACCCTAATCACTAGAGCGGTCAACACAGATACTCTACATTTTGCCTACCCTTATCTGAAACAGTGCCCCCAGTGCCCAGGAGGTGAAAGGCACTTGGTTAAGCTTCTGGAAAGTGGTAGGTAATGCCAGAAATGAATTGCGAATGGGGACGTTAATAATTTTCCATGATGGGATCTCAGTGAAAGTGTAAGATTGATCCATGCCATAATGCCTCTAAGTGGGCCGTTTGTCCAGTGTTTAGGTCCCTGAGGTGGGTGTGTAGCTGACAGTCACAACAGAGGCTGGACACTAGATTTATGTGAAAACTGCTTTTTCCAGAGAGTGCTACGGGTATTTATTTTACTCACATGCAATTTTTAGTCCAATACTATGAAATAGTAATATATTGGTTGTAACCCAACACATAAAAACAATGTATTATCTACAATAAATCAGTATCATAAACTGCCTTCCAAGCAGCTTGCGGGAACTGATGGCAAAGCGTTGGCTCAGATTTGATGTCCCAGTGATAGCTTTGCCCGGGCCCAGCTGTGGTAGGGATATTACCAGGGAAAAGCATAATCATTTACATGTTTTCTTTTCACTATTACATGAGTCATGACTCAAGCCCCAACTCCAAATATTGTCCCCTGAAGCACCACCCAGCTGTCATCAAGCAAGTGATATACAGGCAATTCTAATTAACCAGTGAACAGTGCAGAAGCAATTGGATGCATCTGGAATGTACTCTTCACCGTGTCCCTTTGGAGGGTCAGGAGCAACGGTGAAGTTCTGACAGTCCTGTGTAGCACAATGCCTAACGTGTGACTTTAGCTATTAGGTGGGTGTTCTCTACATTAGCTTTTGGGATACAAAGCCTTTTTTTGCCTAAACAACCATTAAGAAGAAGCACAGCCTCTGCTGACATTCCCATTGCGAACCGACCCCATCAGCATCTCTCTCGTTCTCCAGGTCAGGTGATAACACTGTAAACTGCCTGGCCTCTGACCTCAGTGGGTCAGGATGCTGTGTCTGTGATCACAAGGTCACTGGTTCAAATCCCATGCTCAGCAGAGTGATGTCACTGTTGGGCTTCGGAGCCAAGCCCTTAACCCCCATTGCTCCAGGGACTGGCTGATCCTACATTTCCAGTTGTAGGTCTCTCCGGATAAAAGTGTTTGCCAAGCAAATAACTGTCCTTATTAACCACCAGATCGGCCGTCAATTTCCACAAACATCTGATAATGAGTTTCTTTGGAAACACTTCATGCCTGCATGAGGAGTACTTAGGACCTTTGACAAAAACTGGTAAGGTTCATCTTCCTACACAAACTGAGGCCAGTCACCACCTCAGGTCAGTCACAGTTGGTGTAACTATTCAAGGGGCTGGTGCTTGAACTGGGAGTGGCTTTGGGTAAGTGTTGCAGACTGGGGGGGGGTGTCCCATCAGTAAATTTTATGTGATTGTCATTTGTCAAAAAGTGCTAATTAAATCTTCAAAAGGAGGCCATTTTCCATGGTTTGGGCTTAAGGGGATCCCCCTCCTGCCCCCCCCTCCTGCCCCCCACTCACATGCTTGATAGGTATCCTCTCATCCTCTGATGTTGTTCCCATTTTTGCCTGTGAGAAATTGAGCATTGGGCCCCAAACATTAATTTGACTTACTGTATAATGAGGGTTAATTGTTATAAACAGATGCAGGGCACACACACTCACACACCATTGGCAACTCAGTGACGCCAATTTGCTTACCTCATGTTTTTAGATTGCAGGAAGTAATCCACAGGAGACCCATGCAAACAGAAAAACATCAGGTGGGATTTGATCCCATGGAGGTGTCATGCTGCTATGTTCAATTTATCCTGTTGTTTAAAGTTATTCTCTGACATGCAGCAACCTTACAAGAATGATTGACTTTTTGCTGGAAGTTGGGCCATGCCTGTGACTGCATGCAGCTCCTGTGTTTAATGTTATTTGAACGCGGATTTGTAGTCTGGCTGCCAAGTCTGCAGTCCAGGAGATATTGAAGTCATCTTGCTTTTCACTCAAGGTCCCGGGTCACACATAAAACTCTCTGAAATGACAGCTAAAGACCTCAGTGCGCAAAAATCATATATCCCTATGACATATTACCTACTCACTCTACGAATTCCTCAATCAAGAAGAATATCAATAATAAAACAGATATTTTCCTAGGCAAAATTTCAGATTGTTACTTTGAAAACACAAAGTGACTCACGAATAAAAGAGCAGAAATCGGCAAGGCTTGGAAAGTGGGGCTGTTGGCCACTATAAAGTCCTCCTGGAAGCTGCTAATAGGAGTCACTTGGTCAGATGTGGACTGGACACCTACAAATGATTTACCATCTGTGGCAGCGTTCATGATGAGATGAGCCTCACAAAAGTGAATCCATATGGCTTCATTGTTATTGTCAGCACAGACACTTTGGGGCGTCTTTATTCTTATGGCAAAGGTGTCCCATTTATCTACACCTAGTGACCGAAATGAGTCCGGATGACCTAAACCCTCAACTTTTAGGGGTGGCCCATCCAACTGGGCACCATGATTACCTACATCACAATGATCCATATTGTATCTAAATTAGCATGAACGTCCGCATAATAGATACTGCCTAAGGCCAGGTTTCATATGCGCCACTATTTGCAACCATTTAAACCGAGCATTTGTGTGGGAGCCCCTGTTGGCCACTAATAGTCACTACTCTAAAAAATAAAAAAATGCATTCTTTATTTAGAAGATACTGAAGCAGCATGCTCTGCAAAACTTTACTATATTTGTAATGGAAAAATATAAAAATAAATTGTAAGGTCTCTGGTGAATGCGAGAGACTGAAAGCATGAGTGTCATGCCAGATACGTAAGAGTTCGTAACCCTGGAATGAGGGGCCCAAAGAGACTTCTTCAGCGGGGTCCCAGAAAAAAACATACCTCCCCCCATGTGAATCCCAGGGAGCTGATATTTCATCCAGAAACATGTTCTTCTACAAACAGTTTTACCCATTACTTACCCTCTGAAAACTGTCAATGTAATTCTAATTTTTTTGGAAACACATTCATTGTGTATTTGCGCACATTTAGCGCATATTTATTGACTTTCATGGACCGCAGAGTATTTCCTAATCACATTTGAATATAATGTGACTTACGCAAAGCTTTCATTATTCTGGCGAGCTTTTGTGCTTGGCCTGTGCTGCAGATCACTGACTCATGGTCCAGACAGCAGAGAGTGAATTCATTTTATTAGTGCTCACCAAGGGGGGGTTATGCAGGTCAAGCCGAGCCTCTCAGTGGTCCAGCTTTAAAAGCAGCAGCCTGTAAATCGTACCTCACAGCTTCATTTTCCTGACCTTCCTTCTTAACCTGTGAATTATTTGATCAGCTGCTATACCCATTAAGCGAATCCTTGCTTCCATTCCGTAATTTTCTTTCCGGCTGTAAATCAGAGCCTTTTTTGGTCTCTTGGTTTTTCTAAGCACAGGTGCGCCGTAGTTGATCGACCTGACAGGCTGTCAAGGTCCAATCAGAGGTGAGGAGCAGTAGGGCAGCGTAGATGTGACAGGAGCTGAGCTGTAAACAGAAATCCTTTTGAAGCTGCTGCAGCTTCACTTGTGTGGAGGTTTGTAAGTGATTTGGTGGGGGTGGGGGTGCCCGACGCTCTCTTTGTTAATCCCCACATCGGCCCTGAGTCTTCAGAACCGTTCGGTAACAGTCTTTATTATCAGCACATGACCTCGGGCTTGTGGGAGTAATGTCAGTTATAAGTGTTTATCACAACTGTAGATGCCGTTCATTCAGATTGCATCCGGCGGTCCATCAGGTACTTTCACGTTTTACTGATAACTGATTTTAATGTGTGAAAAAACTAATAGTACTGCAGGACACATGTACCAGACCACTGTGTTGTTGTTGTTGTTGATGATGATGGTGATATTTTATGCAAACTATCGGACTGCATATGAATGGTGTATAAGTCTTTTCTATTATAACAGAGAAGCTATTTTAGGATATCTGGATTGTTTTAAACTACGGAAACATGTAGTGTCTATTTTCCTATTGAGGTAAATATTTATTGATGTTAAAATGAAGCAGAATGGAAAAAAATCTCGCTCAAGCTTTGAGGAGGGACACTGGAGAGAAGTGTAATCAATAGTCTGAATGTTTGTCTCTACAAAGCAGTCCATCTTGACTACAAATATAACTTTGTTTATATATTTCATTTAAAATTCCATTCTTATGTTGCAGTTTAGGTTTCTTATTTTAAGGGGCCTCTTGTATCGATGTCATACACATTATCATTTCCCAACTTCTGTCAAGTCCAAAGGTGCTGCTTGTATCAAAATTTGACTTACATTACAGTGACACCTACTGGACGAATTGACATGGTTTCTTTTTAATTTAAAAAATTAAGTTTGTCTTAAAATTGAAAACTGATGGATTTTTGTCCCAGAGTCAGTATCAGTATCCTCTTACAGTTATTAGAATTCATTGAAAGTTGGAAATAACACACACAGTGCTTCAACTCCCAGCTATGTGCTTCTCCCCCAGGACCAGCAAAAGCGAAAATCTTTCATTATCAGTGGTCTTCCTTTCCCTCTGCTGGGGTTCAGTTTCTGTCAGATGATCTGATTATTTGATTCTAAGGGTGAACCAGAACCAAGCTCTGTTCCTAGGTTGATGTATATCTCAGCAGGTTGGAGATCTCTGGCTGTATCTGAAACACTGTTTAGTTAAAATCCTCTGGTTGGCAGAGTAATCAGTCACTGTTGGGTATTTAGTTGATGCTGCTCTCTGATCTAAATTTTCCCTACTTGCATCTAACTTTGGCTGAAAACATGTGATGATTGATTGATTAAACGTAATTCCAGTGCTGGAAGCTCTTCCCTGCAGACAACACAGTCTCCCATTCAGGACCTGGTGCTTGTTTCCCTGCATAATGAGGTCCCTCATGGGCCCTAAATATGATTATGCACCTGACCAGTTACGGCAGAATAATTTATACATCGAGTGGAAGATAAAATAAACAGTCATACAAATTTCTATGGGGAAGTCTTTAATGAGATAAATTGAACCAGCTGTTCAAATGTCCAGTTCAATTTCCGTTTAGTTTAATTCTAATAGCAGTTCTGGGGTGATATTTGCCCCTTTGGGTCCATTTTTATGCTAAGTAAAATGAAAAACATAAAAAGAATTCAGACATCAAGGAAAAGGAACGACACAGTAATTATTTCATTTATTTTTCTCATTGCTTTCAATTGAGTTACTACTAAATAAAATAATAAAAAGGTTAAGGGGTTTACAATGTTTTATTTGTAACTCCAAATGTAATTCAGTGTGCATCCACATCCTGTGACTGGGTCTAATGTACCCCTGGCTTTGGGTTTGCTGCCACCCTGTACAAGGTATGAAGGGATAGATTGATGGATGTTCCCATTCATAAGGTCGAGAACAGAAGCTGGTACGATTTTAATACTAAAGCATAATTAGAACAAATCCCCTATGAGGAAAACTACTTTCTCTTTAAGAGGTCGGCTCCGTCCCAAAGTGGTATTATGTGCGCGTCACTGATTGGTCTCAAAATGTTGATCCTACAGTCAATTTGGTCCGTATTACAACAGCCCGACACACAGGATGAAGACCTTTATTCGGTGTGATTTCATCACCATAGATTCTCTATCAGGACCAATTCTATTTTGCCTCACTAAACATGTTCCTGTTGGTAGTGACACTGGTCTTGTTGATTTTAGTGAACAACAAATGGGCCGTGAGTGAGCAGGGTAGCCGTGTCTATAAGAATCTTCTTGCTCGTTGACGATGTTTCCGGGGGCATTTACTCAGAGGGACACAGAGAGCAACCAGCCGGAAATTAATGCGATTCTCGGCCTGGAAGATGGCGTCAGCAAAGAACGGAGGAATAGCTCGCACTCAGCTTCGGGGTGGCTTTAAGAGGACGCTGATGGGTCTGCGCTGTGTGCTTGTGCTTCTGGTACTTCTGACGGCTTTGCCGGGCCGTGCTGACATCACGGACGGAAACAGCGAACACATGAAACGGGAACACTCGCTAACCAAGCCGTACCAGGGTTAGTAGCCGCTGTCAGGAGGCATGGTATTCTGCTTTTATTTGCATCAGGGTCTGACTGTTCATGAAAGGAGTCTTGATGGAAGACCTGTATTCGCATATTAGGTAGACCTTATTTGCAACGTCTCTCTGTCATTGAGCTGTGCTTTACACCACCGCGTTGCATTTCTGCAGGTGTCGGAACAAGTCCGTCGAGTCAGTGGGACTTCTGGGGCAGCACGCTGGTGACCAGCCAGTATGTCCGCCTGACCCCGGACGAGCGCAGCAAACAGGGCTCGATCTGGAACACGGTGGTGAGCAACGCGCCCATGAACTCCGACTGCGTCCAATTATACTGAAGCGATTCCTGCGGTTCGGGCTCTTCAGCGTGGGTTTTTCTGCTTTGCAGCCATGCTTTCTCAAGGACTGGGAGATGCACGTCCAGTTCAGAGTGCACGGCTCTGGGAAGAAGAATCTCCATGGCGACGGCATTGCCCTCTGGTACACAAAAGACAGGCTGCAGCCCGGTAATCCTTTAAACAGCCGTCTGAGCCGCTTAGCTTTGAAAGCTGTGGCCCTGTGGCACAGATCTTACGTCACACGACTTCTCCCTTTACATGTAACATGTCTCTGCCTTCACTCAGGCCCCATCTTTGGAAACCAAGACCACTTTGTTGGCCTGGCTGTGTTTTTGGACACTTTCCGCAATGACCAGCATGGGATGGATGTAAGTACTGTCTCTGTCTCTAGGGACTTATGTTTGGAAACACAGCTGGCCTTTGTTTGGCAGTCTTAATAAACATTAATAATGAAGTTTCTGATGTGAGTCAGTTGACTTCGCTTTCTGTTTGTGTGTAGAAGAGTTTGGTTTTTAGACCTTTTTCAATAACTTGTAGCATAATTCCACACAAAGACCTGTGTGATGCCACACCTATAGCTGATAATGTTGTGAAGATTTGTCTACATTCAATGAAAGAGTTTACATGAAAAGATATGCCAGTTGACTCATTTATGCTATTATTTATACTTGTCCATTCTCTGAGGAATTTTGTTTGCCAATATGAGTCTAAATGTCACATCTATTGTCCTGTCAGTAAAAGAGTTAATCGTTATTGATGGAATAGCTTTTCCGTTTTGGGGTTAAGTGTAGTCAACACCACCTGGAAAACATGTCGGAACTGTATTTAATGTTGTCGTGTGCAGCTCAGCTCTGTGAAATTACCAGCGATCGCAAACTTCACTTTGAAAGTCAATATAATCTCGTCCTACTAGCTTCCAGTGCAAACATGACTCGCCCGGAAAACATACCAGGAACTGTAAATTTATGTTGAGAGTTTTTAAACTATTGCCACCCTGCCCCCTCTGCTGTTGTCCAATTGCCGTACTGATCTCACCACCATCACGCTAAGCTGCCCCTTCTTCTGCACCTGTCGCACTAAGCGAAACACTCGCTAACGTCGTTCTCCTTCCACTTTCAGGTGTCTCCCCATCTGTGTGTATTATTTACTATGTGCGCAAGACTGTATAACGTTATGGTCCATCTAGGGGAGATTATAGCACAAAAATGTTCCACCCTCTCACTTTCCAGTTGTCAGACCAAAATGGACCACACAGTGGTTATTTAGGAAAAACAAAAATAAGATGATGGGAATATAAAACATTTCAGTGAAAATAATGACAAAGAGAAACCCTAACCTTAAATAATAAAGGGAAACGAAATGAAACAATATCACACTCTAAGCAAAACTTTTCTAAACAAAATTAACATACCACAAAAAGAGATTGTCCATGCTTGTTTTAAGTGACCCCAATGCAGAGGTGGACATTTCATGTCCAGAAAGTAAAAATCCATACCAGGATTTTGTTGCAACCAACCGCTTCAGTACTATATGACTGTAACTCTTCATGCTCAACTGGTTGGTAGAAACAAAATCCTGGTCTGGATTTTTACTTTCTGGACCTGAAATTTTCACCTCTGCCCCAATGTAGGTTCCTTGTATCTAGAAGTAGTTGCTTTTCAGATAAATGATTATAATCCTGCTTCTGAAACCCCCCAGCGCCCTTTCCCCTACATCTCAGCCATGGTGAACAATGGCTCCCAGCCCTACGACCACAGCAAGGACGGACGTCCCACCGAGCTGGGTGGTTGCTCCACGGACATCCGCAACAAGGACCACGACACGTACTTGGCCATTCGCTACTCCAAAGGCCGTCTGACGGTGAGCGCCCTTGGTCTCCGCCGCCGGCGGTCCTCGTCATGCTGCTTCTACATCTTCAGTCTTTTTTCCCCCCCCGCACCTCGTCCTCAAAAACCTCACATCTCCTTTCACTTCAACATCAGCTCATGATTGATATCGACGACAAGAACGAGTGGAAGGAGTGTATCGACATCGCGGGTGTCCGATTGCCCACTGGGTATTACTTTGGAGCTTCTGCCGCCACTGGGGACCTGGCTGGTAAGACCCTCGCCCGGTGCCTGCTGTACATCTACCTCGTTCCTAACCAGCAGTGTCTCACACCGCCCTGCCCAGGAACACGCCACTCCACTGTTTTCTGGCAGGAAGTTCTGCAGCCTCCCAGCAGGACACTGATGTATTGAAGCTTTTTTCCGTCAGGCTATTCAACTGCTGAATAGTACTAAATCTAATTCTCTATCTGAATCTATTTATTTACTGCACATTCAGCTTCACTGCCAAATTTCAGTAACAATTTACACCCCACCAATCAGGTGGTTAATGTCATGATTTAATGTCATGTCTGTATTATGTTTATGTCTTAGTTTTTATATTCTATTTATTAACTGTCTTTCATTTGTACCACGACCAAAGGGAACAACATCTCAGCTCAGACTCTACGCATGCTCCTAAAATAATTATGCTACTATAAGAAGTCACTTGACATAGTCCTTTGGGGTGTGAAAGATATCTGAAGATAACAGAAGATCCTTTGACTTGTAACCCTTTGCATATGTGTGTCACAGATAACCATGACATCATCTCCATGAAGCTGTACCAGCTGATGGTAGAGCACACTCCTGAGGAGGACAGCCAGGATTGGACAAAGATCGAGCCCAGCGTCAGCCTGCTGAAGTCACCTAAAGGTGCTGAGACGCGGGGCTCTTGCAGATAACAGGGTAGCGGATGCTGGGTCACCAGTGGGTTACCTTCACTGATAAAAGCTGGCCCTTAAAACACGTGCTGCTGGCCATGTGTGGGCTGGATGATTGGGGTTCACTGCATGCACTTACGCTTTAGCAAGCTTCTAGAAGGTGCAGAATGAAGCCCAAATATGAATGAAATATCCGGACTCGTAACTCTGCCCCCATTTCCCTCCGTCCGCAGACAACGTCGATGACCCGACCGGCAATTTCCGCAGCAGCCCGCTGACTGGCTGGAAGGTGTTTCTGCTGCTGCTGTGCGCGTTGCTCGGCATCGTGGTGTGCGCCGTGGTGGGCGCCGTTGTCTTCCAGAAGCGCCAGGAGAGGAACAAACGCTTTTACTAGAGGATAGCCTTTCCGGGGCGGGGAGGGGGCAGCACATGCTGCAGAGATCAATGTGAATGGCTGGAGGTCGTGTGAAATCCTAATGTTCGTATCTCTGAAGTTCTGGATGGAGGCGACGGCAGTGATGTTTCCTGTGCTGAAAATGGTTTGGAGCCCCGTGTCGAACTCGAGAGCTGGGTGACGCCATAGTGAGCGTGGCTGCGTGGAAGAGGGGCTTTTTCTTTTTTTCATAGGGTTGCAGCAACATAAAAAGTGAAAACTCATATTTGGAGACCTGGAAACAAAAGTGGGAAGGAAATGATCGGTCCTGTTGGCTGACATTTCTGCAGGGAGCTGGATAAAAAAAAAATGTCCTTTTTGTTTATATATTTTTCTAATCTCTGCTTTCTGAATGCACTTGTTTACGCCAGGGGTTTTTGTTTCCGATTGTTTTAGGTTTTAAATAAGATTGATCATTTCTGTTTACCTCGAGACTATGTAAGCACTCGTTGCTTGTTTTTTCATTTTTTCTCTTAATTTACGGTGAGGGAGAGGTAGGGAAGCCAGGATGGTGTTCTTCAGGTGAAGGTGAAAATGGACCTGGGCACATTTCAGCACTGGCAGTATTGGACAGAATGAGGCCCCAACCCACGTTCGGAGGCGTTTGTTGTGTGGGACGCTTATCCTGCTTGCTGACCTCACCGCGGGAGCCTTCGTACGAATGCTGTTATCTGTCGGTCATCTTCATCCACCCTTGTGGTAGGATGCATCTTTCTAGACACCCTACATGTGACTCCTACTCCGGCTGTCGGGGGGGGGTGAAACTGCTTCACTGGAGTGTAATATTACATGACAGGTGCCAGTTGCTTATAAACACTTTGAAGATGTTCAGTAATGAAGATGATCCTGTTCCACCTAAAGCAAGTCTGCACTGCAATCTGATTTCTGTTTTAAGGAACAACCATCCAGGAGGCTAATTTGCAAACTAATATATAAGGTGTAAAATGAAATTGTTGCCAAAGGTTGTAGCTGCTTTTCATAGTATCAGAAAACTTCATAAGGAATCTCACAACATGCAGATTTTACCTTAGTCTATAGCAGTCAAAAATCAGTTCATGCATAGTTTTGAAACCTGTTTACCAAAAACATGGTCATGAGTATTTCCAGAGTACATACTTAGCTGGAGTTTTGGAAGGCTTGTCATATCCCACTGTTGTATAAATGATTTTTCCATTGTTGGGTTCCAATGTAATAAATTTACTTTGATTCATTAGTTTGTCCTTTTTAAATTGATTTGAATATTGCGTATATACTGTGCCTTTATAAAAAAAAAAATGAAAATGCTTTTTTTTTTCTTGATTCCGTTGGATTGTAGGGTAAGTTACCTTTTCTCATCCCTATTATGTATGTGTCCATTATAACATGCATTTTATGTGGTTGTTTTAACCCAAATGGTGTCCTGTTGATGGTTATAGTTGGGATTTTGAGGTCTTGCTAATCTACTGGATGTGAATTCACATGAAATTGCTTATCACTGCAGGTTTTGTGCACCAACCAATCAGCATTTAGGAGCTGTGTTGTCTGAAGACCTATTCTCCCCATGAGACTTTGGGTTTATCAGAGGTATTTAACCCATAGTGCTTTCACAGATGCCACTGCTGACATGGGTAATTACCTGTTGATGACATCATTAGGTATGTATAAAGCTAGTGGGCACTACCCTGGAGGTGGGACTGCCACCATAACTGTGCCAACAGGTGCAGACATGTTTAGCTTGAATACCTTTGTGGGAAACACATTCTCACTACGTGAAAATCTGACGCCCCTTTTCTGGTAAGCTTCTGCTAGCCATGTGTCAAGGGTGCAGATACCAGAATCTTCAACCACAATCAATGTACGGGGGGGGCAGGGGGTGATGACTTGGGCTAACCATGCACGTTAAATTTTGTGTAATTATATTTCGCTCTGTATTTCCACGTGGGCTCAAATTTCACTTCACATATAAAGACATTTTGGGCAATCCTATGTTATCAACTGTGCAAGAACAGTTTGGGGGGGCTTTTCTGTTCCAGCATGACCCAGTGCACTAAGCAATGTCCATAAAGACATGGTTGGGTGAGTCTGGCGTGAAAGAACTTGACTGGCCTGCACAGAGCCCTGACCTCAACCCCATCAAACACCTTTGGGTTGAACTACAGTGGAGCATCCAACATCAGTGCCTGACCTCATAAATACTATTGTGGATGAATGGGCAAAAATTCCCAAGACACACACAAATCTTGAGGAAAGCCTTCCCAGAAGTGCGGCAGTTCGTGTAGCTGCAAAAGGGGACTAACTCCATATTGATGCCTATGGATTATGAAGTTCCTATTGGTGTAATGACCCTCTTTCAGACTCCACCAGCTCCATGGCATGGATGAGTTGTGAGGTCTGTGCTCCCTCCCCTCTCAAGCTGATCATGTTTAAAGTCTAAGCTGATAATTAATCTGAGTAAAGGTAACAAGTGTCCAACGTTACCATTTTGGTGAGCTTGAACTCCCAGTGTGTATGTGAATCACTGTAGATTGAACCTATTCGAGATCATGTATTGTGGGCAGCACAAATAAGCAGGGTGAAGTAGGACAACCTTTATGAATAGCCTACATTGTTATAGTTCAACAACCAATGTAACAAAATAAAAACCTAATTATTTCATACAAAAGTACATAAAACCTTGTATACTACTACCTCCATAGTATAGTATACTGCAGGGATCTCTAACTCCGGTCCTGGACTCTAACTCTTAGCCAGGTAGGATAGAAAACCTACGGGATA
>JAODKE010000002.1:27351235-27367456 GCA_026779605.1 Mormyrus hasselquistii | reverse complement strand
TCATGGTGGGGCTCCATCTCCCACTTGTGCAGCACCTGATTGATTTCAAACTTCACACAGGATCTTGTTTTTTGGCCAATAAGATGAAACATAAAATGGTGCTCAGAGAGGTTTTTGTTTTACCTGGACTTACCCATATAAACAGCCATCTAGCTCTCTAGAATGGATGTGTGGCTCTAGGTTTCATAGCTATCTATTTGTGGCCGCACTTACCATGTCACTTAAAACGCTGGAATCCGTCTCTCTGTGTCTCACAAAACTCGAAAGCCAGCTCAGCATAGTCATGATATGTGGGCTTCGATCGCTGCCACTCGCATCGCCACCCTTCCCACCCGTCTTCCGTTTTGCTTTCACGTATCTGTCTCTCAGATATTTCCATCTCTGCCTACAGAAGCTCTCATCTTTGCCCAGTGTTTGAGCGATTTCCTTCCATGTTTCCGTGCAGCGTAATACGTCCTTATGCCCTTTCAATGACGAATTATATATGTGTGGATACCTCCGCACCTCCTCACACAACCGTTCATCGAGAGCACCCATAATACAACTACTCCTTACCTACAGTCCGCGCGGACAGTCCTTGGGACGGAATTACGTCACACGTACTGTGCGTACGTAAAAGTGGAATTTGAACTAGGCTTAAAACTATACTAACCACAATCCCCTTGTTGAAACGTTGCCGGCGGTGGTTGGACGGTCCCCTGTAATGGCTAACGTGGCACTAGCTTTTTTGCGCATGCTCTGTTACAGCCGTCCACTCAGGCACCGGTAGTAAGATGGTGGCCTTAAAAATGCGGAGTAGTGTGTTGTCCGTGTTGTTGGTTAGCCTTCTGTGCAAATTGACGCACTCTTTATATTTTCATATTGGGGAAACGGAAAAGAAATGCTTCATAGAGGAAATCCCCGACGAAACCATGATCATAGGTAATGCTTTTGTTGCTGTGCTATTTCACGGTTGAGGCGTACCGATGTCCGTATCCGCGACCAAACCTGGGGAGGTCCGTGCGCCTGTAACTGAGCTTTTGCCTGGTCTGTCTTTCGCATAATCCCTAACCTGGCTTGATGCATGAGAGCGGAGAACGCCGAGAGCTTTAGGACGGTTGAACGGTGCTTATGTGCGGACCCACTTCCTGTCTCTGTCACATAAGACGTGTGGCCGGATCACTCGATCCTCAGCATGCCCGGCTTTGACTGCTGGGGGTTGCGTTTTAAATGGTGTGCAACAGTGTAGAGGCTTCTGTCAGCTGGGTTTTAATAAACTGCTCAGAGCTCCATGGCAGGACGCTGCCGGCTGGCTGCCCTTTGCACACCGGAAAGGATGTTTAAGTATTGTATGATTATCATGCATGCTTTGGATGCAGCATTAAACACGCTGTTAAAAATGTTGTCTGTGCTGAATGATAGAAGCAATTTGGAATACTTTAGCTAAAGATCAATAATCGTTTATGGTGTTGCGCTGAAATCTCTCTTCTTAGGAAACTATAGGACGCAGTTGTACGACAAGCAGAGAGAGGAGTATTTACCTGCCACCCAAGGACTTGGCATGTTTGTGGAAGTGAAAGATCCGGATGAAAAGGTAATCGCTACTCTGTCAACGAGAGTATGTGTTGCCCAGACTGTGTAACTAGTTTTAGCTCATGCTAGCCCTGCTTGTGTCTAGGTGATCCTATCCCGTCAGTACGGTTCGGAGGGCAGATTCACTTTCACCTCCCACACCCCTGGAGAACACCAGATCTGCCTTCATTCTAACTCATCAAAGTTTGCCCTCTTTGCTGGGGGGATGCTGGTAAGCTGAAATCCCACATTACATTGGTGGTTAGATATAATAGAAATCCATGATGCTGTTTGCAACAAGGAAAATGACTTGTCTTTGTTCATCACCAGAGAGTTCACCTGGACATCCAGGTTGGGGAGCACACCAATAACTATGCTGAGATCGCAGCCAAGGATAAGCTCACAGAGCTGCAGTTGAGGGTAAGACAGCTGGTCGAACAGGTGGACCAGATCCAGAAAGAACAGAACTACCAGAGGGTGAGTCGTCTCCATTTGATTAAGCTGAACATGTGCTGTGATTGTGTTCCAAAGTGGAGCTTCATTACCTGACCTGTGTATGTCTTGTATGTATCATCCACTCTTAATATTGTCACCTGCTCTTTGTCATGTTGTGTTTGCTTTGCCCTGTGGGTTTAGTTCACCCTTATCTCTTTCTTTTTTTTTTTGGTAATTTTTCTGGTGGTATTCTTCTTTTTGTGTGAAGTTATAAGTCTGAAATCTGCAAAGTTAATATGACCCCATTCGCTTTACCTGCTGGGAATTGTAGTGTAAATTCGTCCTTTTGAGAGGGAAGCAGACTTTTTTTTTTTTTGGACATGATACCAAGAGCTGAAGAAATGCTTTTTCCTCAGTCTCCGGACAAACTGCTTCCGCTTCCTGATGTGTCCAGAAAACATCTTATTTTACATGGTTCTGCATGGGAGGCTCTATTTGCACCATCCTATGTGTTACCGAGAGTATGTAGAATGATGTGGTGGCAATGTTGCTGTGGACTGTCTCTAAAGTGTCCACTTGTCTTCCAGTACCGCGAGGAACGCTTCAGACAAACCAGCGAAAGCACCAACCAGAGGGTCCTCTGGTGGTCCATTGTCCAGACACTCATCCTGGTCGCCATTGGCTTCTGGCAAATGAGGCATCTCAAGAGCTTCTTTGAGGCCAAGAAACTTGTTTAGTAGTTTCATGTGTGTTTCTATCAATGCAGTACATGTCGTCATCTGGTTTCTATATCCTGCACTCAAGAAAAAAAATCCCTTGATCGGTTTTAAATCTGGTTAAACTTGCTGATGTAATTTGGAATATTTTTTGCTCTTGACTTTTTACAAACACACTTCCATATGTGAGACATGGACAAAACACCTTTAATTTTATGGAAGCTCTACATTTTTTTTGTTTATGGGTTGAAGCTAATTTTATTAAACTGTTTTTGCCTACGATGATGCCCATCCTCAAGCAAAGATCTATCTTCCTGGGATGTGAATTTCAGTACTTTTACTGTGAGCTCACTAGATTTGGATCAGTTAGTTCCTTCTCAATGGATTCTTATCTTTGTCATAGACATGTTTGGGTCTTTAGGTTCAAATTTTGATTATATGAAGTCAGCAATTGCCAAAAACTTAATCCTCTTGTATCCTGTTGATTTAAAAACATCTTTCATTTATGGTTTGGAATTACTTGTATATTTTTTTTTTTTAAAATTGGATTTACTGTTTTCAGTTTATCTAGTTGAAGAATGTTGGTTTGGACTGGATATAATTTTTAAATATCTGGTGATGATATATTAGCTCTTGCAAAAGGTTAGTTACTGAGGCTTGTTTACCTAAAAGGTCATTGAAACATGGCGACTGTGAGATGTCAGTGATCGCTATGGGCTTGTGGGTTGAGAAGGGGGGTCTGTGGGGGGACTACAGTGTATTAACATATTCATCATACCTGCTGTCTAGATTCTGGGAAATTGCTTTCCTTGGTCACATGACTTTATTTCTTTGACCTGTGTCTGGAGAGCACCTCCTGTGTTTTAATTGGCTTGTTTGTGCACATAACTCTAGCTGATATTCTATTGATATTCATTTCTATGAATAGAGCATTTGTAAATATTTCAGGTGTAAGACGTTTACGTTCGCTCTAGTTCTTGCACTCTGAGCAGAAAACCCAGACGTGGTGAAGTGAGAGGCCGTCCTGGGCCCGGCGGTGGGTGACTGCTTAGCATAGCATTGGTGCTAATGGGGCTGTGATGGTGCCCAGCTCATGGCCAATGTTGCATAAATCCCATTTTGCCTTTTTTTTTTTTTTTTAAATCTGTTGGTAGCCATGCTTTTTGCCCTGACCTGCTGTTTTCATGGGATTTAATCTTTTTTTCTTCATACAGGTAATTTGAAAAACAAATGAAAATGTGACAGATACCTCTGTTCTTATGGGTTAAGCTTGCTTCCTAGACTTTTATGCTGTAATTATAAGGCCACCAGGGTGATTTTTCTTCCATGGGTTTTCACATTTTTGCTCTTGTAATTAAGTTCAGCTGTTGACTGAATCTAAGTGAAATTGGCAATGAATTAAAACCCTATTTTTGCATTTGTTCTTTTTAAAATATAAAATAAAAGGAAACCATATGCCTTCTGTCTCTTTGCTCTTTGCACAATCAATGTTATAAACAGCTTCTTTCTGGCTGCTACAGATGATGTGCAGCTTACAAACCTGACAAAACCTTCTAAATTTGATAGTGGAGCATTGAATGCATACTATAGCTTGAGTTGCTTCAGAAAAGTATACAGCGGTGTGAAATTCTAAAATTTAAATAACGATGAACTCCTGGTTGTTGGCACATTAAGTTTCTCAAAATCTTCACCCACCAGATTTAAACGCCTGTATACACTGGATAAGCTACCAGCAGCTGTACCCTTTAAAATCGAGTAATTACGTATTTACCCGATACATCAGTTCTAAATTAAGTGGTAAGTACAAACTATTTAAAATAATTTAAAAATACATATATACATACGTGATAGCTTGTACTTATCACATTTGAACTATGTTTAAACTGTAATAAACCAAATCGTAATAAGGATTAACTGTTTTTAAATCGGATATATACACATAATATTTCAAATTATTGATAACTATTTTAAAATCATCTGTAATAAACCAAATCGTAAAATCGAGTGACTGCCATAAAGCAGTACCGAGCGGATATTACGTGATTTTTGCGCATGCGTATTTTTAATTTGGTTTCTGGTCTAGATCAGGTAGTGACGAACTGGGGCTTCGTCAAAAAACAACGGGATCATGCCTCCGGCTCATCGGTCACGAAGCCGCAGTGCGGAGCGTGTGACCGCCTCGAAAAGAAGACGACCCAGTCGATCGGACAGCGGCAGTGACCGGAGTCGTTCCCGTGACCCAAGTCCTTCCGTCAAACTTGGCAAATCCGTTAAGGAGGAGCGCTGGTCTCGGTGGCCTGAAACTAGGGAACGATCCGCTGTGAGGTCTCACGTTGGGAGTCCACGGAGTCGCTCTAGGTCCAGAGAGAGGAGCGCCTGGTCCAGCCAACGAGACGTAAGGCACAACTACGGCTCTCGATTTGACCATTACGACAGAAGTGATGATGTTCTGCGGCAGAGGCAAGAAGCTTTCATCGCCAGGTGAGGACATGCTCTAGTTTGGTGGCATGTCACAATGGATTTGGAGAGTAAATATAATTAATGCACAAAAATAAATGTGGAATACCATGTAATGTAATGTACATAAACCATTTTTATGTGTGACGGAATGCATAGATAGGTGCCGCCTTGGTCACTACCGTTCGCTGGAGCGATGCGTAAATGCGCCGCCATCTTGGTACGGGGTAGCCACTCTTCCTTAGTGCTTGTCTGTCTATAGAATCAGAGGTTTCTCCACAATTAAAATCGCGAGTTTGTATGTTCTCCCCATGCATGCGTGGGTTTCCTCCGGGTGCTCCGGTTTTCACCTACAGTCCAAAGACATGCAGATTAGGTTAGCTGGCTACTCTAAATTGTCCATAGGTGTGAATGCAAGGGTGTTTACCTCCATAAGCAGCACGAAAGTCCCGCATCTTCTATTTGTGGTGTAAATTGGTCAGAATCCCGTCACAAGATGGCGGCAATATTTACGCATGCTGAAAATGGCTTTCCGTTTCATCTTTTCACTTCACCTTTTCTTCTCCGGATCTTTTTTCCGAATTCCCCAAACGATCGGAAAGGGGATTCAAAAGAGAAAATGACTTTACCCCAGTCCTCAGCAGTCCAGTCCCTGTACCCTTTGCAGAATATCAGTCTGTCCATAATGTTTTTCTTGGAGAGAAGTGGTTTCTTTGCCACCGTTTGACACCAGGCCATCCTCCAAAAGTCTTCCCCTCACTGTGTGAGCAGATGCACTCACCTGCCTGCTGCCATTGCTGAGCAAGATCTGCACCGGTGGTGTCCTGATCGCACATCTTATTCAACTTTAGGAGACGGTCCTGGATCTTGCTGGACTTTCTTGGGCCTTCTTCACAACAACTGAATCTCTCTCCTTGAAGAGATCCTGGTGATCTGTTAAATGATTGATTTCGGTGCAATCTAACTAGCAGCAATTTCCTTGCCTGTGACGCCCTCTTTGTGCAAAGCAATGATGACTGCACTTGTTTCCTTGCAGGTAACCATGATTTCAAGCACCACCCCCCTCCTAAGGCATCCAGTCTGTTATTCTAACTCGGTCAGCATGACAGAGTGATCTCCAGCCTTGTCCTCATCAACACTCTCACCCGTGTTAACGGGAGAATTACTGAAATGATGTCAGCAGGGCTGAAATGTAGTGGAAATTTGTTTTTATGGGATTAAGTTAATTTTCTTGGCAAAAAGTGACTTTGCAAATAATTGCAATTCATCTGATTAGTCTTCATAACATTCTGTAGTTTATGCAAATTGCCACCATAAGAACTGAGCAGAGTTTTTGAAAAATAGTATTTGTGTCATTCTCAAAACTTTTGACCATGGCTGTAGAGCCTATAACATAATATACAGGCAGTCCTGGGTTAAGAGCATAACACCTATGGACAGCTTGTACATACAAACGTACTGCCATAAAAGCCTATTACATAAAAGTGCAGCCAGAGGTATATTAAAACACACAAGTGATTAAAATAAAAACAAAAAAATAATACTTAGCATTTAAATTAAATAATATACAGCATATACAGCCGTCAGTCTTATTACATAAATTGTCATCAGTAAATCTTTAATTACTTGCTTTTTTTACACAGAAACTCACAGTATTGCGGAAATTCATTCATGAAATGAGCAAGATTAGGAGTTCAACTACACAACTTTTTGTGTATATATTTCCCTAAAATATTGATCACATCCTTAAAATAATGAGGAAATCCAGCTAAGAATTTTATTTTAAACATTTTATGGAAGTGTACAAAGATTGATAAAATTGGGCGACATAATGTGATATTCCTTTACCATCTTCAGAGAGATTATCATTAATTTTTAACCAGCTTGCAGAAGTAATTTTGCCGTTTCTCTTTTCCAAGATAAGAACAACATTGTCACCTTTTTCAAGGACCCATCCCACCCCAACAACTGTGCATGTGACGAATAAACCCCTTGAATCTCCATTTATATCAATCTAATAAAGGCTCCACTTGCTCTATCTTCATAGATATTGTCCAATTGTATTTGTAGTGATACGTCAAATTTCTCCTGTGATGTCAAATTACTTTTACTCGATAAAGCAATACTCCTTCAAATAATTGTACATTGAGTTTGTTGCAGCAGCTGCATTTATGTTGGCAGTTTTCTAACTTCAGATTTCATGAACTCCCAGTATCTCCCAAATTCATGAATCATTTGTGCTTGTGTGCAGTATCTCTCAGTACTTTTCTCTCACTTTAAAATGAAATTGCAAAAACTAGTAGGAACACTCAGCCATGTTATTCTGTCTTGTTGCAAAAATATTTCAAGAAATTCTAGTAGTTTGTAACATAAAACACAACATGAATTTTAACAAATTTAGGGAATCCAGAACTATTCTGTTTCTGGAATTATTTCTCTGCCTTTCATTTTCCTCAGATTTTTCTGTAACCTGTAACCACACAGATTGTGTGACTTTATTGCTCTGCTTCGTTTATTTTTCTTTCAAGCTCATTAGTTCTCTTTTTGAACTCTGCACATTGGTTTAAGGTTTTCATTCTCGTTCTTTAAATCTGACACATCTTGACAAATAAGTGAATTTCCTCAGACCGTCAGTTTGTGTTCTATCTTACTGTTTTCTCCAATCGATTAGACCTTTTGTCGATTTTTGCAGTCAAACGTACTAATGTTTTTTTTTGTAGTTCACTTAAATGTGGCTTATTTCGTATTTTTGGATTTCTTAGGAGGAGGAGGAGGGGGGTGTTTCACTGACATGTTAGTAGCAGAGTCACATTCACCACCTTCAGCAGCTTTGAAAACACATGAGTACTGAGTAATTACTGAGTAAGTAGTTCATCTGATTTCAATCTCCAGGCGTCTGCAGGAGCGGGAGAGAATCGGGGAGCTGGGGTGTCCAGAGGTCTGGGGTTTTTCCCCAAGAGTCCGGGAACCAGAGTAAGTAGACGCTTGTTTATAAACATGTAAATACGATATAAAAACATGAAGAAAGTGTTGAGTTGTTTTTTGCAAAGTGGGTTCTGTGCAGTGAGGGACAGCATGTGCAGGAATCGGCGGTAGTTTCACTGTTGTTTGCAGTCTTCCATTGTCTTCCATTGTCATTGTTGTTTGCAGTTCGGATGAGCACACTCCAGTGGAGGAGATAAAAGGCGGCAGCTCCGATTCAAGCTCAGAAGGTTAGTCTGAGACGCCTGGGGCTGTGTTGGTTTCTGGGCGTGCTGTTAGCAGACTTGCGGTGCGGCTTTGACAAATTTCTGGCTGGACCCCCAATTCCAGAGCATTCCCGGTAGAGTAACTGAAGCCTGTGCATCATTGTAGATGAGAAGAAAAAGAAGAAGAAAAAGAAGAAGAAGAGGTCCAAGAAGAAGAAGCACAGGAAGAACTCTGAAGACAGCGAGTTAGAGAGCGACTCCGACGGTACTTTGATACATTGCCCAGTCACTGCTTAAGACCCAGCAACCTCTCTGGTTCACTAATATCTGTGGTTTTGTTTTGTAGAAGAGGAAATGAAGAAGAAAAAGAAGAAGAAGAAGGGTAAAAAGTAAGCTCAGCCTTTGCTGTCCACAGTAACTCATTTACATACGTCTGAAGAACCTTGACTTTACCGTTCTTGCCATGACCTTTACCCTCCAGGAAGAAGTCCAAGAAGAAGCGGAGCAGAAAAAGCCATAAGCCATCCAGCGACTCCAGTAGTGACGGCTCCGAAGAGGAAGAGGAGGACGACCTGAATGGGGAATTGTGGGTTGAGAGAACCTGCACTGAGGGACACCTGGTGGGACCGGAGGCTCCACTGACGCACCTTTCACAAGATGACAAACCCCTCGAGTGAGTAGCTCTACCTAAGCGCTCCGCTTGGCCCAGAGATGCCCTCTCTGTTTCTTCTTTTTTACAGCTCATAATGCACTTTGTTAGTCCTTCCGTAGCTGACGGGAGCGTTTGCTTTTGTGTTGCCAGCTTCGGCCACGCTCTGCTGCCTGGAGAGGGCGCGGCCATGGCAGAGTACGTGAAGGCCGGCAAGCGAATTCCCAGGAGAGGTGAAATCGGGCTGACCAGCGACCAGATCGCCGACTTTGAGAAATCTGGCTTTGTCATGAGCGGCAGCAGGTACGGAAGCCCGTGGGAACCTGGTTTATCACTGTGCCGTTGAAGGCACGGAGGTGTGAGGTGTGAATCATGACATGAACACTGGTATTAGGTAGGGCAAACCAATAGAGGGTGTTATAACAGGGGGTGACTTTAATTTGACCCGTAATTCTGTTACTGACCCCCTCCACAGACATCGGCGCATGGAGGCTGTGCGTCTGAGAAAGGAGAACCAGATCTACAGCGCAGATGAGAAGAGGGCCCTAGCCTCCTTCAACCAGGAGGAGCGCAGGAAGAGGGAGAGCAAGATCCTGTCCAGCTTTCGGGAGATGGTCTACAGGAAGACCAAGGGCAAGGAGGAGAAGTGAGCCCACAGTTCACTGGCGTCTGTGTAAATATTTATTGAATGAGTCGGCTGTCGTCTTCGGCATTTTGAGATGCTGGATCATGTTTTCTGAGTGTCCACTTAGCATGCCTGTTGGTCTCCATGGTGAGAAGAAATGGCTTGGACTAAAGCTCTTAAGTGAAATGGGCAAAATAACTTGAGTGACCTAGCAAGACGCCCGGAACAGGGGAGTATGTACAAAGTTGACATTTTTTATTTTTGTGTTTCTGCTTTTATTTCTTGCTTTTTTGGAGAAGGTTTGTACATGAGTAATAAAAGGACTCGGCAGTTTACAAACAGCCCATGTTTTTTCAGGTGTAGGAGCAGCATGGGATAAAGATTCCCGACCTATTTCACTGCACCTTTCACAGGTGCTCCTACATTGAATATTAAAGTAGAAGTTGTATTATGGTTACTGCAAGGAAAGAGCAAAACTTTGGATTCGTTTGTGTTGATTATTTAGATTATTTAGCCTTTAACAAAAAGCCAGGGTTATGAAGTCAGATCATTCCAGAGTTCATTTCTTTCTTCCCTTCTTGCAAAAGCATAATATATAACACTGTAAAACTTTTGGTTAAAAGGGATGCTTTTTCTTGTGTATGAAGTTTTAAATAAAAAATAAAATGTATCACTGTGTGGTAAATTAATATTTCAGCAGTTAATTGCAGATGTAAAATCCCTTTTTTGAATGTATATGTAGCCTCCTTAGGTGTCATGGTAGAACAAAATATCTTGTAGCAATTTGTGCTCTTGCGTTGAAAGTTCGATCCCTCAAATTAATAACCAGTAAGAAAGCATGAGTTACTAACTCGAGCACATGAATTACTGAGGGATTTTTCTGACGTGACACCTAATCGGTTTCCTAAAAGTAGGATGACTGTAGGTGACTGATGCCCACATCCCAAAGTCCAGCAGTTTACAGACCTGCCACTCGCAGGCACTGGAGAGACCCACTACCTGTAAGGGATCCAGGTAGAGCCATTGATTTCTGCTGTGGTGTCTTTGGGGTGGAGAGGCCTGTGCATGTATTTATTTCTAACTAACATAAAACATACGTTGCACTTAACATAAACAACAAACACAGAATGACGGAATAGAACCAAACAGGATATATGAATATATATGAAAATGCAGTGACCAGATTTAAATGGGTAACTTTAAAAGGGAAATACTGTTCTGCAAAGCAAGCACAGTTTGTAGAAGCATGACCTTAACAGGTTAGGTTGTTAAAATGAATGGAAGTCGGTTTACTTGGTTGCAGAGTTGATGAGCTGAGGGAATGGTGGCACTCACAAAGGTGTGGCGTTTTGAGCGGTTGTTGGAGTGGAGCCCCTTGGATTCTCTCTCCTTGTGAAGCTTTAAGGTAAAAGGCTTTGTCTTGGGGTTGCAGTTCTCTGTTGGGTAGCAGGCCTTCACCGACGGGCTTCTCTACTGGGCTTCGCTGTGTTCTGCCGATTTCTTGATGGTTTTCTGGAGGGCTTCTCGTACCCAATCTGAGGCATCAGGTTTTATGATCTAAAGTTCATGACTATGGATGACCAGGAGCCTGACACCTGAACCAATGGCAAAGTTTGCGGGCTTTCAGAGGGGCGTCTGTGGCCGGCCTTTTGGAATTTACAACTAGGCTGACGCTACTTTACTGATGATTTTCATTTAAATAGGTGTAACTTTTGATACATACAACTTCATGACAAAATCCTTTTTTTGAATGTATAAAATTTTAGGTATATTTTATGTAGCATTAATGTTTTACTGAGGGACTTGTTACACTGATGGAATCTGGGTTTTCACTGAGTATGACGCAAGGATCTCTTCTTAGGCCATTGTTTAAAATCATTATTAGGCCTATATGGTATGTTTGGTATATTTATTAAATTGATCAATTAAAATCATGTTAATTCATGTATTGAAAGGAGTTTGACAGTAGTCAGTGTTCAGTGTTCAGTACTGCTGTAAGGTAAACTGCCAGGTTGCAAAATTTCAAAATGGTTAACGGTTGAGAATATTCATTCATAATTTAGAAAAGTAATCAAATGTAATTACATTACTTTCATATAGTAATTGAAAAAGTTACACTACTATTACATTTTAAATAGAGTAACTTGTAATTGTAATAAATTACATTTCCAAAGTAATCTTCCCAACACTGATCATCAATCCAAATCACTGCTGTCTTTTCTAACGTCCTGAGTTTATATTGTATTGTGTATGGACTGATCATTCTGAGATTAAAATACGTCGTCCATGATTCACCTATATTATTATTGCATTAAGGTTAAATTACATATATATAACTGTTTTCCACAAATGACTTGTTTCGAGCTCAATGACCCAGTAACACTCACTCCAATCATTATGAAGTGCTTTGAGCGGTTAGTCTTATAAATCACTCCACCTGGCCCTGTCACACCTGGAGCACCGTAATACACGTGTGAGAATGCTGTTCACTGACTTTAGCTCGGCATTCAATACCATCATCCCCCAACAGCTGATCAGCAAGCTGAACCTGCCCGGACTCAACACCTCCACCTACAACTGGATCCTGGATTTCCTCACTGGAGGACCCCAGGCAGTTCAGGTCGGAAACACAAAATCAAGCACCATCATGCTGAACACAGGCGGCCCGCAGGGATGTGTGCTGAGTCCTCTACTCTGCTGACCCACGACTGCACCTCCGGCTCTGACACAAACCACATTATCAAATTCACGGGTGACACCACAGTGATTGGATTCGTCGGGGATGAGGGTGATGCGGCGTACAGAGAAGAGGTACAGCGACCTGCTCATTACTGATTTTGATTGAAGCCATGCCTGGCAGCTGGAAGAAGGGAAAGCGCTGCTCAAGGATGCCTCAAAAATTCTCTTTGATTGAAACCGCACCCAGCGGTCAGTGTGTGTAGGACGCTAACCCCATCCTCAGGGGGAGGGGGGGACGCTAACCCCATCCTCAGGGGGAGGGGGGGACACATTGATTATAGCAACTTGTCATCACTTCCGATTGAAACTGCAAGCGGCATTACTCGGACAAAACTGGAAATTTGAGAACGCATTGCCTGAGGGGAGGGGTGAGCCTGGCCTGCTCATCCCCTTGCCCACACACAGCACTCAGAATTAGTGTAAAAGAAGGGGGATGTCCCAGTGTTGACTGGAGCTCAGCCGTGGGATATAGCACGCTTCACCCGGGACTTTCTGGGGGCCCATATGTTGGTCTCCTGCCAGGACTGAAAAGGGCTCCCTGAAGGTGGGTGATGATGGCACGTCCGAGTGTGAAGGGCTTTGCAGTGTCTGTGCATTCATTCAATCACTGATGAGATTAATAATGATCACAATAACAATAATATCAATTTGCACTTTCTATGTTTGCTTGTTTTATTGTCATTTTTAGATGTACCAAAAATCACTTGTATTGGCAGTTTTATTAATGTTAATGACATATGATATTATTGGATATCACTTGTGATACAAGATTATTTTGCATTGCCTTTGACCCAGTATTTTGGAATTGATTTTAATACAAGATTATTTCATATTACTTGTAATAAAGTGTTTGTAGAAGCAAACCTAAGTGCGCTTGTTTGTTCCTTCGAGAGCCCTAGATCCCCATCACATCAACGTAAAAGACCAGGCGGTACAAGGGAACCACACATAAAAACAGGCATGTCTGCTGCAGTGCACCCTTTACAACAACCATTTCATTTCATTTGGGTGGAAGGTAGTGGCTAAGCGGCTACACCTGGGTTGTTAGAGGGAGAATGAATAATGCGGGGGTGAGAGCGGCGTTCGATCAGTAATATCCTGTTTAGCTCAGCACTCGTGGGTTCCGGGAGTTGGGTGCCGCTCGTATGCCGCTTAGGGCTGCAGGGACAGGTTCTGGTGTGGTAGGGTGATGATAGTTAGTATGGGGGGGTTAGGATTGCGTGACCACATCTTAGCCGGGTGTTTGGTAGACGCGAGAAGTGGCGTCTTCATAATGCCGGATCGGCGTTTGACTTCCCTGTCAGTGTGGTTCTGTAGGTTGACCAGTGCGAACGCTTCGACCCTGGGGGAGGGTCTTGAACCTCTGGGGGACGCTACGTTTTAACCTTGTCCTTATTGCGTGTGTGTGTTGTTTGTGTATTTTCAGCAAGCGTCACTTTTCCAGTACAGCCTCTGATGCTACTTTAAGTTTATTACTGGACAATATGATACAACACACTGATACAGACCACCTTCGGTATGGAGAAGCACTGCCATCGCATGACTGTCACACAATGTGAAGTCAGGTTAGGCAACAAGACACTGCTGCTCATTTGCATATTTAGTAACTATATGTCCTTCAATGTTACATGATATCTTGCATCTGGGCTTTGGCAGGTATTTTGCCGTTACACCCACTGTGAAAAGTACCACATGGCACAGTGACACGGCCAAATCTAAAAGTGGGCAGGGGGGGACAATGGGCACCCAAATCTCTACTCTACCTACGGTACTGGTCAGCTTTATTCTGAGCCATCAGAACCTGCCAATCACGTTAATTTCATTCGTCCCATCAGAATGACCTAATTTTTCATTTGCTGGTTGGACAGAATAAATATCGGAGATGCCTTAACTCCGATATTCTGTGGTGTGTTTGTAGTCGCCTGTGGAAGTGGAGGAAGATTATTGCCTTATTTTTACTGCAGCTGCAGTACACATCGGAACTTTCTGAAAAGCTTATATCTGCCACACAGCTAAACTATCCTATATATGCAGTAATAAAAACACACCAAACAGATTTAAACAAGTTTAATATACATTAAATAACCAGCCACTTGTGTATCATGACAGGAAAGTCGGGGTCTTCAATGAATGTTTTCCAGTCCCTGTGTAAAAATTAAGACGTGAATCTTTATAAGTCAATGAAATAAAATAGGGTTCAGCATAGAAAAACAGGCCACTTTAATTAATTGCCCGATTCCTTAAACTACATGTAAGTGCAACATTATAATCGTTACAGATCATTTACAATGTCCAAAGTGTTGAAAATTCATTATCTTTACCTTGGACACATAATGTTTTCCAACTCCAGAAACTCTCTTGTCTCTCTCCATCAGGTAATACTGATAAGGGACCCGTGCGATTCTCTTTTCCTGCATAAAGTACATGGTCATGGCTTGTAAACTTAATCACGTGACAGGTATAAAATGTACAATGCAAAAATCACCCAGCCGAAAATGAGCAGAGCCTCTCTGGAAGCAAACGGTGTAGAGGCCACTGAAGCGGCAGGTAAACAGAGCAGAGGCGGAGCTCACCTTCCCCCCGTTCGTGAATTTGTGGATCTGCGCTGTGGCGACGCCCGGAATGATGAGACAGGCGGTCATGATAGCGAAACCTGGTATGATTTCGTACCACATGGTCGTAATAGAGTTATTGACCTAGACAGCGATGTAATGATAGCCTAAATTCCCATAAGCGACCACCGAATTTCTCTACCTCGTCCTACGAGGCTGACGGTCATTCGGAACTCATAATACGCCACTTCCGTTTCAAAGTGAGCGCTGTCAGCAAATATTATGTTAAAAATAACAGCGCCATCTGCAGTCGCCTCCCGGTTTTTGGGTGAAGCCAAGGAACTTAGTCTACACGTTTTATACAGGGTCGCATATAGTCTCACTTTCCTCTCTGATCATGATGCTACTGAGTTGTCCAACTCCAATAAAAGGAATAATTATTTTAAAGGCTATTAAAGCACATAGTGTTTTAAGTCATAGGTATTACCGTCATGCAATTATTAACTTTATTCAGAAATATGTGACTTAAAGAAATGTATTCACCCGTTAAAAATGGGAATTACTTAAAAATGAATGTAGATTTTTTTCAGTTAAATAATGCTTCTAAATGAAAATCTAGATAATTTTTCAGTAAGTTCTTTCTTGACGAGATTGAAACAAATAGAATACAAATACAGCATTAAAAGAAAAGTTAGATAATATATATATATATATCTCCTGATAGAAAAACTATTAGTATATTTATGTCAGTTTTACTTAAAGGTACTCACCATCTTTTAGTTCACATGATTGTTTTTCTTTCTTCTATAGAATTAATCCTTCTATTCTCAAAATTTCAGAGAGTAATAGGATTAGCTGTGATAGGCCCCATATCCAGGAAGATTTAGTTGACATTATATATAAAACCCCTGTGAATAATGAAGTCCGGGGCCTGGTGGATGAATTTTATCGAACCTTTGGGACAGAGCTTTGAGATTTAATTGTTGAGGTTTTCAATGAACGTTTAATGTGTGGTGAGCTAGCAGAATCAATGAAACAAGGTTTTATAAGTCTTAGATAAAGACATTCTTTATATTGATAATTGACGCCCGATAACTTTATTGAACTCTGACTATAAACTACTAGCTTTGGCCTTTGTCAAGAGGTTAAAACCTTGTTTGGAGGAGATTATTTCAATATCACAATCGTCCTTTATGAAAGGCAAACATATTTCAAAAAATATTAGTCTGATTTTGGATTTGTTGGATTACAATTATTTGATTGATGACGGGGCTATGATTTCTATGATTTCTATGATTTCTATGATTTC
>JAODKE010000002.1:27329323-27351135 GCA_026779605.1 Mormyrus hasselquistii | reverse complement strand
ATATAAATATAAAGTGCAAACAATATGGAATGAAAATTAACAAAATACACAGTATATACAAAAGTGGCAAGTGGTGATTCGAGGGATGACATGTTATACCACAGTTTTCTTGTTATTAATGAGTTACTACCATTTATAAGTGGCAAAAGGGAGCCTTATTGTACAACGGGTCCTGAAGGGTTTAAAATTTTTCATAAGTTGCAACGTTTTTGTTAACAAATTACCCATTAAACTTACCCAGTTTCACAAACAGGCTTTAGATTCTTGGAAGCTGTCTTTTTGCCACAGTTTATGCATGATGTGGAATAATCAGCATATATTATACAATAACAATCCTTAGTTGAATCCTTATGTGACGAAAATATAATTTTTGTTTCTAATTTCTTTGATAATAAAGGTGATCTGCACTGAGAACCTTATACAGGATAAAAATGTAAAATAAAATCTGCATTATCTTCTGTTCCCTTAAGGGGAAAAAAAATCTTGAATCATTGATAGGGGGCATAAACCTTGAAAGTAGCAATTGTAACAACAAACACCTTAAAAATGTTTAATTTCACTGGAGGCAAAGGTTCCCTGAGTTATGTTTGGATAAATTATAGTCAATTCACTATATTTTTTTCTTATAGTGATTCATCATCAACTATTACACAAATATTATCCTTGTAATTACCCCTTGGCTAAATTCACAGACTTTACACCCTCCTGCTCTTGTTGTATTCCAATAACAGAATCCAATTTACATGTTTTTTAATGTTCTCATTCACAGGCTTTCTAGCATGAGATTTCTATGCTTGTTTTTAAGGTCTATGGTCAATTGTTTGATATTTGAAAATCATATGGTCCTTTATTGCCATCTAATCAATGTCATGACAGACTTATTGACAATATACTTAATGTCTTGTGTCTACTGGGCAGGTTTCATATGCATAAATCTTGAGTTCTTTCCAGAACCCCCAACTTTATTTTATTTTACCAGGAAATCATATTATTTTTTGATTTTCTGCAATAAATTTCTAATAAAGTTATAACAACACCCCAGATATTAGAAAAAATCTATTTGTTGAATAGAGAACGTGTTATGTAGAACTAGCCTACTACTACTGACTGGTGAGAGAGATGTGGCCGCTGCGTTGCATCCAATGAGAATGCGTAGAATATTATGTTGCCCAGAACCTTTAACAAAGGGCATTAAACAGTATTACCAGGTCTCTGTCCTTGTATGTGTGTGGTCCTGAAAGTAGGAATAACAAAAATAGAATAAGGCATATAAATATTACATGTGCAAATTACAGCATCAAATAAACAGTTCACCGAATTGTCTTCACCGTTATCTTACTGTAACTTAAAGCTGCCATCCCGCAAGTATAACAAGCATCAATGAATAATTATAATACATAAAGTAATACAAATAAGCTTCTCGTGGGGTAAATAAGTAGACAAATAAACAGACCATCTACCATAATATATGCATTGCGTGACATCCAAGGTAAACGCAACATAAACCTACGTAACAAATTCTGTAAATAAACATTCACCGCATCTAAAGGGCTCATTTACCATTAACCGTATATAGTATCTCAACATAAAACATCCTCGTACAACGCACATATGGAAACTTATGGCTTCCTTATCTGAACGCACACAGCCAAAGATGCCCAGAACGGTATATCACCCTTCCTAAGTCAGTTTCTTGATTGGTCACGTATCTCAGGTGAAGTCGTCCAATGACAGCAGGAACTGGGCGGGACTTGCAGGGTGCGAGCTGAGCAGACTAAGCAGCCCTTCAGCACAGAACGGTATTATAGATCAGGGTTCTTCAAATCTGGACCTCGATTCCAAATCCAGGCCTTGTTTTCAGTTCTCCCAGGGAGTTAGTTTAATTACTGATTCTGATTGGTCAGAGGCTTCACACCTGGCTCACAGGTAAAGGAAGGCTGGAAAACCAGCAGGGCTAGGACCTCGAGGACCGTGATTTGAATAACCCTGTTATAGATCATTCTTCTGTAGTTGTGCTCATCATTGTCCCTGTGTTATCGTAATGTTTCTGTTTATTGCTTACCTGTCTATTGTTGGTGTATTCCTTGTAGTATACAATTTTAGTTGTGTTCATATGTAATGAAACCGCAGCTTCCCTCATATTCTAACGTCTCTTTTTTTATTTTAACTTTCAAACTGCTGAACAATGATAAAACAAAAGGTACAATAACAAATATCGTACAGTGGTAAGGTAACAAACATGCTAGGGAGTGCTATATACACATCTATACAAATACTTAGAATAAATCACGTATTTTTACAGGTTTTTTATTTAGAGAGGGTCTAATTGAATTCATATAATGCTTCAATTTTAACTGAAAAGAAATAAAAGAGGGTTTCCTATGAAGACATTTACTTTTATGAATGTGAAACTTGGCTACTAAAATATATGAGATTTATCAAGTACTCCTGTGGACTAGCAGGGACGATTCTCGATATTCCCAAATAATACATGTCTCCACAAAAAAGGCAAAATCAGTCATAATAGACACTGAAATAAAATTGCAAACATCGTGCCAAAAAGAAATTATATAAGGACATTTCCAAAATAAATGAACAGTAGTATCTGGACAATTGTTGCAAAATGTACAATCAATGTTTTTTAATCTAGAAAAACATAATATTTAACTGGGTAAAATTTATGGATAAGTTTAAATGACACTTCTTTTACTTTATTTGTAATTAAATAACGATCAGGAATACGCCAATTTTTTCCCCATTCAATATTATCTACTAATCTGTTCCAGTCTGATATTACATACGGCATTGTGACCACATCTTTTCAAATTAAGATCTAACAGATTTATTAGTTTTAGGTTAAGGACCGGATAAGAAACACATTTTACCAACAGGAGAGTGTATTGGAGTAAGGGATGGAAGTTATGTGTTATTTAATCGTGGCTGCTGTTTATATAATGACAGAATAGCACAAAAGATTTTTGCATATTCCCCGGGTGTTACAGGGATACCATAACAAGATAACTCATCATAAGAAAAAAGAACGCCGTTCGCATTAAATAACTGATTCACTAACATAATACTATTGGAAAACCAACATTCTCACATTCTAATATCTCGATTAATTTCATGACGTTTCCGGTGATGTAAACACTTCCGGTCTTCCGGTCTGAATGGCCAATCAGATGCGACTCTCGCCTGTTGCCACGATTAAAAAAAACAGTACTCGACAGAAAAAAAGAAAAATATATACAAGAAAGTTGAGGCGCGGCGCGGTGCGAAATATCTGTTGGAAAGCGAGTTTAACCATGATGGAGGACAAGGAGAACACCCGGCCACGGGAGAAGAAGGTGGTTGAAATACGGTGTGACGACAGCGAGAAGCTTGAGAAGCCCAACAAGGAGAAAAAAGAAACCATGACAAAGGTAGCGAGCGGCGGCCTTGTGGCCCAGGCCTCGGGTGTGCGCTCCTCCGCGTGCGGTACTGGCCAGTCACCGCTCAGTAATATGCTGGAGAAGAGCTTGGGCGCCGTGATCTGGAGAAATATTCCGCGTCGCTGTTCCGCAGACTAACCTCGCCCTTCACTTATAGATTGTGATCCGGAGGCTGCCGCCCAGTCTGACGAAGGAGCAACTGGAGGAGCAGCTGCAGCCCCTTCCCGAGGTGGACTATCTGGAGTTCTTCTCCAACGACACCAGGTACCCGGCAGGCACTAAAGCCAGTAGAGAGAGAGAGAGAGAATGAGAGCGACCGCGGCCTGTCCACAAGCCAACTGACTGAGTGTTTTGATTGACCCAAACAGCCTGTACCCCCACCTTTTCTCAAGAGCCTACATCAATTTCAAGAATCAGGATGACATCGTCCTTTTCCGAGACCGCTTCGATGGATATGTGTTCGTTGACAACAGAGGTGTGGTCTGCGATGTTTGTTTACATCTGTTTTCTTAATGGTGTCATCCTTCTTTTTCTAGTGCCGTGACTGTGACTGTTTGGTTTTTGAACAGGGCAGGAATATCCAGCCATCGTAGAGTTTGCGCCATTCCAGAAAATTGCCAAAAAGAGAAGCAAGAAGAAAGATGCCAAGGCAGGCACCATCGATGAAGGTAACAGTCTGGAGAAGCTTGAGTCGGACCCACACTGCATCCTGGCTAAAAGGGGTATTCAGATGTGCTTCCCATCTCCATCGATAGATGCTGATTACAAGAAGTTCTTGGAGAACTACAATAGAGATGATGAGAAGTTCACCTCCACCCCTGAAACGCTGCTCGAGGAAATAGAGGCCAAAACAAAGGAATTGGGGGGTGTGTGTTTACAAATGGAGTGAGCACACTTACAAACTAATCACCTGCTTAACAAGTGACCGATTTGTTTTTGATGTGTTGAGAGGGTGTTTTAGTGTATGTAATTTCTCTCCCCAGCTAAAAAGACAACTCCTCTTCTGGACTTTCTGAAGAACAAACAGGTAACCTGCTTTTTTTTAAGCCCCTTTCATGGGCTGAATAAGTTACTTCCACCTCGCATATAAAATACTGCTGCTGAAGGTTCATAAAGGCCTTGATTGTGACCCGAGTTTCTCATTTTCAGAGGATTCGTGAAGAGAAGAAGGAGGAGAGGCGGAAGAGGGAGCTGGAGCGCAAGCGTCTCCGTGACGAGGAGCGACGCAAGTGGAGAGAAGAGGACCGAAGAAAGCGCAAGGAGGCAGAGAAGCAGAAGAAAGCGGAGAAAAATGTGGACAGAGAGAGGGAGGAGAGCAAGGAGGAGCCCAAGATCAAGGTACGGGAGCTAGAGGTGCCCGCTCTCCGCAGATGCTTGCTAGGGTACTGGGCTCTATATTTGAAGGGCCTTTCTCTTCTCTAGCTTTTGAGGAAACCCGAGAAAGGAGATGATGTCGAGACAGAGTCCAAGGCCAAAGACAAGCCGAAGAAGAGTGAGGACAGGTCTACGGGTGTGGAGTTTAAGAAACGGCCAAACGGCGAAAACCGCGAGGACCGAGGGAGACGGTGAGTGATTCCGATCCGTCAGAATTTCACATTCAAGCTTCTGTCTCGGTACTCGGCCTTGTACGGTTCACTGTCTCGTGTATATAAAGCAGGCAGGATGAGGATGGACGGAAGGAACACCGGGATTGGGACATGGACCGGGATCGTGAGCGCCGCCAGAGGGAGAAAGAGCGAATCGTCAGGCGGCAAGAGGAAGAGCGAAGGAAGAAAAGGGAGCGCTACGAGGCTGAGAGCTCCTTCCGCAAGAGGGACGAGGATTCAAAGAAAGAGAAAGATCGCAGTTGGGAAAAGAGGAAGAGCGAGAACGGCGCAGAGCTGGGCACACATACCGAAAAAGCGGACCGGTCTGCCAGAGACGATCGAAAGGAGGACAGCTCCAAAAGGGACCGTGTGAGGAATAAGGTATCGTCTCTCTGGATGTGTGTCGCTGGGCCGCCGCGTGATTTTCTGTCCAGTTCAGTCCGTCTTGCCCATTGCTGCTTGTCCTCCCTTGTGTTTAGTAACTTGTTTGCACGTGCAGGACCGGCCTGCCATTCAGCTTTACCAGCCGGGCATCCGAAGCCGCAACCGGGCAGGTGGGGGCGAAGCCCAGGCCGGGGAGAGGAAGACAGAGAGCCAGACCAAGAGCACCCAGGAGAAAGGAGAGGAGTGATCAGACCACTGAGAGCATACAGAGGAGACAAGCGAGGCAAGCATGGGACGTGCCCTGTGAGGACGACTGCAGGAGTCGAGCCATCCCTCGCTCCTCGCCGCTCCCTCCACCGGGGAAGCACAGACAAGAGCCTGCCGTCTTCCAGTGCCTGAAAAGCTTCCCTGGCTTTTGTCAATGGTGTCGGGGGAAGCAGATATTAAGGGCTCAGTAACACGGGCACAGTAATGAGATGCCAAACTGCAGGACCAAGCAAACCAAAAGTGACCTTAAATTACGCATGAAGGCTATAGCTGTACTCTGCACTAGCATAGCTCTGGGCTACACCTGCTGCATCCAGATAGCTTCCAGGTTGAGCAGCACACACAACCTTCACAGGACCCCTCCCACAGCAATATTCTTTTCTCGCGTTTATTCCATAACTGCATTCAGTTTAAGTTCTGCAAGACAGGGGGCCAACCTCAGTTCTTTAAAGCTGCATCCCTTCAGGATTTGGGGAATATCCCCCCCCCCCACACCCCCTAAATGGCAAATGAAATGCCAGGTGAATTACTGTCCAAAGAATGATTCTAGTAAAGCAGTGATGCCAGCCTGTTTTTGGCTTTCTGGGGGCTGCTGTTGGCGGCTGCTTCGCTAAGGAATGCTAAAATGCTTTGTGCCAATTTTTTCTTAGCTGTTTGAAGCTTTTCTGTATGTTTTTGGTTTGTTCACAACATGCTCACTTTTAGAGAGATTGTGGAGAAAACTTGCTCTGTGCTGCTCTCTAGTGGTTAGTTTGTGACAGGGCCATGAATTGCTGCCAGTTTGCTCTGGTGAAGCATCCAGCTGTTTTTGTTTTCAGATGAGATGATCGTTGTACTGGAACCGAATCGTCCTTTAATCTTGTTAATGTTTCAGAGCGTTTCTGCATGGTCACCTGTGCTTATGCACTTTCTGTTTGTGTGCTACAAAATTTTAGGAGGGATGCAAAAAACTATTAAACACATTTGTTTTACCTGGTGTGTTTACATGCTTGTTGACCAGATAGATGCAGTTATATAGCCTGGTTTATCAAAATGTGAATTTAGAGCTTAGTGAAACTATTGATATACATTTGTTCTAAATATGAATATTCTGTTATTTGCCGAACGATTTCCGTTTGAGGTGAAATTTTTACTAGTCATTTTAATATGTAGTAACATAAAATAAATGCAGTTGTTGCTAAGGCAATGTGCCAGCTACATAATTACAAAGAAGCAGTTGAAGATTTTCACACAGAAATAACTCAAAAAGCATAACATGGTATAGCGAAAAATGGTACAAGGATCGAAACACAAGCAAAATGTACTGGGCAAATCCCAAAACCATTAAAGATGGCCAGGTAAAGACGATATTTATTGCATGGTGTGACTCAATGGGCAGTGACGTCTTAATGGCTAGGGAAGCGCCGCCCATCAAGGTACTGCTCTCTAGGTGCTGAATTAGCTGCCCCCTGTTATGTCATAATGTCACATATGGGTTAAATGCAGAGGACACATTTCATTGTTGTACACTGTGTGCTGATCACCAAATTCTAATTCAGTAATAAAATCTTTGTGATGAATAATCTTACGAGAATAAAAAAAGTTTGTTGCCTGCTAGGGAAATGAAATTTCCAGCTATTCCGGTCCAGAGGAAACCGGTTTGTTAGCGTCGTCGTCTGTCGTCAGCATCGCAAATAGAGAGCATCAATTTAGTTGGGGTGGTTTTTTTTTTCTTCAGATTCAATTAGATCTTCTCCTACTTAGGTACCAGAAAGCTACGTATGCACTGGTTAAGTACGCTGTCTTAGAGCAGTTGTGGATGCACTTTTAGTTCAAAAAGAGCACCCAAGTTTTCGATTAATTTTATATAAAGAATAATAATAAAAAAATAAAAAAAAAAAAAACATTAACCCCCCCGCCCCCCTACACGCCGGGTGATGCTATGTGGCTGTTTAGGTAGCGCCGCCGAGCCAGCAGGTGGCAGTAGCGTGTTTGCACTGCAGGCTCCAGGCTATGAAAGGTTGGACACGCCCCCGGTGGAGCCTCCACGTTCCGGTCGTTACCCAGAGTTCTCTCTCTCTCCGGCAGCCGCCATTGTGGTCGTAGGATTCCCGATCCACCATGGTGAGGAAATATCACCTAACATCCGCAGGTTACTCGGTTCGCACTGGTTAAACAATGGACTGAGTATAAAGCTTGTGTTTTATGGTGCTGTTTGATACATGTATTTTTCGGATAAGGGAAATAAAAATGGGATTTTAATTAATTGAAAAGTTGGTGGCCGTGTACAGATCAGCAGCCTTGGCTGTGTGTAAATAAACGTGTTTACGGGTGTCGTTTGCGCCTTTAATAACTCGGCTTTTCCTTTAAAGCTTTGCGATGTTCACGTTTCTTCAACCTTTCTCGTTCAGTCGTCGCACAAGACTTTCCGGATCAAGCGCTTCCTGGCAAAGAAGCAGAAGCAGAACAGACCGATCCCGCAGTGGATCAGGATGAAGACCGGCAACAAGATCAGGTAGGCCGCTGATGGCGGGGGGGCCGAGGCCCGGGTGTTATGGCTGCATGTCCAACGCAGGATGCAATTACAGTCCTTCATCGTGTGGAAGTACTGCCATTACCCTGCGGAAAGTAAGAGGCTGCCGCGAAGATACGGTGACCTGGTCGGTCAGCCGGACGGGATGCTCTGCGGCAGTGACATTTGGGAGCCTGGCGCTAGCCACGCTTTACTTTTTTAAAATTTAACTCTGCAAGTCTGTCTCCGAAACCAGACGCGTTTTGGTCAGGTTATATTTCGAATTCGGGGAGCGATCGCAGGACGGCGATTTAACCCAGACGAGTCTTTCCTGTAGTATTGGAGTGAACTTTATTCTAGGAGAACCTGTAATCACTGTATTTAGCACATTACTGTTAGTGAAAGCAGCTATTCCAGTATCTTACAAGTCAAACCCCACATGGAATAGATTGCTCTCCAGGTACCGTAACTTTGAGTGTAAGAATGTTACATGGGGGTAACCGGGGGCATAGCAATCGAGGGGATGTATACTCCCCAGTATTTAGTTTGGATTGGTTCTTCCCCTCCAATAACTAGACCTGTCTATTTAAATCCCCCCACCCCCCCCATCAAACTCTCCTCTATGCTGTTGAGAGTAATGCTTTGAAATGTCATTTTCTTTTTCCACAGATACAACTCCAAGAGGAGACACTGGAGGAGAACCAAGCTGGGACTGTAATCTCCCACCTCCTGCACCCCAGCACCCTCAGGCTCTCCTCCACTTTGTCGGGAGATGTTTGCACCCAGACCTGCAGAGAAGCCATGGCCATCCTAGAAGCGGTGTCTAATTTTTCTACAGATGTTGCTTGTCAGTTTGCCGACAATAAAGTGAGAAAGTGAGCAAACCATGACTTGTGCTTTTTCACCAGGCGTGATAATGTGGTGCTCAGTCACAGCTTGGAGTGATTTATATGTAAATCTTTCTTTCTGGGTCTTAAGCGGTAAAGAGAGCATAAAATGGGGATGTTGAATTCATAATAGATTCACACAAAGTTAGTCATGTGCCTCTGGTGACCTTGAAGATATTGGTACTTGGATTGTATGTTTCTGCCTTAGAAACTAGTGCTAGAGTTAAGGAACCCTGTGATTTCATCTGAGTTCTGCCATGGAAATGCCGTATCCAAGCTGCAGTGTAGCAGAGAGCACTATACTGAATGTGAGTAAACTTGATTTCAGACAGGAGGTGAGTAGTGCCATAGTGTGCAGCACCTGGATTTGAGGTTTACTGGGGTGGTGTGTAGCTGTATAGGGTACAACTTTGACTCGGCCACCTAAACCTCTGATTGGAATGTCGCTGGTTCAAGCCTTGGCGAAATGTTTATATGTCTGAGCTGCTGAGTAAGAGCCTTAACTGCCAGCCCGGTTGACCCGGCTTTCTTGATCATATGACACTTTAGGTAAAAGCACCTGCTAAATGATGTTGATTTGACCTTCAGTCCGTGATTTCTGGGTCTTTTTAATTACCAGTTGTTCAAGTCTTGCTGGTTCCGTGTCTCTTCTCTTTTTGGGTAACCCCTCCTCTTTCTGCTCTGATCACTTGGTGCAGCCTGGATTTAATTGCTGCCAACAATCTTCGGGCAAATGACGCTAACCCTGTGTCCATGCTGTCCCAAGCGGCTCGGTCACACCCTGAATTCCTTCCGAAGCCGTTTCCTCCATGGTAGTCTTACACGGGGGGATTGAACCACTTGTCCCATTCCAGCCACACCCCCCATTTGTGCTCCATTTTAGATTGGTCCAAAAGACCATATGTGTGAACCAATTAATGCTGGAATGTAGTGTGGCACAGGCCATGCTGTCTCCCTGGAATCTGTAATGCTCATTTCGGTATGTCTTTAAGGATTTGCAATGTTCAAGTGAGATCCCAATACCATGTAGCTTTCCTGTGCATGAAAGCATATGTAGTTAAATAATAATGAATACCTGCTGTGGGCTGGGTTATGGACTGTGCAACCCTTAGTTTTGTCTTAATACGTTATTAATTGAAGAATATCTTTGAAAGAGAGCGATTCTTAATTTAATGGTACTTTTAATTCATGCAGACAGCAGTAGTATAAATGCAATGACCTGTCTTTTCATGTATTCCAAAAACTTTGAGAACAATGTTCTGAGTATTTCCCCACTTTGAGACTTGAACATGCATCTTCCCCTTTGCAATGGTGGTAAATGTGCATGTTTAAACACAAGGTGCATGTGACGAAAAGGCAGGAGGTCAGGTTATAAACAGGATGTGCTTAGAATAAATTTTTGCCTTTGGCTAAATATTTTCCCAACATTTATTACTCCCTTCATTTAAATCATTTAAAATCGAACAACATAATTTTCTCATTTTCAGGAAACATTCGCTGACATCCTTTTTTAAGCATATACATATCGATTAGTCAGAGCATGACTTAAAATCGACATTCTCATTACTCTGAGTTGAACTGCGGATACTGTTGCCGATATGCAGTATTGGGGCCAACAGCTTCTTCAAAGAGCCAAACCTCCACCAGTCACGAGTCCTGAAAAAGGAGTCTGTCGGCGCTTCGTTTTCAGGGGGCTCTGTTCTGGTGAGATTCGTGGCACACGAGCTGTTGTTGTTGGCATTTTGGTGCCCGACTGTCTCAAAGAGAGAGTCTGGGGCACCGAGCAGCTCCCTGATTTCCAGCGAAGAGCTTCCCTTCAGGTACTGCCAAGCCCGTCTGCCGCTGTAGTCCATGGCCTCTACATCAGCGCCAAAGGCTCCCACCAGGAGCTTGATGACCATGTTCTGCTCGTGCATCGTAGCTATGTGGAGGGGCGTGAAGCCTCCACCCGCTTTCAGGTTCACGTTGACCGGAGAGCCCTCTTTCTCAGCATATCTCAGGAGCTTCACAAGAGTCTCGTACTTCCCGTACTTAGCTAACCAGTGAATAGCGGTAAAGCCGCTGATGAAGTCCTTTTTGGTCAGCAGGCTGAAATCCTCTGAAAGGTAATTCATGATGGTGTCGTAATTACCGTCCACTACTGAGATCATCCAAGCGTGCTCCGTGGGATCCAGAGCCCAGAACAAGCTGCCACTGTTGCCCTCTTCAGTCATATCGGATGGGTGGCTGTCCCACTCTTTGAAAGAAGAGGCAGCGGAGTCTCTGGGTGACTCTAAGATGCTTCCGAAGCCACTACTCAGATTATTACTCAGGAACAACTCCTTTAGGTATTTTTTGCGCATGGCTGTAGTGATAGATCCCTTCTCCGAGGGATCCCAACCGGGCTCGCTTACCTCCTTCTGCCGCTGTAGTCTCAACCTGCGGACTGAGACAGGCTGAGATGCACGAACAGCAACCCTGAACCACTGTCCAGCTGGGCTGTCATTACTTTCTCTGACTCCCGTAGGGGCACAGGAGTCTCTCCGATCATCATTTGTTGTCATGGATCCTGGGTCTTCCTCATCTTCCTCCTCCTCACCCAGAGACACGGGAGGAGGGGGAGTTAAATTGGAGCCGGACATCACGGAGATGTGGGCACTGTCATACGGCTTTGGGAGTTTCCGCCGCTCGCTCCTAGTTCCTTTAGTTTAAGATTTGCGATCTGATAATGGAGGTTTATTTTGCAATTGAGGAAATAGTTACACTGAGGCGTCCCTTAGCAGCCTCTTACTGCATTTTACCCCTGAAAGTAACAAGACGAAAGAACAGCATGACTGTTTTATAAGACGAACGTAGACGCGCGTATCAATCCACATATTTAACGATGCATTTCCCATACATCCCGTACTGTACATTAAGGTAATTGTTTCCCACTGGAAATGAGCAAACGGACAGGCCTAATTTCCAAATAAAAGAACAAATATCAGACTACAAAGACAATAAAAACTACGCCCTGTGACATTTATTCTTGTAGTGCAGCTGTTATTATACAAGCCAAATACTGAGATATTTAAGTCTTCAAATTTCAGTTCTTCAAATAAAATAAATAGCACCACCCAAGAACCGATGTTCCCCATTTCAATCGTTGCTTCCACTTTCGCCACAAAACAAATCGCAGCTCTGGATTATATAGTGGAAGAAATTACCCGAAGTATAAATGTTACTACAAACTTAATCACTCCTGTTACTTTCATTACCCATTCCCAAAAACTCTAGCGTGCTATCACACCAACTTTATTAATTACTTAATATTTTTCCTTTATTCATTAGTAATGATCTTTTCCTCGTTCTCACCTGAGGATAGCATGATCACCAATACAGAGAAGAGTCCTTCCTTTTCTCATGGTCAAAGCTGTTGCTACATCATTAAGAAATATGCGCTCTTAAAACGAGTAGATAAAACGTCGCTTTTCTGTGTATAATCCCAGCTTGAAGTGTTGCGTCTTCCGAAGACGATCTTCTCACTACAAGTTCCCTTTTTCTCCTTTTTATCTGTCCCTTTCTGTCCCCTCTCTCTCTCTTTCTCGCTTTTTCTTGTTCGAGTCACTAACACGAAGTTCAACTCCAGACCGATTCAATATGTGACGGCTTTGCAGTTTTCGCTATTAATGCGTGGTAACGTCTCGAACGTCACAGCATTAGGTCACTTATAATATATCACCCATTAAAATGACTGCGCTGCGCCCTTAGACCAACAGCAATGTGTGCCATGCAAATTAACCAACTTCCTCATCGAAAGGCAAATCATATCTGTACAAGTTTGTAGCCGATTCCTGTCTTATAATAATTATGTACAAAATAAATTACATCGCAATTGATAGCAAGTCTACGGATTTAACTATGACCTGTCATTGCAATCTCCAAATCAACCTAACTGTAAGACAGCCTTCATGTTCCTGTCAGGACAGAAATATAGAGCTGCATATCATAATGAAAGAGTGTGTTCCTATTTTTATGCTATCAGGGTCAGATGTTGTTGCCCATGAAATTCCGTTTGAAGGAGATTAAGCATGCTTGTGACAAGAATGAGAAGGACGTTCACTGCCTGCCCTGAATTTACAGCAGGCAACCTACCCTACCCATATCAACTACAGGCACTCCCAAGGTTCACCTTCAGGTGGTAAAGGGTACTCGCTTATTCTGTTTTTATCATGTATCCGACAACAGTGTTCAAAGTGATTTTTGAAGTCTGTGTTGCAGTTAAATTTGACATGTCTATGAAGAACCGCAGGTCCATTTTTCGTCTTAAGATAATGGGAAAAATCAGTATGAGATATAAGCTTTTAGCTCGGATTTTTTTCGATTATCCATCCGTCCATTCGTTTTTCAAGTCTGCTTTATGCCACATTGGCCTTCCTCCAGTATCAATCCACTCCCGGAAGATGCATATCAAAGGAAGCCTTTGGCACCCCCTGAACCCCCATCCGGTCATCCGATTGGTGGTCATGTCCTGACTCTCCTCATATTTTCTATGCTTACTCCATCACACCACTAAAAGGAAATGTTTATGAAGAATTTTGATTCCTGGCCAAGTTCACACGATCGCGCGAGCTGCTTGGAGCGTCCGACAGTGTTTGGCCGGCTCCTCGTCCCCATACTATTCATAAGGTTTAGAAAAATCTAGAGGTTTGACAAGTTTGCTTTAATTGTGTGGTTCCTTTTTTGACTGAAGCATCCCAGAAAGAACTAAAAATATATGTTTTGAATCATTTCATACTAGTTCAGATTCAATAAAATTTAATATGGCAATTTTTCGAGCACACTAAAAAAAGAAATCTATCTTTGCTTTTTCCATTAACACGAACCTGGGGGAGTATAAGACATAGCAAACACCATTACTTTCCGCTTTTATATTACCAGGTTCGTGCTTCATCTCGGAACTGGACGATTTATCTGAATTTCAAAGCTCTCAGAATAAACCATTCTAAGAAACAAAGGGGGAGATGCTTTATTCATAATGAAATGCTATAATTTAGTCTCACATTAGTGTGATTACGTATAACATTTGTCTAAGAAATTACATTTGCGATATCGTTTGCGGTGTTGAGTGTTCTCTGCGGTGAGCGCAGCATTTCGGGGGCGCTGCCTCCCCCTCTAGTGCGGCGCGGTGGTGCGCTCCCCGCCGCGCTCTTCTCCTCCCTCTAGCAGGCGGAGGTGCCGTTTCTTCTCCCGGCTCCGGAGCAGTATGTCCACCGCGGAGGTCGTTCGGCAAGCGGTGAGTCTCTACTGCGCATCTCGGGGAGCCCTTAGATGCTGGGTTGTGTGTGGCGAGCCCTCATTTACCGAGCTATGGTCAGCTTTGCTGCGTTTACCGTACGCGGTTTATGGGCGAGTTATTCCGTGCTCCGGACCGTTATTTCCGTTATGCTTTAAAATGCGTAAAATAAGGGAAAGTGGTGGATAGATGACAAAAAAATCGGGTTTAATTACATTTAGAACGACACATACTTAAATATCAGTTTAAATCGTTATAAATGACAAATGATCGAATTGTTTCATGACGAAAAGGCTCGTTGGAATGAATCCAGCCTGATAGTGCGATTAGCCAGGTTGACTGACTGAGGATGCCGCCCGGAGGTTCGCTGGGCGACCGCTCATCAAACGGGACAGTCCCGGCACAGGGTCCCCGGGGCTGGGGCCGGGGGATGTGTATCCCCCTAAGTCCGCAGGGCTGGTTCACGTAAACGGCATATGTGCCTTTCATGCCTGGTCTTAATGTTACACAGTATGGCAGCTGGAGACAGGCCCTCGTCCCATGCAGCCCGAACTTTTTACATTTGGTACCAAAACCCCGTTTTCCAGGGGCTGCTAGAGGCTGTGGTTCACCCTGGATGTGTTGCAAGTTACTTTTAAGTTATTAAACTGTGATGAAAACATAGTCTTGATTTTAGGGCTCTGCTGGAGTCCTCATAGCATTGAAGTTTGAAGAGTATGTGTTCATTTATTTATTTAGTGCGTCTGTGTGTGTGGGTGTTTGATTTCCACTCACTGCTCTCAAACTAAATTCCCAACCGTCTGCTTCTTTGCATACATATAGACATAAAGAATGGGCTGGGGGTTGAGGGATATCCTAAGGACAGATGCTAATGTGCAGCTGATATGGGGTCTGTCCAAAACCGCCATGTTTGTACTGGAATGTGTGCACAGCAGCCTTGATGTAGAAGTAACTGAAACTTTCCAAATATGTACATTGTGGTTTCTCACTGTTTTCTGCTATGTAGAGCGTTTGTGGCAGGAAACAGGAAGCAAACTGTCGTACCTGAGCGTACTGGAGGCTGCAGTGAAGAGGCCTCCTGTATGAACCGCTTTCATGCTGTCACCAAATGTCATCAGCAGCTTTCAGTGTTTATTCCTGCTAAGCTGCATTTTGGTTCCATATTTACATTCACATCAAATGACTGGGGGGTGTATTGTAGGGTGGTAAGCTGTTAGGCCCTCTCCTGGCAGCCCACTAGGTGGCGATGCGCTGTTTCCGAAGTGCGACACAGCGTTTGCAAAGTTGAGCACATGGCTGTAGGCTGCATTGGTCTCTTTGGGGCAGTGATGATAGCATAAACCATCTGATCGAAGTGGAGTAGTAAATGGAGGAACATGCATGCAATCTGTCTCTTTCATCACAGCCAGATGGGGTCCGCTCTGTCCCTCTCTCCGGTCATGTGGGCTTTGACAGCATGCCCGACCAGCTGGTCAACAAGTCAGTTGGCCAGGGGTTCTGCTTCAACATCCTGTGTGTGGGTGAGTAACGCAGAGGCCTTCATATGTGTCACCTTGGGGCGGGACTGAGTGAAGCTGATGCTAATGTCTGCTGGGTAGCTGTGAGTGGCCGTTTGCAAGCTAACGCTAGTACTGCTCTGTGCAGTTGTGTCTTAGTGAGTTGTTAGTCTCAGTCTCAGCCTTATTAGGGAGGTATGGGGGTCAGGACATTAATATCCTGTTGGCATCACTGTGGGCTTCTCTCCAGTGAAGTTCATGTATTGGGGGTGAAGTTGGGGATACCAGAAAAGCGGGAGACAGAGAGGAATAGACAGGGTTAAGCGCAAGCAGTGTTTTCATGAAGGTCACTTGTGACCCCGTGCATTTGTTGTATCTATGCCTCAGGCGAGACTGGTGTGGGGAAGTCCACGCTCATGGATACCCTGTTCAATACCAAGTTTGAGGGGGACCCCACCAAGCACAGCCAGCCCAGTGTGCAGCTGAGATCCAGCACCTACGAGTTGCAGGAGAGCAATGTCCGTCTCAAGCTGACCGTGGTCAACACCGTGGGCTTTGGTGACCAGATCAACAAGGAAGACAGGTGCGTCTCACAGCAGGGGGCGCTGCTGAGTCTGAGCACCTTTGGATCTGTCTCTTCTGATGTTTCTCTCTATCTCACATCCACAGTCCTAGTCCCAGACCGTCTGTTATCTCATCTAATAAATATTTAATATTTTTACTTAGTTTCTAAGAGTGCAAAATCATATGTAGTAAGTCAGTGGACATGACCGTACAAAATGGCCTTGAGACCAGGTTCATTGATTGCTCATGAATTTAGAATGATTAGAATGTCTGGTGTTATAACCAGGAAATCAAAGGTACCTGTGAGGTTTGAGCAGGTAAGTATGACCTCGACAGGCGGATTACCATGGATGGAGCTTAGGATCTCCTCTGAACCTTTTTGGTTGTTGTAGTTATAAACCCATCGTGGATTTCATCGACGAGCAGTTCGAGGCCTACCTGCAGGAGGAGCTGAAGATCAAACGGACACTGCACAGCTACCACGACACTCGCATCCACACTTGCCTCTACTTCATCGCCCCCACCGGCCACTCACTTAAGTCCCTGGACCTGGTCACCATGAAGAAGCTGGACAGCAAGGTGGGTATAGTGTCATGAAAGGCTTAGAGTCAGCAGTGAGTGCGCCCCTGTCACAGGATGGGCCGGCCAGATGCGACTCAGGGGTAGGGCTACGTTAGCTTAGCAAGTGCATGCCTATAAGTAATTAATGCATTACCACCCACGGTGAAGGTCTGCTGTTCCAGCAATTTTTTGGTTTGAGGGGGTGTTTAGGGTGGCATGGTGGCTCAGTGGGTACCACACCTGCAGGGAGAGCGGTTCACATCCCATACCCAACTCAGGGTATGCAGAGTTAACCCTCTGGGGTCTTGGGGTAGGGGACACACTTTCACTTGACTGGGGCATAGTCACACATTTCATTCAATGTCATAAACTTAACTCATGACAAATAAATTGTTTTTTATGTATTTGTTTTGGCATTAAACTCATCTTAATCTTAGTGTACTTTGTAAATATGTAAGATTTATGTGAAGTTTGTAATTTGACAACAAAGGATAGACATTGCAAAATGCAATTTGGAACACTTGCAGAAACATTATAAAAGTACATAGTAAGTAGAGCTGGGCGATAGATCGATTTAATCGATTAATTCGAATTGACAGTTCAGGACGATGTGTTTTCATGAAGATCGATTTTATTACTTTTTTTTATACACGAGCGCCAAAAGCGGAACTAATGCGACGCACCATTCTTCACGAGTAAATAAGTGCGCCGCACCCGAACACTGTAGCAGATTCACTAACTACATGGCAATGACAGGGGAAAAGCTGGCGCTTGTGCCCAAGGAAGGTGTTGTTACATCTGTAATATGGAATTGGTTCGGTTTTGCGCCGTCGGACACAGACCAAACACGTCCTCGTTGTAAAGATTTTAAAAACTGTTGCAACCAAAGGAAGCAGTGCGACTGATTTATTCCAGCACGTAAAGCAGAGGCTCGCAGCGGAGTGGGAGAAGTGCCGCTCCCAGCCAATTGAAAATAGCCGCAGCACCAGCACAACAAAGAAAGTTAGGCAAGCAACCGTCCCTGACATTTTCGAACCGTGTGCCATATGATAAGAATGGGGCACGATGGAAGGCGATAGCAAACGCTGACGCGATGTATAGTGCATAAGACATGGTGCCCATACATACTGTGGAAAAGCTGGGATTCATTAACATGCTAAAAGTTTTACACCTGAAGTACGTGCCTCATTTTTCTTAACATTGGCAACTTTTCAAAAGCTTTCTTTTGCACTATGTCAAGCCCAATGGCATAAAGTATTTACTTAATACCAAGCTGACATGATAAAATTGTGTGTGTTTTTTCTATTATTATTACAATATTACTTATTACTTTTATTTATAAGTTTGAGGGTGTGCTGTGTTGTTGCCAGTTTGAAAATAAGCTATAGAGAAAGCTTTCTAAAAGTTTTTACAAATTTCTAAAAGTGTTTACAATGGCGTGGTCTGCCATCTCACTTACAAGCATCTTTTATGGTTTTAACTCTAAAGTAAAAAAAAGCTAAATAAAGTTAAAACTTGTTTTGAACCATTTAATTGTCATCTGTAGTTTGACTTTGAGTAGGGGAGGGGAAAATCGATTAAAATTGGAAATCGGATTTTTTGTGAAAAAATCTGAGATTTCATTTTTAGGCCATATCGCCCAGCTCTACCTCATACCGCACAGACTCTGCTTTCCAATCATGTGTGGCTCAGCAAGACAGTCCATCCAGCTTGCTACTATAACCGTGCATATTCAGTGAGGGAATGCAACCCTGCCTCAGGTTTATAAACGCCACCTATAGGGCTCATGCCACCTTAGACTGATAGTTGCCCACATGTGCCTTTGCATTACTACCTCTGTTCAGTAGCACCCTGTGTTTCTGGCAAATGAGCCACTGCCCAAACGGTGAGTAGTCAGATAAATGAACTGCTGTCCCCTTACTTCAGATGTGGAGACAAATAGGGTTCATAGATTATTTATCTTGTTTTTTAATACACTAGCATTTCTACTACCATCTGCCAGCGTTTCCCCATCAATGCAAAAAAAAAAAACAAAATACTGGAAATTTCCTCATTCTGGAAAAATGTACTTTGCCCTTAAAAGAGAAAAGGAAGTGAGAGTCAATCATGATCACACATCACTTATAAAAGAAAACTTTGGTGAATTTTAAGTAGAACATAATCCGACAGTGATATCACAGCTTGGAGTAAGCCAAAAACTGGCTACACTGAAGTAAATCATACTATGGATGTGTTTTATTTTTGTTGTATTTTAACATTGTGTTCCCTTTAATTGCTGAAAATCTGTCTAAAGCCATAAAGTACCGACCCTATATTTGATTTTCTAATCAGTGTAGAGAGTACCCAACTAAATGCCAGGCTTCAATGAGCCAAGTCGATAGCATCAGGGGCTGGCTACAGGGCACTTCCGGAAAGTATACACCACACTGTTTGAGATCTAACCACGAGGCTAAAATACAGACCTTAACTATTTGTGGTTTAGAAGTAAAGCTTCCTTCCATTAATCGCTTAGGCACATCCACCAAAACAATAATTCGTTCATTGTACAATATGATTTACTTACTGAATTCCATACTTTCTTGGACATTCTCTACACTTTTGCTATTTATCGTTATTTGTCGTTAGTGTCTATTAATGTGTAATGTCTTTCAGAGTGTGTATAGTCTAAATGTCTGTGTATCCTTCGGGATTAATAAAATGTCTATCTATCCATCTAACCTATATGTGTATCACTACCAGGCAAAGCATTACAAATTATTCCAGTCATTCTCAAAGAAGTAAAAATGGTGCTTCCCCACACAGAAAGAAATTACACGAACAGGGCACTGAAAAGGTACAGTGAGTCAGTCTCGGCCTGACTCCTACAGAAGGTTTCACAAATACTGGACCTTGGAGCTGTCCTCTTTTTCCACTCTCAGCACTTAGATTTCCCACTGGAAAATAAGCAATCAGCCATGCAGGGGTCCCTGTGGGGCTGCACATTCTCCCAGATGCTCCTGTCGCTGTAGCTCTGCAGCCCTGCACCAATGTTGCTTTCAATTTCCACTTCCTGTATAGGTCAGCTGGGAACAATTTTTAATATTGGATTCAATCTGCTATGGAACCTTCCTCAGGCTAGATGTTAAACGAATGTCTCCCAAAAAGAGAGAATGTGACCCCAATATGACCATAGGAATCTGCCATGCTCACATTGCTGAGTGAAGAAAACGGTATGAAATGACAGTGGAGGGATGGGAACACTGACCGCTAGTGACAGATCCTGCACAGAAAACTCCACATACTGAAACTCATGATGCTAAATCCCCACACAAAAATGAGAAGGATAAGCAGCAAGTTTCGAAGCAACTGTAGCTCAATTAACAGCAGTGTGCCCCGTGATAGACTGGAATCCAATCCAGGCCTTATCTTTGTGCCCTGTGCTTCCTGAGTTAAACTCCAAGTTAATTCAACAACAATTAGAAGGTAACCAGATGGAGGGGTGGATTAATAGTATTGTACAGTATTTTTGCTCATTACTAGTATTCCGTTTGAAGTTTATTAAAATTAACATATGTACTGCTTATACATTAAACACAGCAACAAACAGTAATAATATGTTATTGATTAGCATATTTACAGCACAGGCATGGATCCAAAAACATAATATCTATGATAAGCCATAAGACTGTAAAGCTCCACCCACACAACCATGTAGCCATACCCCCATTTGAAAACACAACCAAGTCCACACCTTCAAGTGAAAGTATAACTGACACATTATCACAGGCCGGACCAATTTTGAGAGGAAGATTAAGACTGTTGGCATTCCCTGAGCACTGAAGCGGTTCAAAGCATGCCAAAAAAAAAACATTAACTGGGCAAGGCGTGGCTTAAAGTCAACATTCACAGAGAGGTTTGCTATCGCATTTACTCCAAGCCTGGGGCAAACCATGCACTTCAACCAGCTGCCACAACAGTCAAGCATAATCGTGTAGACAGGAAGAAGATTAACTCTGACCATCATGAAATAGGTAACATAAGGACAACTGACAGGTTCACTGTAGAGGAAAAGAGATGGTATTTGTGGAGGAAGGCAGGGATCCCCAATGTGACCGTTTCATTCTAATTTATTTCTTAGGAAGACAGGTATGTAGAATTATTGTATGAGTGAGGATGGACACATAATCTTTTTGGTCATGTGATGTTTACCGTGTGTGCTTTTGGAGCTATTTGGTAGAGAACCAGCGGAATTGTGGAACTGAGTTTAAAGATGTTATGCAAGAGAAGTTCAAAAAAAGACCAAGACCTAGATCAAAATGAAAGAGCAAAAACAATTTAAATCTATAACAGAACAACAAGAGAGAAACCAAATATCAGAAAAGACAGCAATCTCTTACAAGTACTAAATTATGAATTACAGAACATTAAAATGAAGGAACAAAATAGCAAATGTAATAACACAGACAAAGAAACTAGTCATAAGATTAATAAGAAGTTCTGAAATTTGAGTGGGTGTGCAGAAAGACAAAACAACTGGCAGAACAAAAATCATGAAAGCATGGTGGGAATACATAGAAATACCAAGCACACAATAATCAAGGTAAATCTAAATCTGGCTAGACACCTTCACTAATCTGCTCCAGGTAGCTGCCCTTCACGGACAGCTTGCTCTACAAAGAGGAAGTTGAGGGAGGCGTAAAAATAATTTCCCCATGGGGACAATAAAGGTTTGATTATTATTATTATTATTATTAATGTACGAGAAGCTTAATAAGCCTGGGGATCACTGCTGAAAGGGAAGGCCATCGTCCCAGAAGAAACCGACTAAGAAGATGAGAACATAAGAAATTTACAAACGAGAGGAGGCCATTCAGCCCATCAAGCTCATTTGGGGAGAACTTAACTAATAGCT
>JAODKE010000002.1:27282948-27321628 GCA_026779605.1 Mormyrus hasselquistii | reverse complement strand
TGCAGGCCCACTGTGACATTGTGCCTCTTATAACTACTCGCTGCTTCCTATCTGTTAACCAGTTATCAATCCAGGTCACTATAGTTCCTAAAATACCTGTGGCTTTGAGTTTAAGTAGGAGCCTCTTGTGGGGGACAGATCTCTTTAGGAGATATTTTGGTTAAAAAGTGCTGCTACCATATATAATAATAATCATATGTCAATAATATAAAAAGACTAATTTCCATGAGTGAAACAGGTATTTGTCCATTTTTGTACATAGTATAATGTACCCTACTATCATCCAGGGTCTTCAGGTTCCAAAAAAACATCTTGTGGCTGGTGATATTTTCAAGATGTGACCAGGATCGTTTTATATTTTCCAAAAAAAAAAAAACTCATGAGTGAAACAAATACTTTTGTACTTGTATATAAACATATGAACTAGCCACTGTTATATACATAATAATCAGAACAGTCTCGAACTACATGCCCTTGCAATTTTATGTGAGAAGTGCACTCTGAGCCAGCAACGATCGAATAACCATTAAATACTGGTAAATTAAGTGGGTTATACTAAAAATTAAGCAGGCACCAGGGTACGATGTATCTTCAGTTGTGTTTTGTAACAAGATACACACTATCTTCCAGCATATCTTGATTCAGCTGACTTTTTAAGTTGTTCATACATAATATCCACGTTGTAAGCATACCTCCTCTCCAGTTATCCCCGCTACTAGCCCTGGAATGATACACCTCCTACCATCCTTGCTATAATCCCTCCTATGATATCCCCGCTATCATAACTGCTACCGACCCTCCTATGATATCCCTCATATGACATCCTTCGTACAACTCTTGCTATCATCCCTGTTATGATACCTCTGCTGTCTTCACTACTATAATCCCTTCTATCGGTCGCGTGCCGCGCTACTTCTCTCCAGAATGAAGCGAGCGGACATGCGGTGCTTCTGAGGCACAGACGTGACGGGTGGCGGCGCGCTTGGGCGCGTTTCAGTAAGCCTGCTGGCGCAGCGATCCTGCACATCGCGGCGCTACGGACTGCACAAACCGCTGAACCGCCATTCCCCGGCGGCCGTCCGTCTCCACGGTAAGTACCGTCGTCTCACGGGCCTCTTCGGCCACGCAGCTGGAACCCAGCGACTGGAGAACCTCAGCCAGTCGCGAGGGTCGCACTGTGGACCTGCTGAGGTTCTGCCGCGTTAAACATGGCGTGGCTCCGGCGCCGGTGATGCTAACCTGTTATCCACTTAGCTTGCAAGCCGGTTAGCCTTTCAAGCAGCTAGCCTGTTAGCCGAGGCTGCGGAGACTGCGTCACTTTGGCCGGACCGAGCGTCCGGCGTGTTAGCGCGTTAAGATGCGGAGGATTGCGGAGTTTTCTTGACGCGGGCAACGATTTCTTGAAAACGTGTAGCTTCGGTGCCTTGAGAAGGAACAGAAAACAAAGCCTTAACGTGTGCCCGTGATGGCGGCCGGCCGACGGGTCATTGAGGTAGTCAACTGCGCTGAATGTAACCCATGATTTAACATGCGTTTTAAAGTGGGGAATTCGGTGTAACCGTAGCATAAAAGTCAGACGTTGTGTAAATTTAGCAATAAATGATGTCCGTTTTGACGCATTTAGTGTTGATACCCACAATGCTCCGCGCCGTTTAGCATTTCGCGGCGACTCTTGGGCAAATAATGTGGTTGTTGCCGTTAATAATTAAGCGTATTTATTATTATTATTATTAATAATAATAATAATAATAATAACAACGTAGATACGTTCTTTTCGATTATGTGAAATTTGCATGGCTGCAGGTGAGAATGCCGTTCGACGGCTTTGAAAACATTTATTGGGCTGACTCAACGTTATTGTTGATGCTTTAATCAAGCGCCTTATCGATTGTTAAATAACTAAGTAGTTATAGGGGAGTGCATTGAGCATAAATAAGGATGAAGTGTGCGTGTGTTTTAAGGGTAGGTTTTTAGCCAGTGACAGCGTGAGTGGAACCAACATAGACTCTGGGTCCCCATAACATAAACATAGGCCCAGATGCAGGTCATTCCCGCAGGCGTACTGGAGTCCTCGAGAAAATGTGTTCGTGCATAATTCAATAAAAGCAGAAAGTAGGCTATTACTCCCAAGTTTCCCTGTGTGACAGCATATGAAAAATAACTTTTAAAGCATGAGATATACTTCACGTGTCTCTGGGTATCGTTTAAAAAGCCGCACCATTTTACTTCGCAGTCCAATTCATGATTTTTAAAGACATGAACTGAAAAAGGTGCCGTTTGTCCTCCTCTAGGAACCGGAGAGGAGTGCAGCATGTGCTACATAAGCACAGGTTAATGCTTATCCCCATCAGATCTCATTGATAGCCAATCATGGGTCATTTGGTTTGAATGTGATGCGAGTGATAGTCCATACATAGCGGACCTCAAAGATTATTTTAGTTTTCCTTTGGCTGTATGGATCAGAAAACAACACTGAAAGGTGCCTTGTTTTTGTCACATTGGAAAAAGTCTTGGAAGCAGGTTGTAATGGTGAAATTTGATCGATGGTGCTTACTTTTCATAGTTCACGTCTTACATAGTAGCTGCCATCAATTTAGTAAACCGAAATGTAGCATAGATATTACGGTAACATTGTTGGAAGCATGAAACTACTGCCCCGGTGTCAGCTGTGACATCTCTCAAGCAGTGTCATTTTAATGCAGTGATTGGTTAGATGTCGTGAGCCTTTAAGAAGTGTGTCTGCCAAGTCTAAACTTCATTCTCTGGGAAGATGCGGTCACTAAGACCCAGGGTCATCAGGTGCAATTGAAAACCATTTGTGGCACTCAAAGCCCGTTGCGATTATTGATCTGTACATCTCTGTATAATTGTCAGATAATTACAATTCCATGATAAGTAGGGAACAGTCTTATATTTCATTGTCATTTCATTATGGGTTATGTCCATAGTGCTGTTGGCTAAATGGCATTAAGTGACAGGCCTAGAGATGCACGGTTGGTAACTGTAGCTGAACATCTTGACCTCCCAGCACAGACCGGCAGGATGCTGGTCATCAGAATTCTACAGCTTCTGAGTGGCGTGTGAAGATTCTCCTGCCGCTCTAAGGTTTCATGTTGCTTTGTGGAGGAATCTAAACTGAGGAGCCGTTTTTGTTTAACATATTACTCAGGCAAAGATTACTGATCATTGCGGTTTATTTCGAAGTAGCTGACAGAAAACAGATGTTTACGGTTTGATTTTAGCTGTGAATTTTGGAAAGGTATATTAATATAAGCAGTATTATGTTGTTCTATACAGTGGTACCTCAGTACTCGAACTCATTAGAACTCAAATTTCTTAAGTCGATCCAACTAGTTTGACAAAAAAAATTACCTAGAACTTGATCTGAATCTCAGAAGTCGAACCGTGAACGCCGACCTCAGATAACTTGCACACGTGGGAAAATGAGTCACGCGGCGCGTCTCTCAGTGGAAACGAAGGGTAACGCTTCAGTCTCGGCCTTGCATTCGCTGTGAGAGCATCATGCATATTTACACTAGCTGAATACAGTAAAAATACATTTAGACAATGATAGACAGTGACAGTAATTTATATAATAAAATACATTTTAAAATAAAGATTTCTTAATTATTTTAATATCATTAATAATAAACCATTAATACATTTAATTGTAATAATGTTGTCGTGGTGAGCGGCAACAAAACAGAGACAAAAGTGCAGACATCGGGGTATCGGGGAATACAGGGTTTAATTACAGGTAAGGCAGGCAAAACACAGATGGACAAAACAATGACCGGACCGGGGAAACAAACTGAAACACGGACTAAATACAGAGGACTAATGACAACAAGCAGAAACAGCTGATCACACAACACTTTTTTGTTTTTAACTTTGCACATTGTTTGGATACACTTATTTTCTTACTTTACTGTTTTGATAAATGTCTTTAGTATATGCACTTCTTGTTTTATCCCGTTCATTTTGTGTTTCAATGCTAAAAAAAAAAAAAACTATATTTAGGTGTCATTTTTTGGGGCCGGGAACCAATTAATTGGTTTTCCATTATTTCTTATGGGGAAAATTCGATCAGAACTCGACCTTTTTAGGATTCGAACCTGAATCGCGTTCTGAGGTACCACTGTCCATCTCGTTTGAAAATATATCCTCTATATTGTGAAAATTTGATGTACTGCCCAGCCCTAGGCGACTGCAGAAGTTGTTGATGGGTCAGTTTACATAAGGATATGCCAGATTTATACTGATTACCAACCTTTGGGCATTATAAAACGACTCATTAATATTTTAGCCGTACTACTGATCTGCTTAACAAATTGTGGGTGTAAATAAATGTCCAAATAGCACTGAAAAGCTGGTGTCCAGCCAAATGTTTTATCCGTCATCTGAAGCCCTGTAATTATTGCATATGCCCTAGCAGCGAAGATGTTTAGGTTTTTAAGCGTCACTATAATGTAATGCCTGCCTGTCAGGACGGTGAACACAGCTTTTTACACGACTAAATTACATTTATGCAGATACTGGGTGGGGATGTCTGTACTAAAACACAGCACTTTCTCTGAAGGTATGGCCCACAACTGATGCAGAAGGTGCTGGCAATGGCAGAAGGGCTTCATGTTGGCACGATGCCCTCTACTCAGCTGGCTGCAGGAGCTGAAGCAAAAAAAAGGCCGGGTACATCAGATGGCAGTGAGTCCCACCTCCTCCTCCGCCTCCTATTAAACGGTTCGGCTGTGGTCACGATCCCAGGGTGATGTCACTCTGAATTATCACCTCTCGCTTTCAGGGGAAGAGCCGGTGAGGAAGATGCCTGTGTCCAAGTTTGGTCCCAGACCACGATTTGAGCCCGTGCACTTTGTGAGCAGCGGCGTGGGCGGAGGAACTATTGGCAGCACCGATGAGAAGGAGAACGAGAAGGACCGCAGGAGAGGGGAGGTGTACGGCACCAGGCAGAGGGATGCCAACAACCCCAGTTTCCATGGAGGCAGGTCCTACGGGTCACCCGCCGCGTACCCTGCCTTCCGCAGAGCAGTGTCTTACACACCTGACCCCTGGCTTGAGCAGGGGGACAGGGACTTGGTTGCTGGCGGCACGACCGGCCTGGGCTTCGGAAGCAGGGGGTCTGCGTCAAACTTTATGAGCCGTATGCAGCAGGACTACATGGGGCGGCCTGAGATGCCCGGTGCCAGGCTGGTTGGGTACCCCTCCCAGGTACACAGGTTTGATGAGTACACGGGGCCTCGTTCCGGTACCTGGGATTCAGGACGGCAGGGATTTGGGTACCAGGACAGGCCTTCATCTAGCCGGGCTATTAGCAGAGTGTATGGAAGTTCATCTTCCCAGCCTCCTTCTGGTAATCTTGCCCCCATTACCCAGTCCACACTGGATGAGAAGCAGAGGCTCATCGCCAGGGTGACATCCGCCTTAATGGCCACTTTTAAAGACCCCTCATGCATGAATGGCCCAGACACAACAAACTACAACTTCATTCTCAGCCGCAGCATCCAGGCCTGCAAGACGAACCCGGAATACATCTACGTCAACCTGAAGGACATCCCACCCGCGGACCTACCCAGGAACCGCAAGGTGCCCTCGGATGGTTATGCCTGTGAATTGCGTTGTCAGTGTGTGTATCTGGCGACTGGCTACTCGGGCAGTAAGAACGGAGCTCGGGACCGGGCATCCGAACAGGCCGTCAAGCTCTTTATGAAGCCTGTGGAGGTGCGGGTGGTCCAGCGCCGGTACAGGCACACGTACGTTAACGACATGGTGGTATGCCAGGTACATTCCCCAACACCTTCCTTCCTGCCTGCCCTGCGCAATCCTGAGGAAAAGCCGCCCCCGAGCTCTAGGGGCCAGTACGAGCACGACAAGCGTAAACACTGGACTGAGTTTGTGATCGTAGACAACGCTCATGATGCCATCTGCATACTTAATAACTCTGCCGCCTTCAACCGAATGAAGATAGATTACAAGTTCGATCTCCTGCCCAACAGCAGCACATGGAGGTGCAGTGTCTACTTACAGGATGAGCTGGTGGCCCAGGCCAATGGGAACAAGAAGACCTCCAAGCACGCAGCAGCTGAAGAAGCCCTACGGAAGCTGCGTATGAACCAAGTGGCCAAGCAGCAGCAGCAGTTCTCTAGAGGAAACCACTACGAAGCTCCGGGGGGCCGCTATGGCACTCGCAAGAAGCACCTAAGTGAGCTTGTCATCCTGGAAAACTCGGATAATGCCATCTGCATCATCAACGACACAGCCCAGTTCAACAAAGTCGCAGCTGACTACAAGTTTGCAGTTCTGCCGGATCACCGCTGGAAGTGTGATGTGTATCTGGAGGGCCAGTACGTAGCTTCTGGGATAGGGCCAAAGAAGACGGTGAAGCATATCGCAGCTGAGGTAGCCTTGGCCACCTTACGGCAGACACAGGCTGTGGTCAAGTCCAACCTGAGAAAGGAGGGCAACGTCGATGTCATTTCCCGCCACCAGATCCTTGCCCGTGTTGGGGAAGACACGTCACGGCAAGAGATCAAGGAGGACAACATTGGGAACCAAATGTTACGCAAGATGGGCTGGAAGGGTGGCGGGCTCGGCCGGGATGGGGAGGGCATCGCAGAGCCAATCCGAGTGAAAGAGCAGTTCTCCAGGGAAGGGCTGGGCTTGGATGCAGACAAACCAGGCAATCAGCTTAGCAAGAAGGACATCGAGGACATCATCCGTGAATACGCCAGCTCGGACCGGCAGGACGACCTGCGCTTCTCCACAGAACTCAATAATGATGAGCGCAAGCAGATCCATCAGGTGTCGCAGAAGTACGGCCTGCGCAGCAAGTCCTACGGTCAGGGCCGCCAGCGTTTCCTCATTGTTAGCCGTAAAGTGCACAAGGACCAGCTGATAGACCAGCTCCTACAGGAGGGCCAGGTTGGCCGTTACGAGCTCGTGAAACCTCAGGCCTCACATTGACTTACCAAAACTGTTCTAGGATGGCACAAGGCTGCTACAGGAAACACTTTGTGAAGCTCGTGGCTAGACATTTCTGCTTTACAAAAACTAACGGTGTATTCCGAAGGCGTGCGACTTTCGGAAAGCCCTTCGTTCTGTATTCCTCATCCTACAGAAGTGAAGAATGAGTGATGTGCTTACCAGAGGCAAATTTGTATTTATTTTTGTATGGGTCTGCTCTCCTTCTGTCCATCTCTAAAGCTGTCATTCCACTAGTCAAAGTTCAACCTGCTGTAGCTGTTGCCCTTTTGTTCTCATATGAAGATGAAGTGGAAATGTTATGGTTATTCTTCTCACACGAGCCACCTTTTACAAGACCAGCTTCCCTGTGAATTGCATTTGAAGTCATTGACCTTTCACCTCATATTAAAGTGACTGATAGCATTGATGATCAGCTCTTTAACTGTGGGTTGTCTGGGATCTTAACCCAGTTCCCTAGGTAGGTATTCCCAGTAAGGGGGAAACTCACATTGGTTATTGGCATGTTAAAGACCGGGTTTGGACCCTGATGTTGAAGATGGAAAAGAGAATAACCTGACATGTGAAATGACAACGTCATTCTCTGCTGTTTTATGTTCTCTGTACAAGTGGAAGGTAAAGGTTGTGTTAAAGTCAAGGCTGCCTGTGAGTTGGCTACTTTGATTCCGGTCTGCTGTACTGTCCGTTTGTTTAGTTTCAGTGAATACAGATGACCCTTCTCTGTTTCTACAGCTGTATTAACTATTAATAACAAATAAATATATCACTGAAGCGATTAAGCAGAATGGCTTTGCTGTGTTGCACATCTGAACCCAGGATGGCAGCAGGTACGTTTGTTGCAGCGTGAAGCTACTTGCTTAATATGTTGAGGAGGGCATTTCAGTGCCTGTTTGGGACAGAGCCTGCAGTATTTCACTGGGGTACATGGTCTGTTTGGAACAAGAATCGCATGCAGACCTCCATTTGCAGTGGAGCTTCCTGCTGCCATGGCTGCAACCACTCAAACCCCATATCATTTTTTATTTATATTTACAAGAAAAGTTTGTTAAACATATACTTTAACAGTGAAATCTCAGTATCCTACAGAGTTCATGTGCAGATGACACACAGGAGGTTATGGAACAGAACAGGTGAAAAAAACGAGTGCTGGAGAAATTCACAGACCCACAACAGTGCATGAGATTGACTTTGACTGGGCATGTCAGCCAAGACCCTGATTTATTACATATACCCATAACAACACATGTTGAAACTTTAAATACTATTAACTCAGGCTGACATTTCCAGTGCAGAGAGAATGAGAGAAGTGTCACTTTTTCAGTAAGATGCAGCATTTCATATGTGAATGAACATGGATTCAGGGGAAGTATAACCCTAATCTCATCTTGGAAGTGAGTTCAAAATAAATTTCTGAGGCCAATAGGATTCTGGAGTTCAGGTGACAGGGACATCAAGGTAATTTTACCAACTTCCAGGGCAAATTCAGATAATGAGAGGTCAGTCCAGGGCCAGGAGCATGGTATTGGTTGGGTGGGGGGATTTTTTTTTTTTTTCAAGAGAAAGTCATACCATGCTTCCTGTGGTCCGGCCGCTAGCAGTCGCGCCAGGTCTGCTCCACAATGGCGGAAACTCACCTCTTGTACTTGCGCTTATTCTCCCAGTCGAGCTGCATGACTTGCCTAGGCTGGCTCATCCAGCAGGGACTGTGGAGCGGGGAGATAATAATAATCATCATCATCACTTTACTAAATTGTCTTTTACACCTCCCTCAACTTGCTCTTTTTGTAAGCAAGCTGTCTGTGAAGGGCAGCCACCCATGGCAGCATCCAGGGAGCAGGTGGGGGTTAGAGCCTTGCTCAAGGACCTGCAGATGTGCTGAGGCTGGGTTTGAACTGGTGACCCGCACGCTGCCCCCTTAAAGTTAGTATTTCTCAGCCCAGTCCTCAGAGACCTCGAGACTGTCCACATTATTGCTCCCGGCCAACTCCCAGCACACCTGAACCAAACAAACAAGAATACCAAATACCTGGTACAGGTGTGCTGGGAGCTGGGAGGGAATGAAAATGTGGACTGTCTGAAGGTCTCTGAGGACTGGGTTGAGGAATACTGCCTAAATCAGCGTTCCCCAGTTCTGGTCCTGGAGGGCCAGTCTGCAACACAATTTGCAGATTTCCCTGCTCTCCTTATTCAGCTCACTGGCTTATTGCCAGGTTTAGCATGCATATTTGAGTGGAGATGTCTGCAGACTGACCCTCCAGGACTGGAGCTGAGGAACCCTGGCCTAAAGTGACTGTAGGTTTGGAGTTCCTGGTGCTGGTGGTCACACACACACACACACACACACACACAAGCATGGATTTGGGCAAAAGCAGAAAAGCAAAATGCTGATACTAAAGGAACCTGATAGGGGGAAGGAAGCAGCAGCTGTAACAGCCCTCTGGCCTCACCTGGTTAAATAATTTATCAGGCAGTGAGCAGACATCCCTGCAGCCCCCCACCTGCACTGCAGGGCCCAGTCCCACACAGCACATTCCCACTGGCGGCCCTTTCTGTGAAAACCTGCCATGAATGTCACACAAATCATGTTTTTGAAATTCTAGTGTCGAGTACGAAATTGGGATATTATGTAGCTATAGTGAAATTGAAAGGGGGAGACCATCAGCGCAGCGTCCAGCCTGGGGGGACAGTGTGTCGGATCCCCGTATAGATGTCAGGATCGAAGACATATCCAAGAATAAGCGAATGCTGCCCTCTGCACTAGTTAGAGAGATGTTGTTATACATTGTTCTGGTCTAAATTCTCACATTTGTGGGACCTTGAAGCTCATTATAGGATTTGCTCCATCTAAATGGTGAGTAGTCCGCATCCTGTCACTTATGGTTCCATGAAGTGTGACAATCCAAAACTGTCTTTTGATTACATTTATGCTGTTGTTTGGCAGATACGTTATCCAAATCATTCCCCCTCAAGAAAGCAGGGAGCAGTTGGGGATAAGGGTTTTGTTCAAGGGCAGTGAAATCACTACTGCTGATGCTGGGATTTGAACCAATGACCTTCCGATCAGTCCCAGTGTCCTAACCTGCTGAGTCACACAGCACCCCCTAGGTACTCTTGTGTTAGGAATGTAAAAATGCAAAATGAGCTGTCCTCTTAAACATCACTGTTTCAGCTTTTTCCCCAGTCTGTGCCGCCTGGTTGCCCGGATCACCAACTACCTCACCGGCAGACCGCAGTATGTCAGGCTGAAGAACATCTCATCTGACACCGTGGTCAGCAGCACAGGAACACCGCAGGGAACTATGCTGTCTCCTCTTCAACCTGTACACCTCAGACTTCTACTGCAACATTCAGAAATTCGCAGACGACACGGCCATCATGGGGTGTATTATGGACACCCAGGAAGAGGAGCACTGGAGTCTGGAGAGGAACTATGTTATCTGGTGCCACATAAACCACCTGCAGCTCAACACCTCAAAAACCAAGGGACTGATTGTAGATTTTGGGAGGTCCAGACCAAGTCCACGAGCAGTTCAGCTCAGGGGAGAGGAGGTGGAGGTGGTGCACAACTACAAGTACCTCGGGCTGTGGGTGGACAATAAACTGGACTGGACATACAACACCCAGCACCTGTACAAAAAGGGCCAAAGCAGAATGTACTTCCTGAGGAGGCTGCGGTCCATTGGCATCTGCAGGAAGCTCCTGTGGGTGTTTTACCAGAAGGACATTTAACTGACTGAACAATAGACAGATTAACCCGTGCAATAATTATTTTTAGTACCATCATCCCATCACTATTTATTACTTCTCGCTAAACTTTCATCTGTAACTGTAATGCATGTATATGCGTAACTATGTGTAACTGTAATGTATGTGTATATGTAACTATGTGTAACTGTAATGTATGTGTATATGTAACTGTATGTTCTTTGTATGTTGTATGGTGCTACTAGAAACTGAATTTTATAGGGGAAAAAAAAGAAAAAAAAAAAAAGAAAGAAAGAAAATGAATTTCCCGGAGGAACCTTCTCGAGGGATTAATAAAGTTTTCTACCTACCTACCAATGAATGTTATCAGACATACAAAATAAAAAATATATTAAAGTTATGGAGATTAATGGGCAAAATTCTAAAGTAATACTGCCAGTCATTTTAAATGTTTAAAAGATTAGTAAGGTATTGTGTGCTCTTCTCATGAAAAACAATGAAAAATTTTAACAACAAAAACAATAAAAACATTTTATTGAACACAAGCCACACAAACCTGATTTTAATGTACCAACTCAAATATCCACCTTTCCATCTTACAACCATTTATTATGGTACCTATTCCATGCGACACAGGGTCAGGGCTCTCTGCTTTCTTGCATCTGGTATGACAGTCACACTGTCAGACACTCACACTCACCCAAGAATCTTACGGCAAATCTATATTATTCCATTACAGACCTAACCCTTACTACATCACATGTGTTGGGGTAGTTTGCAAACCCTACAGAATATTTACAAGGTAATAAAACTGCTACATACATGTAAATGCGTGTGCATGTGCGTTGCAGACTTGTCTCGAATCTCACACCAACCAGCTGAGCAAAGTTGGCGACCCTGCAGAGTACAAGGCTGGGGTACACGTCGGATAAGACACCAGTCCAGCACAGGGCACAGAGCCTAACTTTAAAGTCTTTGGACTGCAGGAGGAAATCTACACAATAGGGGAATATGCAAACCCCACAAACAGACAGAGGATTCACATTTACAATCCTGGTGATTGTAGGATTTACAATCTTACACAATCCTGAAAATCATCATGTCATTCACTCTTGATGCAGAGACACAGTGTCCTCCAGTGGGCTCCTGAAACACTTTGCTTGTTATCACATGCTAGTCGATCATCCCTGCTCAAAGAAACATTAAAAGGCATAAATATTCTGACAAAAAATATACATCACAAAGGATTACAAAATTACCTGAGTAATGATGGCACAGATGAACCATCTCGCAAGGACATTTGCTTTGGTTAGAAAATGACATTCTGATTATTTTGGCTCTGCCTTTATGAAAACATCACAGTTTCATATACAGGAAGTTCCTGACTCTTGGAAGTAATCCATTTCAGAGACCCTCCCGTAAGCCGATTTACCTTCCCAAACCATTCAAGAAACCTCATAGCAAAAAAACACAAGCTAAATTATACTGGTAATGCATACTAAAGAGTGCACATTACATAAATAAAAACAAAATATATTTTCATTTGGCATTTTTACCTCAGCGCTTCCATAAACTTAGTCCAGATTTACATGAATGAGTTTGAGCCAAGTCCAGAGCTGCCTTTCTATATATTAAATGTTCTCCATTTTGTGCCCATACTGTAAACTGGACACATGAACAATTTTCACAACACGCAGCACTACTTTTACACTGGTACAGAAGTCAGATTCTCTCTGGGGGCTCTTTGTTGTATCTTGTTGCTCAGATTTAGTCCTGAAACATTATAGTTCAAGTTTGTGTTGTCCGCCCTTTCGTAGCTCTTCCACTCACAGAGGATTCTTAAGCAGTTCTCCAGCCATTGAACGTAACTCTCTGTCGCCAGGAAACAGCTTGCTCAGCAGGAGTGACAGCAGCGTCTATGAGAGGAAAGAGCCACCAGCTATTCGACTGTCCACCGAGCTGCACTTGGCCGGAACCACCGTGAAAACTTCAGCTGTGAAAACACGCTACTCACATACACCAGCTTCTTGTTCTCCTGAGTATCCTGGAGGAGTTCAAATGCAGATTTCACGTTACTCTTCAGGATCCACGGGGCTAAAGGATAGGGAATAAGTGAGCCTGTTTAAACCTGTGGATAGCCCAAAGGTCTGTCAGGCATAAGATGTGTCTGAGAGTCAGCTAAGAGGCACAAACATTTGGCGATGAGGAGACTGCAGGCCTTCTCCTTCGTCTCGTTTTTCTCCTCGCTGCTCGGTGGGGATCCCCAGACTGCTGGTATCCCCTTGGGCCACAGTGTCTCCCGCAGGCTGTCAAGGTGAGATGCCACCTGGGCGTCTGTGAGTTTCAGGTTGTCTAAGACGCTGGTCAATTCCCTGCAGCAACAGAGAGAGAAGCGAGTCCCGCTGTCTGTATTTCCCATAATCCTCTAGCTTACCCCGTGTTGTATGGAAGAACCTACTTCAGCACCAGTGGCTTAAGCATTGTCGATAAGGTTCGGGTTAGTGTGAATAAACTCCAGGAATTACCTGCAAAAAAATAGAGAGAGTGGGAGTGAAGAAAGACACGGTCATGCTTTGGTTTCATGTCACACTGTCCCTCCTGTTTAGCTGAGGAATGGCTGACGGAAAGCTTCACTCCAACAATGGGGGCGGCATTCAACAGACATCACAGTCGCACCTTCATTACTGTCATAATGAAGTGATGGGAATGAGCCCTCACACCCAATTCTTAACTTCAGTGGAATATCTGTGTGTATGAATTTGAGAATGACGTAAGGGCTGCGAGTGACGATACGTGATGGTGCGGGAGGTACAAACTGAAAATCTCCTTCAGCAGATCCACGAGAGCTTTCATGAGCTCGTCCACACTCCTGCGTCGTGAAGCTGCCTTTTCCTCCTGCTTGGCTCCCTGTTCCTTAGCTTCTTTCCCACTGATGTCTACCGACATGTTGGCTGATGCGCTACTCTTTTCATTAGTCTTGCTGCCCTCATCTTGGCTGAGAGAGCACAGTAACGGCGTGGGAACTACAGCGGGCTGCTCTGTGTCCCCATCGGCAGGTTGGTCCGTGCCCTGCTTGGCACATTGGTGTATGCCCTGCTTAACAGGCTGGTCTGTGCCCTGGTAGGAAAACTGGTCTGTGCCTTGGTTGCCAAATTGGTCTATAACCCGGTTGGCAAGCTGGTCAAGGGGCTGGTCAGTGTCCTGGTCAGGACACCAGTCAGGGGTCAGGTCTGTGCTTTGGTTAGCAGGGTGGCCGGTGGGCTGGTCAGGTGGCTGTTCTTTGCCCGGTTCTCCTGGCTCACTTGTGCTCCGTTTTGCTAGCTGGTCCAGAGTGCAGGCTGAACCAGAGGAGTCATGTATAAACTGATTGCTGGAGGTGTCTGATCTGCTTATGAAGGGGTCCACATTCGGTACTTTCTTGGCATATTCATAGTCTTTCTGCACCCCTTCGTCTTCACAGGTCCCCGTGGATTCTGAGGGGGGCTCAGGGCTTCTCCTGGGTCGTCTCCTGTTCCCATCTTGGTCTGTCTTCATGTGAGTGATGCTCTGAAAAATGAGAAATGCTAAAACCAAGAATTTACTGCCACATGCATGTAATACACAGTGAACTATAAGCACAGAAGCAGATGGTCATTACTGCGATGACTAATTTATAAGAGTTTGCAAGTGAAGTTTTGTAATTCACTATGGTTTATATCAGCTTGGATGGATAATACATGGGAGGTGGTCTTCTATAGACTTAAAGTTGTGAAATTGTGCCTTTTTAAGGTATGGCTAGACAACAGTTATAGAAGGTCACAGGTGTGATGATTTTTGAGACAGATGGACGACGCACCTCCTCATCATCCAGGGTGGAGCTGAATAAGGAAGGCAGATTGTCCAGCAGATCACACAGGCTGTCGCAGAATGGGTTGAAGAGCAATTGGAAGACTTCCTGACTCTGGCCAACCTCACTCTAAAAGACATGGAAAGGCACCCATATCGTTCAGCAGCATTAACTAGCAGAATTAGCTAATAGGTCAGTCATTAAACTGGCATGACATACATCTTATGTAAAATATATACAGAGTGAAAAGACCTATGACTTCTGCAGGCTTTTCAAATTCCCATTCAGTTAGCAACTGACTGAGGTAGATGTCAAGTGACGAGATTATTACTTCAATTAAATAACTGTAAGGCAGCTGGCCGGAAAGCGAGGCCCCAGGGGGCCCCCACCCTGCTGGCTTTCAGGAGTCATGCTGCATTTCATATGGACTCTGAAGCTGGAAACTTCAAATGGAACACGCCTTCTGAAGAACCTCTGCAACCCCAAGCTCAGAATTCAAGACGGCTGCGCCCTTTATCAACAGAAGTTAAAGCTGTAGTTTTATACTGTTTATTAGAGATAATTATAAGTGAATGAAGATAAAGGTCATTTAAACTAGGGTACCTTAAATAAGACAAGCAATTCAGCTAAAAAAAAATCTTGCGCAGGTCCCTGGTATTGATTAAATAACTTTATCAATTGTTATAACTGGAACGCAGTTAACTCAGGTGTGACGTCATTCCCAGCTCTGAGGTACATGGAATATAGCATTATCCCGACATGCTCCATGAGGGGCTTGTGCGTACTTGTAGGAAATTCTCCAGTTTGGCTCTGGCTTCGTCTTTGAACTTGTCTGTGCTTTCCAACATGTCAAGTAGGGAGAGCAGATGAGTTGAGTCCTGGGAAACATAATATACTGATTTAGCTACTGTACAACTTAATAAACATTGATCCCAAAATAGAGAAGAAAAACCAAGTACATATGCTGTACTTAATTAAAAACATGGAGAGGGCTGGTACGTACGTAGGGATTATTCTGACTTAAATAAATGCATTAATAAATATATTGCGAAGTATTGTGAAATTTGGCAATAAATTAATTATATAAAATGTGAGCATAAATCTGTTAAGAAAATTGTCTTCCTGTTTTTAGTTATCTATTTATTGCTAATTTTATTTATTCAATTATTTATTTCAATGATGCCACAAATGACATGAAATTAGCCTTGAAATGCAAACTGTCACTTTCACCCATCAAGGTTTTAGTGTTAGTAATGACACACTATGCGTAATTTAGCAATTGCCATATGCAAGTACACAAAAATGACATATATATTGGCTGCGCTATTATCTGTGGAAGTCTTGGAGCGTATCCCCCAGAACAGCTTGCTAGAACTAAATCAGCAAACTTGTGAAGAATGCTTATTATTCCAGATGAAATGGGTGCTGTAGATAATATAAGAGACTTCAGTGAGCAACACATAGATAAAAATGTGTTTGCAAACTTCTGCAATGGAGCAGGTTACAAATGAGAGTATCTGATGATGGCATGACCCACCTTGGGCTACGTTTCCTAAAAGCACAGTCGCCAAATGAATGGGGACAACTATGCAAGTGGCTATCAAGCCCCTGAACAGCCATCCAGTGAAGCTGCATGGTAAAGTAATTCAGGACAACTTTTCCTTACACTCATATCCAATCCGCAGCCACTAGAGACAGGTCTCTTTGGAAACACTTAGAGTCTTAGACAATAACAGAGACCTCCGCATCTAGATGAGTGAAAGTGACAGCTTGTGTTTCAAGGCTTATTTCATGTCATGTGCAGCATCATTGAAACAACAAAAAACAAACGAACAAACCAGCAATAAATAGAAACAGGAAGAAAAACAATTCTTATATTTATTTATGCTTCCATTTCATATCATTATCATTTATTTATTATATTTTTATTAACGGACATATTTAAATGGTTCTGCTAACTTGATGAATATTGATCAAGTTTCAATATTAGTGACAATATCAACCCAGATTGACACACTGGACCAATGGGACATCATGAGCACATGTTCTTGTTCCCCATGGTTCCCTTACCTGCAGAACCTTAAGGACCTGGAGTTGCGTCTCTGAAAGTCTGACGTCCCAATGAAGGTTCTCGGGACTGTTTTGCTCCTCCAGGTGTATGGTGAACACCAGCTCCTTGTTGCGCTCCTGCACCTGAGGGGACAGGCCGCTCTGCTCTAACATCATCTACTCCAATCGCTCCGTAAAACACCACTAAATCAGCAAAAGTGCCAAGTCCTACTAACTCATTTTGGGTTCAATTTACTCTAATTCGTACCAAATATCATGTCTACATTTTAGGGTTGTGTATTTCTGCATCTCTCTTGGTCTCAAATAATAAAAGCATCTTGATACATGGTCTAAGGTACAATGCAAAATATAGATATATTTAAACACCATAATTTGATACTCTTCGATTCAGCAATGATTAGATGCATGTCCATTCAAACATGACTGAGTGAGAAGCCAGAAGGAGTTGCCCTGTGTCGATCTTGGCTTCCAGAAGGGCCCATGTTGGATATCCCTGTGTTGGGTGTGCGTGGCAGACGCGTCCCCGTGTGTTGGAGGTGTTCACGTCGGACATGTCCCTGTATTGAGAGAATACCTTACAGCCACTCAGGTTACAATCATTAATGTCATTTCAGACTCACTTGTGGAACAGTGACCATCCATTGACCAGCTCTCCACAGCTCCTTCAGCAGGTTGTACATCATATTCTGGTTACTGTTGAGAAGCATGTCCTCCTGCAAGACCCAGAGGATGAAAGCCAGATGACAACCATAGGTTTGAGCTGCAGGCTCTAGAGAGCATTCTTCTCTCCTGAGAAAGACAGGAGGGCAGGTGGCTTACACTGATGGAGCTGCACAAGCTGTCATCGTCCTCTTCATCTGACAGATTCTGAAGCTCCAGGGCCCGGAAGCTTGGCCCAGTCTCTGTCTCCTTGTTCTTTCCTTTGAATTTTTTGGTTTTCTTTAAGAACTTCCCAAGGAACTTCTTAAATATATTCCCACGGGACACCTTGGTCGTTTTTCCTGGTGAATGAAACAATATTCAGGCACCGACTTGGACCCTACATACGTTTATGCATGAGCCATAGAAAGCAGGCTATGGCTGCTGCTGTAATACAGACCACAGCATGCTCCTCTGAAGAAAAGAGAGGCCTGCACCTTTTCTATTAGCTTTATTGTCACTGTTGTCTGTGGTTCCTGTGGAACCTGTCGTCTGCAATCTGCGAATATCAAAGGAAACGAGGCATATAACTTTATTGTTGAAGTCAGAAGACCAGGTTTCATTCCTGCCCCCCATTCATCTTCTTTCGTGTGTGCAAAGCGAGGATGAAGGGGCTCTCATCTCTCACCCTCTGTCATCTTCTGGCTGTGCTGTTTCTGTCCCCTCACCCTCGGGCTCCTCTGTGGAGCTGCAGGGAGTCGCAACATCCAGATAACGCACCACCAGTTGGTTCAGCGTGTTCGGGTCTGAGAGCCACGTCACCAGCTGCTGCAGCACTATGGAAGGGTCAGCAGCATAGAGTGTTTAATCACAGCGAGTCTCTATTAAGGTCGTCAACCCTTTAAATAAATGTGGAAAACTAGCCATCGGTCTAAGGTCCAGGCCTGGTCCAAGGCTATCAGGATTCAGGAACAACCATCAGTCAAGGGGACAAGTACAAATCCCCATGGCTGACCTTTGAAGGCCACAATCTCCTTCAAGACACATCTGTAGAGGTCCAGCTTCCACATGGATTCAGGAAGGAAGTTCTGCACCAGAGCTTCAGAACACACCCTGAGGAAGGCCACCTCATTCTCCCAAGAGCTGAACAACAGCTCTCTGAAACACAAATATTCAGAAAGGGAAAGAAATCATTTATAAGATGAAAATATCTCTCAACATGTTGTCCCAATGAAAACCAGATCAAACCTAAAGAACAAAGGAACCCTGTTCTTGTACAGAAATCTGGAGAAAATGCATGATCTTCTGGGTATATGTTGCCAAGTACCTGTAATCACTCACATTTACTCATACTCACACACATTCAGTTACAAGAACATACTTGGCTATGGTAACTTTTGGTGAAGTCTACTGTTCCTATTTCATAAATAGTCCATTTTCCTTTAGCTAAAGGTCTCTGGTCCCTACTTGCTAACTCCATCTGAAGGACCTGTTTCAACACAGTATGCAAAACACAAAAATGGAATTCCAGTGAGAAAAACAGCTAAAGAACAGCAGCAGTGAAGATCATGAATGTCTCAGCTATTCATGAACTCAAAATAGAGGCACACACAGCCCTCCATACACAGAGACTAAGTGAAACCCCTGTTGCCAAGGAAACAGTCCCACCTCCTTCCCTCCTTCATGTGGTGGAGATGCCTGGTGAGGATGTGAATGCAACCAGTGCTGACAGCAGCGATGTCCAGGGCACAGGCAGTCCCCATGATGCGGTCAGTGGCCAGATCAAGCTCCTGCCACAAGGCTTTATAAAGAGGCTGTTTGTCCATGAGCCCCAGGACCTCTGGGCCGAACAGGAACTGGGAGTATGCACAGGCAAACACTGCAAGTACAGACGCTCCTCGTTTAGGACAGAATGCAATGACACAAGGAGACACTAAAACTACAGTCATCTTGAAAAACAAAAACAACACAGACAGACCATAAGCACATTACACCCACTAAACAGACGCTATACATCCCACAAACAGCACAGACACCTACTAGACAGACAGATGCTACACATCCACAAACAGCACACATCTACTAAACAGACAGATGCTACACATCCACAAACAGCACAGACACCTACTAAACAAATGCTACACATCCTGTATCAGCAGCCATACACAAATCTGTCCTCCCGTCCTGTCTCAGTTTACCACAAGGCTTTGGCAATCACACAATATACAATACGGTTATATGCAAAAGTTTAGGTACATATTTTATGATGTAGTTGAAAAATAACCAAGGATTGGACACCCAAGACCACTGCTTTTGACTATCACCAGATTCACACACGACCCCCCCACAAGGAGGGCGGACTCATAACTCTTTCAGGTTCTGGCCAGGTCACATGGGTAGAGACCTGACCACCAAACTTCCCCCCCAATGCAGGGGTGCCCAAACTTGTTTGTGCACTTTAGGTATTGTGAAACACCTTGTATTGTGGTCCTGGGGAATTGCTATTTTGTGTCACTATACCCCAGGTGCTTTCTAATTGTACAAAACTGTACATAACTGTCGATAAAAGCATCTGTAGAATAAAAACAACACCCACTGGACTCGGTTTGACTTCCGAGTGCTCACACCAACTCCACCCTAACCCTAACCCTACTAACAGCAGGAATCCTCCCCTGAATACAACCTGCAAATATTCATCACTAACTCGCTGAACCTCCACATCCACAACTGCCCTTATCTACACAAAGAGTGAGAAGTTTGTGGGTTATGTGCTGAATGAAGCAGCAGGACATACCTTGCTGAAGGGACATCTTGACACTCCGGTACTGCATGTCCTGCACTGGAACCTCTTCTGGGTGACCTTTGTCGACTTCATCTCCAGCAAGGATGCTTATTGCCGAGTCACAGAGCTCCTGTTAAGCAGCAAGTGAAGAGCAACTTACTGGGAAATTTCATCAGGCAAGAACTTCATGTTAGAGAGACTGACTTCCTGATTTTTAATCTCTAACTTTCCATCGCAAGGGCACTTTTTACACTGTAGCTATTTCAGAAGGCACGATCAAGGCGGCATTTTTACTTCCAATACCATATATACTTATCACATTAGCCTACGGATGACAAAAATGAAGAAGAAGAAAAAACATTTACCAATATAATCAGTGCGCGTGCTTAGAAATAAAAATAGTAGAAAAGAAGTAAAAATAAGTTATGTGCGTAGCAAAGACGAAGCAGAACTTTGGAGTCTTATAAGACCAGCAGAACTTCATTCCTCCTCTACCTGATGCGTCTCCTCCGTCTGTGCGCTGCCGTCCTGTAATGTCCTTCTGACGGGATTCCGGGCGAATAATCGCAACGCCACAAAAAGAAAGAAACAGAAACATGCAGCAGACAAAATTAAAAGATACATCTTGCGGGAGAATGACTTCTGCTCCCCCCTAACCCGCAGGCTCCGCGTTATCAAAGCACTTATAAACACACCCCCCAGCGAGTTTTTCCGGAAACAGGAGGTGGGATAACCCATGAACTCTTTAGTTTCCCTATTTTTTTGTCTCAACTCCCCTGAAGAATAATTATTCTAAATCCATTTACTGATTTGTCTATTTCCCTGTTCAGCAAACTTAATCGTGAACACCGGTGCTTGAAGTGTGGAAATGCAGGTGCTGGTTCTCCTCTCGTTATTCAGTACCTAGATATTGAGAGGCGCTGGTAGGGCGTACCGGTGAATACCGGCACCCTTCACGTATCAAATCCCAGAATCGCCCATGTCATCGTTGTCATCGAAAACTAAAAACAGAACTATAAGAGAACATTCTCGAAAAAAATAAATTGGGTAATAACATTTTTAAAAATATGAATAAACGAAGACAGCCTGACCATCTGGTATATCGGGCAAAATGTATCAGGAGACCGACCACCCCACCCCCACAGAGAGAGTCTGAAAGCTGAAAACACGTCGAGTCATTAAGTTTCATTTTGAGTCTAGTCATAAGATATGGTACGTGTATGGGTCAAATATCCCCCTGGAAGTATTGCCTACACTAAAGAGGTGTTCGAAAAAGAAATGTTCAGTGTGACCAACCAAACGACCATACCTTTAAAGCTTTTGCAAGATGAAGAAATCACAAGTCAAAGCATACCACAGGGGGAAAAAATGTTCAGTCGTTCACAATCACAACCTCTTTCCTATTGTTTCACCGTAGCCTTAGAGGCGGTTTCGGCCGGGGACGCGCCACCCTATCCGTACTAGACTCACCTCCACAGCGTTACACCGGTCCTTGCGTAACTGAAAAGTTAAGGGAGCATGAGAAGCGAACAACAACTATAAAGATTCAGGTTTCAAAACTACAAAGCACGAATGGAACTAGTCCGGTTTCGGCGAAGACCGGAAAGCGATTCATGTTTCGTGGTCCTGGCCGCTAGGTGGCACACAAGTATCGTCAGCATCTTCTAATTCCAATGCATTTAATTTTACGGTCTGTAAAAAGTAAAATCATATAAATCTGTCCGGCCTAGGGTTGCAAAGGAAACAGTCCCACCTTATTCATGTGGTGGAGATGCCTGGTGAGGATGTGAATGCAACCAGTGCTGACAACAGCGATGTCCAGGGCACAGACAAATTTTACAGATTTTCCAGTAATGTTCCATGAAGATTTTAGTATGGGATTCTTGGCAATTAATATTTCACAAGCAGTGTCACTTGAGGTTAAGAAAAAGTTTTCAAACATGTCCTTTGAAATCGTGAATGAACCAGGCTGTCAAATCACATCTTGGTAGCAACCTAGTTTAAGCAAAGATTTTCCTGAAGCCCTATCAGTGGCAGCAACAATTGTTACGAATCCAACATCCTGCCTCCGAGCAAAACTAGTGTCTTTGGTGACATTCACACAGACATCTGCAAGCTGCCCAGAAATGTACAGCTGGAGAAACTGGTGGCAATTAGAAAATACTCAGGACTCTTTAGGATGTGGACTCTGACGGTTTGAGGATTTATGACGGAGCAGATTCCCCAGATTGCAGCGTGTTTGTGTTCAATAATGATAGAAAAGGAAATATGATTGTTTTTAGTTAAATCTAAAAATCTTGAAAACCTCAATGAGCATGGACAGGTCTTTATGTCTGACAACCGTACATACACAGGGAACTACAAATTCCCCAGTAAACCCCATAAATGCCACGGGATGGTTCTAACCATATCAACCATTACACTTAAGCCATTCGGTTGCATGGCTCCGACTACATAAATCGCTAACATTTTTTCGAACTGGGTTTTTGGGAAACGTACCCCTGTATAGCCAAAACCACTGCAGGGCCTTGCACACACGTGAGAAATAGGGTGAGAAGTATTTAGAAGCAGAACTTAATCACCCACATGATGATGCTAATCCAACAGGTGCCACTCAGACCACTTCAAATCCTCCTCAATTAGAACAGCTCCCCCCTCAGCATCTGCTGTTAAATGTGGTCACGCAGTTAGACCCACCCCCTGTCAACCACTTAGTCTGGTCTGTAAATCACTTGTAAAACCAGCTGCCCCAGAGCTTGCACACTTTACTTTGGCAGAAGGCCAACCCGTGGTGACACCATCTCAGTTTACCCGCTCGGCACTGTAGGCAGGCGCTCGGAGGCAAACGGGACAGCCATTACCCTCAGCTTACCAACGGCTTGTATGGAAACACTGTAACCCACAGACCAATGGGGCACATACACCAAACCTGGAAAACATCAAAAAAAAAACGACAGGAGCAGTGCGAGATCGGTTGGTTCATCCAGCAGGTTATTTATTTAAGTGAAGGTTAAAAACAAGCTGACTGCATGACGGGTAACGCTTCAGAACCTGACTGGCTGGGGGAATGACAGTGACAATGGGGGGAGGGACGAGGTGCCCCCACCCCGTACAGGAATACTAGCTGGTCCCTATAAATAAGGTGGAGCCTGACAGTCCGTGTGAATGTACAGATATATGTTACAGTCGCAACATTAATGACAGATGACAGCTTAGATGACCTTCTTCAGCTCATCGTACAGGACCAGCACGAAGGCGCCGCCCATGCCTCTCAGGACGTTGGACCAGGCCCCCTTGAAGAAAGCCCGGCTGCCCTCATCGCGGGCTATCTTCCGCCAGCAGTCAATGGTGCCCTTATACATGATGTCGGCTGAGGATGAGAAGACAGAGAATCACGACCAGGACCTCACACCGGACACTGTGGGACCTCAAAAAAAAAAAAGTGTCACTGATGCCACTAACCTCCTTTACGGCCAGACTGCATCATCATACGCCGACGGACAGTGTCGAAGGGGTACGAGGCCAGGCCGGCCACGGCGGTGACAGTCTGAGCGATCATCCAGCTGACAACAATGTGGGTGTTCTTGGGATCAGGCAGCATACCTGAGGAAACGAGAGAGGCGTCGTGAGTGCCTAAGGCAGAGGAAACTGTCCCAGACAATATCAGATTTCACAAGGGGAACCCTTTCAGAAGCGCTCAGGGTGTCTCGTGACATCACACTTGAAGCCCTGAGCACTACAGAAACCTGTCTTAAGAATGAATCATGGCAGCATAAACAATGCAAGCTACCATTGACCATTCCCAGCATCCACAGAAGGGAGTGAACCTGGACATACATACCTTTAGCTGTGTCATAGATGCCAAAGTAAGCAGCTCTGTAGATGATGATGCCCTGGACAGAGACATTGAAGCCCTGGTACAGACCCTTCAGGCCATCGGACTTGGAGATCTTCACCAGGCAGTTGCCCAGACCAGTGAACTCTCTCTCTGCGCCAGCCTTGCCCACATCAGCTGCCAGACGGGTTCGGGCGAAGTCGAGTGGGTACACGAAACACAGGGAGGTGGCACCAGCCGCCCCACCGGAGGCCAGGTTGCCGGCGAAGTACCTCCAGAATTGGGTGCGCTTGTCTACACCATCCAGGAAGATCTTCTTGTACTTATCCTTGAAGGCAAAGTTGAGTGCCTGGGTTGGGAAGTACCTGATGACATTGGCCAGGTTCCCTCTCCAGAAGGACAGGAACCCTTGCTCCTTGGGGATGCGGACCACACAGTCCACAATGCCCTTGTAATGCTTATCTGCTGTGATCTGCTTGCTGGCATGCTGTACCTATACGCACAAAAAAAGATTAAAGGATTACTCAGAACCGCCCATGATTGGCGGAGAATCGAACCCTGCGAAGAGCATAGCTGTCAAAGTAAATGCAACAGGCAGATGAAGGACTGACGTTTGATATCAAAATCGTTCCGGACCGAATGTAATAGCATGTGTAAGTCCTTCAATGAACCTTCAATCCCGAAGAGCACCGTCATCCGGCGCCACACACCTTGACTTGTGCCCTTAAAGACAAAATGGAGGCCGAAGACATTCCGACAAGGACACGTGGAGACGACGGTAACGGAGCGATCCAACCATCTCAATCACCTCCTCAAACCTTAATGGGGACCACGGTCACCGCCCACCCCCCGTATCGGGTTTAGTCAGAGCTCATAATGAAAGGAAATGACCGTAGCCATCACCGTGTAACCCAGCGCCAAAAAACCCATCCCGACCAACCTAGGCCGCCGCACAGGATCTGCCGCACCGGCTACAATGCCGAAGCTTCCCGTTGCCGCGACCTTGGTCCCTTGACCTCCACAACGACCGGCCGGCTAAGCCGTGTAGCAGGCCATCCGGACCCAACCGGACAAGCAAGCGGGGAAGCCGCTTCGATTGGCCGGCAGTTCGCAGTGCACTGCTGCAAGGCCCGATAATACTGTCCCCTCCGCATTCTCACCTGCAACAGCAGCTTCACTCTCTCGATGGGCGCGACAGCAGTCTTGGAAATGGCGGCGGCGATGCCGCCGGCCAGGAAGTCCTTGGCGAAAGAGATGGCTTGCTCACTCATGGCGGGGCGGGACTGCGGCGTCGCTGCGTCGAAATGGCCGACCTCTGCGCGCAGAAAGGCATTTAAGTTGTGGGTTCTCGCGAGAATAGCGTGCAAGAAGCTGATTGGATGGACAGTGCCGAGGCGGAGCAACACGTCATTCATGGGGCGCCATGAGTCACTGCATAGCTACCGGCTTGTCCTTCTACTCCCATTTAGGGCGTTCGGTTTCAGTCACGTGAATTTTAACCCTCTCCAGGGCCCACCGACAAAAAGAATATATAGTGAAAACACCGTTTATCCACATTTTACCACAAACAGAACCTTGTCAAAATTTTATTCTGCGCCATATTCATTCAAGAACATGGCCGTAGGCCAACTTAGTTCCGGACAAAGAAAATATTTCTGTGCACAAAGAATTGGGAATACGCCTCAAAGCAACGTAAGGCTTGCCCTGGTCCGGAGACAAGAATATCCAGATCGTCTGCATGATACACATTATTGTTATTATATATACACACAAACATATTTTCGTCGACATCGTTTTATATACTTGTTATTAATATTTAAATGCTTAACGTAAAGGTGGATCATCCTATTTAATGCAGTTTTTATTTTGTGCGGAGGATCAAACGAACGGAAAATCCATACATTGATGCACTTTGATTTTCATTTCTCTTTATTTTAAGGCAAAAAAATAAAACGTGTGCACTTTTCAGATGGGTTATATGCGTACCATAAGCCCAGACCCAGAAAAGGTTGCATTTCGCTCACCAGCACTGTTATATAAAATGAGAAGGATTTCAGTTCGAAAAAATAATCAAAACGACGCACTGCAGCTTCAAAATGCTCCACTATCAATAACGACTTACTTCATTAAATTTGACCATTTCCCCATTTACGGTTCTGGAGGAAAATACTTTTATAGTTCAACCTGGCATGCTCCAGTCACAACACAGAAAATCACCAGTTAAAAGGAGTGTTTAATATTGAAAATATTTGGATTCATATTAAATATTATCAGAAGTATGATTAACATTCTGCAAAATATCAATTAGAAACCGCCATAAAGTATGAAATAACACATTAGTAACCATTAAATCACATACATTTGTTTGACACATGTGGCACTTCCTGAATAAAATGTACTTTGATCATGATACACACATATATATATATACACACACACACACACACACACAAGTTAATGTGTAGCACAAAAATGACACAGTACAAGATTTTTGCATCACATTTTGACATCAGTGGCTTCCTGCAGATGATCAGCATCAGACTGGGGTCTTCAGGAGGATCAGCAGACATTTCATGCACTGCAGGGCAGCAGACTGCTTAATCTCCAGCCACTATTAAGGCAACATGTGTGGAAGTGCTATACTTATTTGTCCTGATGCTGCATTTAACTGTTTACTGGAATCCTTCATTTTCCAAGCTGGTTCACTGGTGCACATGTTTAGATGACGCCTTTAATTTTAATGGTGCGCATTGTGGACAAAAGGAAACCGGCTGTTTATCCCCCTGGCAGTATCGAGATACCTCACCACCGGTCGTCCATGTTGTTCTGCGGTGAAGAGAAGCCCCTGTTACTCAGGTACCTCTGAACTTCCTGAAGCTCGTTTGGACCCAGACTCTGGTCCACGCCTGGTGCTGGCTGGAAGCTCAGAGGGGACACGATGTATCCGTTGTGATACAGGCAAACCTGTTTGCAGGCCTCGAAACATGTGAAGAGCAAGCCGAAATACGGGACGATCTGAGAAGACACAGAACGCCGAATCAGCCTCCTTCCACCTTTGAACCCTAGCAGTGAGAAGAGACCTCAGCCAATCAGAGCTGGGGTCTCATGCGGGTGAATCTATCATCAGGATGACAGGCAGCTGATCTGATATGTACAGTACTGTGGAGTTAAAATCTCAGCTACTGACTGGCTAGCAGAATCAGTCATGTTTTGGTTTCTCTGTGGAAAGACTTCACAATGATTTAATCAAGACCCCCTCAACCTCCCTGATATCTGCCTAGCTGAGGTTACATAATGCAGACCTCAGGATATTCTTAGCCTATCGTTAGTCTACTTCGATATTTGAATTTTCAGGCACAGAGTCTATCCTCAGAGAGCGACTTGTTGCAGCTTCCAGGTGATTATGAAACTCCACTTAGTTCTATACATTCAAGCATCTTCAACATCTGGTTTTCAAGCTGTTGTGAAGCCAAACAACAAACAGGATGCTTCGTTTTCTGCCTTAAATCATTTGATGATGTCATCATACATAAATCCTGGCACAAACGCTATAGCAGACTGCATAGCTCAGGTGAGTCCCTCTGGGTACTGTTTCGACATGCGGCAGCCTAATGGGTGTGGCTGGTGAATTAACACTCCTCTGGAAGACACCTCGGGATGCCAGAGGGGACAGCGAAACAAGCTCCCTAGAAATGTTTCTCAACTCAGTCCTTGGGGACCCCAGACAGTGCACATTTTTGCTCCCCCATAGCTCGCAGCACACCTGAACCTGGTATTCTGTGTTCTTCATTGGCTGGGAGATAGGAGGATGCAAAAATGTGGACTGGGGGTCCCGGGGAACTGGGTTGAGAAAGGCTACCCTAAGAATTTCTCTATAGTTGGTTTAACTGCATAAATGTTAAAGGGGAACATCACCTTTAATTAATTTGTCTTAGCTAACACATTTAGGCAAGTTTTTTGGCTTTAAAATGGAGCTGAAGAAAAATTAAAGCCAAAATAAAAATAAATATATTGACTTTAACAAAGAATACTAAAACCCAAATATATTGGACACGCAGGATACTCGAAAGTCATACCTTGGCTGTGTTGGCCGTAAGTCCGTTCCACAGGGATAGGAAGCCATTGCTTCGGACTGTCTGTCGGAAGCAGTCCAGCATGCCGCTGAAATGGACGTCAACACCACCACCCTGAGGCAACAGGGCACTCTGAGCCTGTAGAGTGGACACCAAATGAGGGAAGCTCTGAGACCCTGGGGAGAAACTCACTAAAGGCCTACAGAGAGCAGACATTGTAGCGCAGTGAGCGGCAAAGCTCCTTAGTATTTATTAATAGCAAGCTTTCTTATTCTCTGTCTCTTACCACTTATTGTTTTGTATATCTGTGTATTTTCTGCCTTGACAATATGTTTAAATTGCATAATCAACCCACCACTAAAATAAACTCCGTGTACTTTTTTTGTACATGGCAAATAAAAGGATTCTGATTCTGACCTTGTTATTTTACCCTGGGCTCATTTATATTTATACGGAGATTCACAAGGTCTTTGTGTTTAAGTACCTCTGAGAAACCGTATCTTTAATAAATTGAATGAATACTGTGATGTAAGGGGCTGCACGAGGGAAAAAAGCAATATGAACGCCGCGATAATAGAGCTAAGAGAGGAAGGTATCACAGGGGATGACATGGAGTTCCCAACCTTCTGGACGCTGTGAAAGTCTCCAGTTACATTACAGTCAGGATTAGCAGATCCCACAGTCCTCGCGATACCTCACACATCACTCTCAGCGCAGGTGAATCGAGCGAAGCCTGTTCCAACTGGCCGCTAGTCTCCGTTCTCTGGGTTACTGCGAACGGCTGTCACAGGACATCATTTCCTTATTTTAAACCCACATATTCAAAGCTGAGCTCATCGCCCGAAACACTAGCCCTAATTCTTTGACTGAAAAGGGTTTCAATTCTATGTCTTTAACATTTGAGGAGGACATAATTTTACTTAACTGATTCAGGTCAGAGATACTAAACTATTGTGAACAAAAGTGAGATGCATCCTGGGAACTGAACATGCATCCTCCTGGTCACGAGTCACTGTCTTTAACCGCTCTTCTGCCAGCTGTTTGTACTAAACTGTTTCCCTTAAAAAACATCTAGGTACCCTATTTTAAACCATTAAAATGTTCAACTTTTATTATCTGTAAGTGCAGCTGCTGAGTATACAATAGAGTCGATTGCTGTCCATTTGTCATTCAGTTAAACTCAAACTCAAAACAGAAACTTGGTGGTTCTGTTAGAGATGAAGGATGCCAGGGCCTGATAAACATGAACTGCTTGAATTTAGTAGGATATAATGTCAAACGTAACAGAAAAAGAGAAGCAAGATCACGCTTTGTCAGTATTTCAGGCCTTATGACAAGTACCCTCAGCTTAGAATTGTGAACGGGATTTTGCGTCTGCGATGCCACCTAATGGCCATTCTGGGTAATACAACACCTCAGGAAACATCATTAAAAGGCCATACTTTTTTAAAGATCAAAATATTCTTTATAACTACGATATAAATATAATATCATTTATAATTATATTGTATTGTAAGCTTATAAGAACCAGCAAAAGTGACAGATATTCAGATATTTTTTAAGTGATTATACACCTTTCGTGTTAGAATGACTTTGCACACCCACCTGCATCTTCCTCTTGACAGTCTCAAATGGGAAGGACAGGGTCTGGGCCAGACCCGCCGCAAGGCAGCCACTGATGAAGTTCTGCAGGGGCGTGAAGCGAAAGCTGGGCTCCTGCCACAGCCAGTCCAGGTTGACATAGACCATATAGCAGCCCAGAGAGAAGGGGACCGCCCCTGCGAGGGATCAGAGTGCCCCATGTCACACAGAGAGCGTGTCACACCAGCATCTTCACAACAAACATGACACCCAACTGCTGTGTAACTGCTACCCAGCAAATACAGCTGCTAGGAGGAGGATGTGAACACACACCACGCACACACGTTCTGGTCAACCTATGTCCTCGCATTTAACTTTCATTTATTTAGCAGATGCTTTTGTCCAAAGTGACGTGCAAGTGAAGATCAGAGAGCAGTGTCAGCCATTCCCTGGAGCTACTGGTTAAGGGACATTTAGTTGGTTAACTGTCTAAGCAGCAACTGACAGCTTTTAAGCTGGTTTCTCATAAACGTTATTATATATTGCTGAGCCTGCTTGTGCATCGCGCACCCCCGCTCATGGCTCACGTGTTTCTGACGCATGCTCAGCCCTCTCCTCGATCCGCCGTACCTACGACTGTGAGAGAGAATCCGCGATAGAGGGCGCACAGACCCTCATCGCGATAAACGCTGGACAGTACGTGAAGCGCGCCTCTGTACGTCGGGTCCCGCACGTTCTGGACCACCAGCCGCGTCTCCGCCACCTCCAGCGGGTACGAGACCAGCGCAGCCACGATACCCGCCAAGCTCCCGGCGCAGATGGCCCTCCACTGCGATATGCATCCTAGTTCATCCATGTGCAGGTTTATCAATCTGCGGAGCGGGAGCAAAGCACACTGGGTATTACAAAAATTCTTCACTGTGGCAACTCAAAGCAAAAACTACAAGGAAGCAATATTTATTAGACATTCAAACCAAACTCCTGTATGAATAACGTTTCTTGTCTATTATTAGATACAGATATCTCACCATTTCTGGGTGATGGGGGCGGTTAAAATGCTTTATACTACCGAGTGTGTGCCGAGCTAGCTGAGTATTTCTGCATTTGCCGACTGCAGTGTTTAATTTGCCAAAAAAACTATGTTAATACAAGACGCAAGCTAACCCAACTTGAGACGGTTTAAAATGACAGAAGCAACATCTTGTGAAGATAATCCACCTTTAAGCTATAATGTCCCTCAAGATAACGATCAATTTAGTGAGTAGCGACAAAAACACCAAGTTATCAGTTAGAAACTGCAACAGGAATGGAAACAGGAACTGAGTAGGTGCGCTCACATAAGGTTTTTTTTTTTTTTTTAATTATAACAATAATACCGCTCACATAAGCGCGCACATCGCACTTTGCTATGATGACGTGAGGCATCTGCCGAGGTCTCGCATTACCTGATTGGATGCGACGGAGAGGCGTGTGCGCGGACGGGCGCAAGACAGGCTGTGAACGAGCGTGACGTGTAGCGGAAATGAATGTTGAAAACAATAACAAAAGCCGCTTTATAACAAAACAGTTGTTTATCAGACAGGGGAATTTCCTTAAATACCGCAGAATTACAGCCCATGACATTGCATTTTTTTTACAAACTAATGTATACAGCCAACTAACTTTAAAACACAAAGACAGTACGCTAAACTATTCGAGATAAGCATTCACACGCCAAGCTACTAACGAGACAGCCCTCCGGGAAACGGGTAACTTTGACCCAGGTGAATTAGTACTAGTGACAATGCAGAGGAACGAAAAAAATAAAGAGAAAAGTGACGGCACGGCGGCAGAGGCAGAGCAGCGGAGCTCTTACTTCCTGTAGGCGGCCAGATGCACGGCGCTGTACGGGAACAGGCGCAGACAGGACACCAGGTTTCCCTTCCATAGGGCGCGGATCCCCTCGCTGCAGGACACCCGGGCAAAGCTGTGTACAAAGCCCGCTCTGCAGTGAAAGCTCCCCACCTGATTTAGGATCTTGACGACCTCCAGCGGGGCGGTGGCCGTCTTGCTGAAGATCCCAGCGAACCCGACGCACATGAAGCCCTGGAGGCCCGTCAGGCGATCATCCCGTCTCACGGTCGCCATCGTTACCCGAAAGGTATCGGGTCGTGGAGACCCCAGCCGCGGTAATCACACCGTGCTGGGGATCCTTAGTGTACCGGATTACTGAGTCTGCGCAGAGATCCTGCTCAGAGTGCAAGTCAAACCTCCCAGGCTGACAGCCAATCAGGCTCACCTGGCGGGGAGGGGCTTTGGCGACGTGTGGCGACCCACGATCAAGCGCCGAATCAGCATATTACTTACCAGACTTACAGTTTGCTTGTTTGTTCTGAGAACTATTCCAGAAAATTTGAAGAGGTCCATTTAAATAAATTGAAACAAACTGAAAAACACAGTTTCACACAATGCACACATCAAAGCGCAGATTGGTCCGGGAAATATCACTACAGCCTGTTAAAATCACTACTGCGCCTGTTAATCAGAAGCTAGAACCTTCCAGAAGGGTTTGCTTGTAGACTGAAACACTAATTTATAATTTACGTGATTTTTGTGACAGTCACCAGAAGACCCACTGTGTGATGGCAGTCCACTAAAAACCCATTAAACAGTGAAAGGTGACTGCACCGCGCGACTAAATGAACACTGTTTACAGCACACTCTATTACTGTAAAACCTTTAATGCTTGAACTGGATTTATCGTAATTTGTAGTTTATGATTTATTTAGAGTGGGAATATTTTTAGCAAAAAAGAAAAAAAAAATAACAGATGGGGGCGCTGCAGACCAATTAATGTAACAGTACTCCCAGTGCACTAGGTGGACAGCCTATCGGACTGAGAAAACCACGTGATGATGCCTTTCAAGAACTAGAAATGCTTAAAAATTTAGTGGTCGATTTTGGAGTTCATAACCAAATCTTTTTTTGAAGGCAGCATATTTAATGTGTTTAGTAAACTTAATACACAGAACTTTATTTGAATAGATAAATATAGTATTACTGTCAAAGGTGGATAGTCCATAAAGTAAAAATCCAGAACAAGGTTTTGTTTAAACCAACCAGTCGAGTATAAAGACCCACAGTCACAGAGTACTCAGCTGATTGGCTGAAACAAAATCTTAGTCTAGGTTTTTACTTTCTTCGCTTGAACTATCTGCCCCTGATGACCGTTGTGCCCTTGAGCTCGGCGGGTGCTGTGCACTGGCTGACCCCACACGCTGATCCATACACCATTTCTCTCATGCAGGTCACAATGGGACATGCAAAAGGCATCGATTCCAATGTGCCTTGTACGAATGACACATAAATACAGTATTTAAAGTAAAAATATATTTCTGTCTGCATTCAAAGGAAAATGTCCCTAGATCAATGTTACCCAGTTAGGTGTTTTGGAGAACTGCAGACAGTCTAAGTTTTTGCTCCCTCACAGCTCGGCAAAAATATGGCCTGTTTAGGGGGGAGCAAAAACATGGACTGTCTGGGAGTCCCCTAGGATGGGATTGGGAAACACTGGCTAAGATGATGGTACCCCAGCCATGCTTGTGTGTTAGAGTGCAATACATATTTCCTGGGAAAGTGACATACATAATGTAAGAGACTGAATGCTGTGGCCTTCTCATCCCTCCCTCAGCTTCTCTCTCTCTCAGCCTGTCTGACTCTTTCTCTCTCTCAGCAGGGTCTTGTAGCTTCTTTCCTGTCTAGGATAGTGTTTGTTTTCCGCCTGTGTCTCCCTGGCAGGGGGCTCCCTGGCGGCCCCTGCCCCCTACTGGGCTGACGACCTCAGCTCCCTGTGAAGAGTCCACCTCCTGTGTAAGGTTGGGCCACTTGGCTTCGCTGACAAAGGCTACTGGAATAACAGAGCCCGCGAGGGGAAATGACAGCCTCTTCAAAAGGGGCTCCCATGGGCCAGATTCAGGCGGGGGGTTGGGAGGCTGGATCCGCCGTGCTGCCTTTTGCTGAGGCCGTGCAGCTTGGACAGCAAATCTCCTCGATCATCTGGAAGCTGAGAGGGACCCCGAGGGTCTGTGTGGTTGTGTTTATGGTGCACGGTGGGGCAGGCTGTCAGATGGGCCTGGAGGGTAGGCCTCCACTGCGCCACGCTGCATCTAAAGTGCAGTGTGATGGGAAAAGATAAAGGTAAACGAAGAGCTGCTGATTGTAGGAGGGCCTCCGCTATCAGGGAATGTCCGTCGTGTCACCCCGCTGGAAGGATGTCGCAGTGGGAATGGGAGGCGTCTCTGCTCCCGGGGGCCGTAAAAGGCCCCTGCCTCCTTTGAAAGTTTCCTTTGATCTCCTTGTCGTGTGCATGTGGTCCCTAATGTGAAACAATAGGGTGGCGTTTTACCCAGAGGACACTTTGTCATGAGCTGTGAACCTGATCAGCCACTAGAGGGCGATCTGCAATGCTTCACAGCCAGGTTGCAGCTATGCTGTTATAATGGGTGTATTTCAAGGGAATGGGAGAGGGGCAGTTCAGATATCACCTCATTATCTTGTTAAAGACACCATAGAGAAAAGGGGCAGGAGGGTGATGGAAATCAGAGGCCCTGGAGTGTGAAAATGCTGTCTTACGCAAGCATCCTTCTGCTGAGCCGATGCTTAAACACGGGTTAAACCAGCTGCTCTGTACATTTTACATTCCAGAGCAATACAAGAAAAACTAAGAAAAAGTCATTTTTATTTGATATGGGTATTGTTCATGTTACGTGTTTAAATAGTAATAAATTTAACTTGAAAACCTGTCGAAATGGCTTATCAGTACAACTGCGAGCGCTATGTCCCCTCGGAAATGCACTAGAATATGAAGTTATTCACTGATTGCTTCTCACATACGTCTTACTTCTAGCAGAGTCAAGCTAGTAAAAGTTTTGCTGGCAGTACTGCAAGTGAAATACGTTAAAAAAAGGGACATAAATCAAAGCGTCATGTTGGAGTATCTTAGAGTGACTAATGACATAAACATTAAAAGTGATGAAAGAACATGATGAAAACACAACGCAGCCCTCATATGAACCTGCTCGAGACGTTTACTAAATTTTGGGACATTATGATAAAAGGTTACCATTGAAGGAAGTGGAACTGCACTTTGGCGAAAAGTGCAGTTTGGACATAAGGAGTCGGGGCTGGGCTCTGTCTATATTATACCCTGTTAATACAGCGGGAGCATTTCATTTGAAGTTGGTGGTATCAGGTCGATCAGCAGGACCCTTCCTATGGCCAGTCCATGTACTGAACTACTGCAGTACTGAATGTCCACCATGACCAAACTGGTAGCTTCAACATCTAATCAATTGAGCGTCTGTAGGTTTGGGTCTGGGGGCGTTATTTGTGTTCATCAGTAAGCGACAGGCGGCAGGCAGCTGTAGCCAGTGAATCGATATCCCGCCCAGAGCATATGCATCTAGGCGACCACGTCAGAAACTCGACGGCTACCGTACCCTTCAGTGCTGGCGCAGGCACCGTTAGTGTCTTGGGTTGCTTCAAAAGCCTTGGGCTTGTTTGATATTCAAGCCTCACACCTCGAGCTGAGCCCAGGACAGGTAAGGGGAGGGGGAGGTGGCTGACATGGACCTTGTCTGGCCAGAGGGCAGATATATCGGCGGTGGGTCACACTGGAGCCTCAGAGCCCCATAGAGATGCCCTGCAGGTGGCGTGGGGTCGGCACAGGCAGGGACAGGGCGGGGGGGAGGGGGGGGGGGGCTGCGTCATGGCTCTGCATTGCCGGGACGTTCAGTGGCTGCGCAGACCGAGCTGTGTGAAAGTCGGTGTCAGCATAATTACCCTGAAGGCAGGGGCATGTGCACAGGCACAGAGTGTCACACGGACGGGCCGTGGGGGGGTGGGGGGACCCATCAGGCCTCTGCTCACTCAGAGCGCAAGCAGGGTCCCCTCCTTGTTCTTTGCTGGGAAGCAGATCCACTTCCTCCTTCCGGGTCAAGACGAGGTCACGACTTTGCACCGGCATGTGTCTGTGTATGCAGCTACTCTGGAAAAGCTTCACCTCAGTCAGTTACAGCTACACAGTATAAGTGACGTCACTGAACATGTATAATGTGAATATAAAACCAGGCATGCCAATAATCGAAATAAAAACATATACTACAATATAAAGTGTGTTGCATTTATTATTGCCACAAATTATTCAGTTTGAATATTAAAACCACATCTGTTTTGTAGCCTGATAACTTATCCATACCTGCTTGTCCTATGCGGAGCGTTGGCGCAAGGCAGGAATAGTACATAAAATAATTGTAGGTTTGTGAATTGATTTTGTATATTTGTGTTTTGTTAGTAAATCTCTGTCGTGAGTGAGGGACATACCAGCACTTAATTTCAAAAACTGTTGAAGTATTACTGTGTAGAGCTGTAGCCCATGTGGAAGAGGCACAGACCTGAGTGACCTTCCGCCCTGTGGGCATTTCGTCCCCTGTGAGGCGTGAGGTGGGTGGAGCTTGCCTGATGAGGTGACCGGCAGAAGAAACCCGGGTGACGCGGGTGAAGCGTGTGCCGCAGAATGCGGGGAGAGCAGGACACGCCGGACAGGGCCCCTCTGGGGCCCACAGCCGGCGGCCCCCATGAAAGAGGGCCTCGTTAAGCTGATAAGCAGAGGAAGAACGACGTTGTGGGGGGGGGGGGCATTATCTGACAAGGATCACTGAGGCTTTGATCTGCAGGCCAGAGAGCGGCCTCATGGAGGGTCCTGCTGGGCGGACGAGCATGACGACGTGGCGGGTATGAACAAGCGGGCCGCGGGAAGGACGGGGTCCAACGGGGGGCCCGACAGGGCAAACACACCGACACAGATACACGCACAGATTATGTGGCTATATCTTTGAGGGGATTCTTTCTATGGGCATAACCTTAATCTTCTAACACTAACTAAGACAACCTTAACCCCTACCCAGCCCTGACTTTCACCATAAGTAACCAAGCAAATACAACTTTTGCCTATTTCATTTTTTTATCGCATTCACAGATTTTTATAAAATTGAGACTTATATTGTGGTGACCTGAGAAATGTCCCCACAAGCTAAAAAGTAACAGGTTTTACCACATTGTGGGAACATTTGGTCCCTACAAATTGGTAAACACAAACCCACCCACAGACACACACAAACACACACACACAAACACACACACACACGGTGGCACGGTGGCTCAGTGAGTTGCTGTCATCTTCCAGCAGTATTTGAATCCCACCCCAGCGTTATTGCTTCTTCTTGTAAAGTTTGAATTGTGCGGATTCCTTATTAATCGCGTCTGACCGACTGGCATCCCATCCAGGGACTCCTGCCCCCTGCTTCCTGGGATGACCAGCCGGCTCCCCGTGACCCCAGCTGGATGAGCTGTATGGAAGACGAATGGATGTATGCAAGTGGGCCTGCCGTGTTTTGTGATCAGATTGCGTCTGTTTCTATTGACATCATGTAGCCTCTCTGTTGGCCTGAACAAGGGTGAAATGCACAGACAAGGGAGAGAAATAAATCAAGAGAAAACAAACAAACAAACAAACAAACATCCCCAGAACAAATGAAAACAGGAAAAAAGAGGCTACATTTCTGTCACGCTACCTCCCCCCCTCCAAATCCAGGGGATGGGACTCTGACACCTTAATGTCACAATGCAGCTGTGTAGACTTGTTGGGGGGGGGGGGGGCAGACCTTGCCTGGAGGTGGGGGTGTAGGCTGAGGACTGTAACAGATGCCTGGATGTCTGGCTGTGAGGGGTAGGTGGAGGGGGGTAGATTTATGAGCTGATGGCGTTTTACTAAGCTGACCTGTACCGCACCTGCTCCCCGCTCTGTGTGGACGCGCGCGGGTGTATGTGCCTGCGCGTAGTATCAAACACCCTTTACTCAGGCACTTAACTGGACGGCTAAATCGCTAAATCGAAGAGTTATTCAGGGTTGTTGAGCTGACAAGTGCAGGGACAGGAAGTGTCTTTTTTAACCCCTCTAGTCACTCCCACCCTGTGAAGCACTTCTACGCATTAAACAACCAGGAAAGCCAGTTAATCAGAAAGGAGGATGAGGTGGTGAACAGCCCTGCCAGAGGACAAACACAGCTCAGCTGTATATATTGTGTTTTACTGCTGTGGCTTAAAAATGGAAATAAACAGAAAAACGTCTCTGTTTTTACAATTTCAATGTTTTCAATGATGTTTTATTTGCAAAGGGTATAGTTGCTCTCTTATTAAAAAGCACTTCAGTTTGGGGCAGGGTGAAGCTAGACAGCTGCTGCTTTCCCTGTCTGGTCCTCCACCTTCCTGCTTCCCTATCCTCTCAGATTATCCTGCTGTCACATACACCCCAAAACACCCTATACCTGTCACATTCACCCCAAAGATGTATGTCCCTATCACATACACCCCAAAACACCCTATAACTGTCACATACACTCCAAAGATGTATGTCCCTATCACATATACCCCAAAATACCCTATACCTATCACATACACCCCCAAAGACCCCTGTCCCTGTTACTATGCTTCTTCCTTTTATCTGATTTGCCACAGAGTAAATGCCTTTCTTAAAAACCACCTTTAGCTGCGACTATAAATCAAACTAAGGGCCAAACCCGAGTGAGCAGCTTTACGAGGGGGGTTGGCTACGACTGTACCCCCCACTGTCCCAGACCGCAATGAGAGCTTGGGGAGACTCCGGACATAAATCAGGGAGAAATGAGATCAAAATGCACTGCAGAAATCCAGTCCTGTGTTCTGCGCAGAAAATAATAAAGACACATAGCATAAAAAACTGTCGCGCTAAGTTTCTACATCTAGTAGAAAATGTATCCTGTCAAGCAGCCGTAAAACAATACTGCAGTCTGGCTGACATTTTTAACAATCCATTTCAATTTAAAAGGGGAACTCTAATTATTGTTGGGGTGCCAGGCCGAACCCCTGCCCTGCACTTCCTGAGACTGGCTTCAAACTCAACCTATACTGGATAAGCAGTTACCAGGAGACCTCAAGCCTTCTGTCACTGATTAAGGAGCCATGAATGAAATGGCCCTGCTTTCTGCCCTTTAGTATGTCACTCTTTTGAATTCTGTGGAGAAAGTGGGAAGTTCAGGAGCTGAGGCTGCCGTTGAACCCTGTGGGGGGGGGGGGGGGGGGGGGGGGGGGGGGGGGGG
>JAODKE010000002.1:27257100-27279191 GCA_026779605.1 Mormyrus hasselquistii | reverse complement strand
AGCACAGCCACACAGAAACAGTACAACCACCCAGAAACAGCACAGCCAAACAGAAACAGCACAGGCACCCAGAAACAGCACAGACACCCAGAAACGGCACAGCCACACAGAAACAGCACAGCCACACAGAAACAGCACAGACACCCAGAAACGGCACAGCCAAACAAAAACAGCACAGACACCCAGAAACAGCACAGGCACATAAAAACAGCACAGACACCCAGAAACAGCACAGGCACCCAGAAACAGCACAGGCACCCAGAAACGGCACAGACACGCAATGGCAGCACAGACAGCCAGCAGTAGCACTGACACCCAGAAACATCCATGTCAGTCTGACTGGAAGGCCCCCACTCAGGGGCTGCTCTCCATAGTCATGGCCTTCCAAAAGAGTCATGTTGACATTTTTTTATTTGCTGCTATTTGTGTCCCGGCTGCCTGCTCTGCATCTTCGTTTGCTGACCTGTATAAACAAAGCTTGAGAGACGCGGCGCTGGCCGTGACTGTCACAGAAAACACAGAAAAACAGCACAGAAATCAAAAAGCGAAAGCCAGCGATCTCCTCCGCGGCTCGCAGGTCTGAGACCAGATCCCAGAGATCCTGAAACAGATCAAAGGTGCTTAAATAAACAGGTAGATTTGAGCAGATGTGTTCCAGAGATGCGGAGAAATTGTCGCTTGTAATTTGCTAACCTCTGAGGCCAGATAAGCCAGAGGCGGCATGAATGGACGGCCATTCCTCCGAGGGCCAGAGTGCCGTAAAAGCGGGGGGTCGTAATCTTTTATGACAGGATGCTGAGGCCCCTTTGCAAACAGCCACAGACCCGCAGCAGAAAGCCCGAAAAGGGCAGAGCCGGGACCCTCAATCATCATAATCGCGACCTCGTCCATCACCTGTCACCTCGGGTCACAATACTGGAGGTACATTTTATTGCCCCGCACTTCCCCTGGCCTGTCCTGTCTGTCCCCTCCCACAGCCTGTCTGCCCCCTCTTGTTTCCACTCCGGACTCGCGATACCTGGAGACGGACCTGCCCAGTGCTGGGGGGGGGGGGCGCTGGCCAGGCTCCTTCTGTGGTTGTGAAGGTGGCTTCCCTCATCTGGAGCTAAACTCCAGGTGGGACACAAGGTCATCCCTACCTTCAGCCATTAGACTTTATGAGTCACCGCCCAACGACTGTCTCAATGGATCTGAAGCACTTAGGCACTTTTCAATGGACGTTTACAGAACATTCATTCATTCTCTGTACAGCCTACTGTGTGATACTATTCTGAGCCAATACTATGGAGTGCCGTGTGATTCTCTCTGGCATTCTTTACACTGTTATCGTGAATTGTCTTTTATTATTTATTGTTACTGTGTATTCACTGTGTATTTATTGTGTCTTAATGTCTTTTAACTGTCTAAATGTGTGTGTAGTGTTACTGTAAACCTGCATTTTTTTCCTGGAATAATAAAGTATCCACCATCCATCCATCCATCCATCCATCATTTATCCATCCTCACCGTCTGACTGATCAGGATTTATTCCAGCCAAACTACATTTATCAAACCGATTAACCGCGACTGACCTTCCGACTGAATTATGACCATGAGGTCCCCAGATGTCAGGCCTCCCGCCTCCTTTCCCCATTCAGTCGGTGACATGGTGGCCTGTGTGACTATGAGCTATTAAATCCCGTAAGCAGACAGCGACGTCCTGCATGATGTCAGGGCGACGTGTGTAACAGTCTGGAGGCTGGCAGAGTGAAAACCCAGCTAGATGTCGAGTCTAAAGCGCTGCTGGAGATGACCTGCTTCCACCCACCCAGTATGGCATCTGTTAGCTGGGTAACCCTAATTAATATGAATTAATACCCTGTGAAGGGATTAGCAGTCCTTCCCTCCAGGGCTAAACAGTCCACCTAAAGTCACAGCAATTAAGAGTCACACCAGCGTCAAAAATAACCAGCGATATCTTTATTTACATTATTAGTTTTTGTCTTTAATGATAATTGTGTCGCTCAGAGTGGGGTTTCCTCTGGGTACTCAGGTTTCCCCCCAAGGTCCAACAACATGCTGAGATTAATTAGAGTTGCCAAATTGCCCATCGGTGTGAATGGTGTGTGAGTGTGACCTGTGATGGGTTGGTGCCCCGTCCTGGGTTGTTATACTCATGAACTCTGAATCCCCCCAATGTTTAGGATATTACCCGAAACGATAACGCTCCCTCCAATGCAGGCCGTATATATCGCTTCATATAGCAGATAGGTGAGGTGACACTGATTTTAATGTCACTGGTCAACAAAATCCCTTAAATACTGACGGAGGAGCAATCAAATTACTGCTTTAAATCCTACCCGTAACACTGTAGAATTACCAGAGAGGAACAACAGCAATTTTACTAGTAATTTAACTCCCCATAAAATTACTTTATAGACCGGTGAAAGCTAACTGCAATACACGTAGGACTTGCTGCGTTAGAGAGTAAAGGTGACATTTTAAAGGCTTTGTAAAATTCAGGGATGTTTTCCCAATGCGATGCAATGCTGAATGAGCGCCTGGAAAAAGGAGGATAGGCCTACTGAACGAGGCCTATTGTATTTATACTCTTTAATTACACAGAAAATCACGGAACTAAATTTATTTTTACTAGAAAGACAATTTAAAATAGAGTTAAATGCCTTTCGATTTTATCTTAAATGGCGTCAGCTATTTGTAAATTCGAACATGTTCGTGAATCAATATACTAGGAATGTAAAAGACAGACTTCAATTGCATTCTCAGATAAAAGTGTATTGATTCGTTCCCGGACCTTTTCCTAAACATCAGACGGTAGTGATAATAGTAATGTTCGATTAAGACGGAAAAACACAGACCTACAGCAGCGATGCCATCATTACGTTATTTTCGATATATCCTATCAGTCACATAGTAAACTTAGGCAATGTCGAGAAAAATCCTTTTATTTACATTATAAACGTTTCCATCAAACGTCATACCCGTATGTTGTTGACACCAAAGTTTAAAATTGTACCCGTACGTATGAAAAAAGGGCACTGATGTCTAATCCGAAAGCTCACGGCAGTTTAAAGAGCTTTTTCACATTTACAGAGGTGGGGATACAGTGCAATTAAAATGCACCTGATTGCTTTTATTTACAAACATGTAAACACTCGTTTTCGTCACGTACAGAAAATGATGGGCCTATTTATATTTTATTAAGTCATACAAGAACCAATAATATTTAATTCTGGCCCATACAAACATTGTTTTCCGCCTTCTTTTAAAAATATCCTATTAAAATGAATCTTTTTCGAAGAGCCTCCAGCATTTTCCATTTGAAATCTCTGTATTGTAATCCACAGAACGGGTTTAAAGGGATTTTGCTCTTGGAATAATTTATAAATCCACGTTAGCGGGTCGCGCCGCGTCGTCCTTGCAGCGTGATGGAGTGCTCAGTTAAAATTGCGAAGTTCCCAGCAGGAGTTTACTGGCCCACAGTGACTTGCTGTATATTCCCAATCGGTGGCAAAGCGTTCATGCCCGGCGGTGGATACAGGGAACCGTGGATATCGGACGGACTCAGAGAGCCGGGCACGGCTAGCGGGCTCACGGAGCCTGGGTCGCTGTGCACCGAGCCGCCGCTCCCATCGCACTGCCCCATTTTCTTTTTGATCAGCTTCCTCTCTTTAGCTCTGCGGTTTTGAAACCAGATTTTCACCTGTTGGAGAAACAGCAGAATCGGATATAAGCATCATAAATAATGCACCCCCTGTTTATTGCACGGCTGATCTGGGGCTCGCAGCGCCCTGCTTACCTGTCGCTCCGAAAGGCCCAGGTTGACGGCCAGCTCGGATTTCCTCCTGATCGTGATGTATCGATTGTAATGAAATTCCTTCTCTAGCTCTAGCCGCTGATGATCCGTGTAAACGACTCTGTATTTTTCCTTCGTCCTCGTTTTGCCTATAAAGAATGTAATGATCATACCATTAACAGGTAGGTATGGAAAATAAACAAGAAGCCACTTTAATTGCGAATAAATTCAACTTGACTTTGCAACAGTGAGAATATTAATAATGAGTCGTACTACTCATCCACGCATCCGTCCATTTTCCACAACTGTTTGTCCTATATTATTTCATAAAGGTTTCAGTTTTTATATATTTATATAAATAAGCTATTTTAAATGTAAATTCGTTTTACGTTTTCATTTGGAGCTGATGACTTAGTGTAAAAATACAGACAAATAAAAACGAATCTTGATTATTGTACGTGGCGTACAATAGTGTGTGTGGACATCGAGTCATGTTAAATGTAATCCCCAATGCTCTTATAAAGCCTAAAAAGACAGTAATTCATGCCAAATCAAGTTATCGTTGATATATTACAAATGAATTATTTAAATCATTGAGCCATCAGTAAATGATAACTTTAGGCCTATTTTAAAACCCAGATTTATATGGCTGGGAGTTGCGAGCTTCTCGCTTTGTTGCTGCGTATGCAAATCGCGCTTCGGATGGTCTTTGATGTGACTTTTGAACAAACTGCAGAACAAAGAGCCTCGGAAAAATGAGCCAAACCCCATTGAAGTGTTAAGCGGCAACACGCGTCTTACAAAGGGCTCACAAGGCGATACTATCGCAGAAATTTCTCTGGTGCGCATCAGGTCCGACTTGTTTGATTTACAAACCGTAAAGAAGGTCGGTGCCCTTTCATCTTACAGAAATAATAAAATCTTGATTTGCAGTGCTAAATGAAAAAATATTTGTATTGTTTAGGGCTAATAAGGAAGATTAAACATGAATGAGCTACTAATTTTGAGTTAGTATGAATGCCATTGGCGAAATTTAATTTCACTAAAGATTTGGTTTTGAAATACCACGAACAACATATAAATAGTTCGCAAGCAGTGCATTTTAGTAGGTCGTGAGATATGAAGTGGGTCATTTTCTAGTAATGACTTTTCGTTTGAGTGAACAGGACCTTTGGCGGTACGAAAGGGACCGAGGTCTTTATTTGCTGTGAAAATCATCGCCCTTTCCGGGCAATATAACCTTTGAATAATGGAGACCGAGGAAGAAACTTTGGTGCATATCAAAGCAAAACCGAGGGTTAAAAGGGGCCGCCGCCCGAACATGACAGATAACACCGAAACCCTGAGACAATGTCACCCAGGAAAATGGACCTCACATTAAGTTTACGGGAGTAGAGACATTAGCATTACAAGCGTGTCTGGCATTCTATGCACAAAACACCAACCCGTGCAGATCTGCCATAGCATTCATAAAATCAATCCATATCACATTTTCACCTTCATCTTATAAACCCCCGATTAACCGTCTGATAAACATCCCATCATATTTTAATACCGAAATATCACGTACAAATATTTTTCATTGCAGTTTTGTTTCCCGGTTTCAATATTTCATAATTAGGCCTATACTTTGTTGCCCATATAAAAATTCTGCCTATTGAATATTTTAAGAATTACTCATCAAAGTAGTAATGTCTACATTATTATTACAATAAATATCTAGTCCTATTTGACTAGCTTAATATATCTATTTATTTACTGGCCTATTCCATATACAAAATTAAAATTTTTATATATTTATTTTATACATGCATTTATGGAACAAACATTCACTGTAAGGTTTGTTGATATACTAGATTTGCTTATTCGGCCTGCAGAATTTTACATCTTATTTTAAATTAACCGGTATTAACAGAAAATTTTAAAAGAAACAAATCCAATTTTCGTTAGGCCTATTTAAGTAGGCCTAAAATACGTAAAATTCCAATTTACTGCACGTGTAATGTGATTGACGGTGTTATATGGCATGCAGGCTATATTCCTATGTAGCACACAGGCATACTGTACAGGTACATATAATATAATTGTCTTATTTACAATTTGACAGTTTTAACGCTACACTCCGATTCAGGACGAATGAAGTAGAATCAGAAAACGTTATGGGAAAGAAGAAGTTTTTCCTACTTACCGGTAGAAGACGATTGGACAGTTTTGTTCATCCACTGATACGAACTGCGTCTCTCTCTTTCTGGGGACAGTTGCGCGACATTAATATTGTCTGGTGGCTGATGCAAAACTGACGATCCGGCCGGGTGCATTGAGTTATAGTCGGGGGAGCAGTACGGGACCTGGCCGGGTGATGAGGTGGTCATGGATGTAGGTACGTTATTAGGGGGTCCCAGGCCGTAGGCGCCCCAGTCCTCCCTTGGTGCGCCGTAATGAGAGCCCCAGGCCCCCGTGGGCTGCGTGTGGTTCTCCATGTTGGGTACATGGTGGTACCCCGTGAAGTCGGAGTACTGCGCGCTGGGCGCAAAGTTCTGCGGAGGAAGATTAATGGAGCGCCTCATAGGTCCTTGGTGGTACATGTTGCTTTCTTTATCCACAAGGTAACCCACGTACATGATTCACAAACACAACAGATAAATATTTTTATGGGGACATAATAGCTACTCAAAAGCCAAAGGTCTTACTGCTCCCTCAGCACCTTCTGCTAAATGCCTGTAGAGTAGTCCAGTGCGGCTCTGCAGATTGATAGCGCTGCGACGTACTTCCAGATGCGTCTCAGTCGCACATGATTAAGGTCTGTTGACAAGGTGCTGCTGGCAAAGGTATACCAAGGCCCGCCTGACGTCAGAACGGGCCTGAGACCCATGACATTTGCATTCAAATGACGAATCGACAACCCCGCCAAAATGCACCTCCTATATCCCCCCAGTGCCCCTGTTTTACGCACCACAAACCTCTAACCAGCCTGCGTGGCCCAATATGTAAAAGACGCTGTAGTCGCAATTCCAATACTTTATGCCCTAATTTAATTCAATCGATTCCACGAGTTCTCACACTGACTTCATACATCGCTCACACTCGCACGCACACACATATATGAAATGTATATTTCGTTCATTAAAATTCGGTGTATTCATTTTGCAATATTGGGTTTTTAATTTGACAATATTTATTAAAATAAACGTGTCTTTATCTCGTTATCCTTTAATAAACCTGTATTAAAACTTACTCTTAAACGCATAAGCTTTAAGTCACAGGGAGAGTATCAGTTATACGCGGTGTTTTCTATAACTGTTCCCTCGTCATATTTTGCAAGAATTTTGTGCATTCGCTTGCGACCTGCTTGCATGGGAACACGATGCATCCACACTTTCCGGGCTTCTGAAAGCCTCCGAGTATTTGCTGAACATGCACCCCTGCAAAAGAGGTGAAAAGTGACGCCACTCGATGCCGTTACGGCGGACTTCTCACTTTCCGCCTCCTTCTCACCTCACCACTTCGAGGTTGCACTTTCACAGCTAATTCCGGTTGTAGGGATCCTGGAATATTACATGAAATGCACGGGCAGAGCACCACTTTCACCCAGGATAAATGGGTTTAACCTATCACCAGTTTACATGCGTACTCCTACTCGGTGCCATCACAAATTAGGCCTATCTGTAAAGTTGAAGTACTTGACTGAACGAAAAGTACATTTCATTTCATTATCGATGTTTATTTTAGCGGCACTATTCAATTTTACAAAGACACAGAATTTTCCTGGCATCCACTTTCACGCTGCACCCAAGCCTAATTGTGCCCCAATGCTGCTCTCGATAGACTAAGTATGCGACCATCAATGGAATATATAATAATTCTATGAATCTTATACCCCGTCCCCAAGATGGCCTAAAAGCCAAAAAATCTGATATGGAAATTCCAAAGCTTTTCATGGTGTAAGGATATCTCACATGTTTCATTCAGAATTTGATGTCGTCAAAATTCAGTTTTTACATCACATTGGGCCTGCATGTACATATTTAGCAGATAATTTTCTCCAAAGCAACATACAAGTGAGGCAAATAGCACATTAATGCTGCCAATTAATCCACTAGGCTTACGTACGGTTTGGCTGAGCTTCCAGTGAATGTCCAAGTACAAGTGTAAGCAGAGCAGAAGTGCAACGTAAGATCATTTAGGGAGCATAAAGAGGCATCAGAATAGTATAGAAATTAATAAAACTCGGACATCCTTTTCTTGAGGGATTTGTTAACTGCAGAATACATGAAAATATGCATTTTATTTCTTCTCGTCGAAAATGTAGCTACAATTGTTTCTAAAACGAAGATACGCTTAACCATGTTTGACTTTCAATTGTCACTATTTTTGTGCATAGTCAGAAATAAGTACAGAAAAGTAGAAGCATTATAAACCATATTAACATGCAACAATACAAAAAAACTTCCGCGCTGCGTCAAACCGATAAATCAGAGGATGAACTACAAATCCCGCTTAGACCAGAGTTTCCGATAATTCTTTCACAAAAATGTTAACCAACTTAAAATTGCGTGTGATCACCAAAGAAAATATCAGATAATATCTACAAGACTATAGCATGCATTAGAATATGTATTATATTATATTATATTTATGCATTAGAATAACGGTTTAAGCCATTAATTACATGTCAGGTTTGAACTCCCTAAAATTGCCACATTTTGTCTTCCTCTTTGATTTCCAGGAATAACATAACACAGCGTCCCTTCACGTCATGACATCTCTTCTTTCATAGCCTATCTGTAGGAATATGAGTCCATAATCAGGCAACAGCGAAATCATAAGAAATGCTGATCTCTTTGTAGGTGTGTAGCGTTTTAAAATACGCCAGCAACATCCACCCATCCAATCCATCCACAATTCATCCATCCATTCAGTGATAGGTATTTAGGAATTAGATTATCTTGATTTCAAACATTGAGTTCATGCATTTCATTCACTTAGTTAGACTACTTCCATTCAGATTCGTTTCATCTAGGCTTATGTTAATTCTTAAAAATTCAATCAGTAAAAACAATCTATTCACCAATTTCTGTCTCCTTAAGTGGCTGAACAGTAACTGTGTTATTTATTAGAAGCCAGACTGTATGCAAGACGGACACATTGCCGTACACCCTATTATAACACAGCCATATCCAGACCACGTCCCGCTTACCACAGGTGGACCATGTGACCGGAGCTGTTAAGCGTTTTAATACTGCCCCCGTGTGGGCAGGCGACATACAGCAAGCGAACACAGTATGTATAGAGCTGGAGGTAGGTGAAAATGTAACGCATCATGCCGTTAGATAAAAAAGGCATTATACTTATATATTATATATATATTTTCCACTTCAATTCTTTTTTGTTCTTATTCCAATTTATGTTAGGAACTTGTCTTTGATTTTATATAGCGCTTCCCAGGACCCAGGGGGACACAGTGGTTAGCACTGTTGCCTTGCATCTCTGGGACTAGGGTTTGAGTCTCTGCCGTGGCTCCGTGAGAGTGCAGTTGGCTTGTTCTCCCCGTGCCATTGTGGGGTTTCCTCTGGGTACTTTGGTTTCCCCCCACCATCCAAAAAACACATTGAAGTTAATTTGGATGATTAAATCACCCAAAGATGTGAGTGGTGTGTGAATGTAGTCTACAATGGATTGGCGCCCCATCCTGGGTTGTTACAGAAAGGACAAGTGGTCATAGAAAATGGATGGAGTTGTTCCTGTTCTAAATGCGCTCTATGAATCAAATTTGATATTTGCTGTATCAGTTGTGTGTCATCTTGTAAAAGATCTGATTTTTCTTTACATCTAAATTACGTATATATTCTGCATACCACCATTTCTGATTATATGTTGCCCTCAAAATGCATCTGTACAATCGGCATGCAGAATGGGATTCTGGGGGCTTCTGAATTAGCCAATAGGAGGGGCCGATATTCATGATGACGTCTCTTGACAGCTGAAGTTCCAGTTTGTTCGGCCCCCCAAGGTCAGCGATGTTCTTGCACAGTCCTTACACAGAAGAAGGCTTGAGCAGTTAATCAGTACTGCCAGAAAGGACACAGGGTCAAATTCTGCACAATAAAAGGCCCCTTCGCTGCCTTGGCAGCCACAAATGACAGGAGACATTTTTGGTTTGTCAGCAAATTCCTGCTGCCACTGATGTCTTACTTCTGCCCTAAATGTTCTAAATGGACATTTAGACCCTACAGCTGGTACTGCCTCTGCTTCAGTCTCATCTTCTGCCCGCTGAGGTTCCACTCAGTTTCCTTCTGGATTGACAATGACCTGCTGGATTAAGGGAAACATTGCCAGTTTTGGGTTTGCGTAAGATCATGAACACGTTCAGTGCTGCCTTAGAAAGTTACAGCTATCTGTGGAGCAGAACTTCTCAGTTCTTTCAGTTCTTCATGCCTTGGTTTCTCAGATCAATTTCTGTTAACTCAGTTAGTGTACATGCTCACATGGGGGAAAAACTCTCCAGCAATGTTAGTAAAACGTGGCAAAACTACTCTACTGTGAAGGCAGCTGGACAGTAGCTAGTTTACAATTTTTGTGCTGGGTCCCAGAGATCATAATTTTGTCATATCATCAACACTGTAGCTGACCAGCTTGAGCTAGATGCCTTTTTGTCTTTCCGTTCTCGAAGTCATCGGCCACAGATTTCCCCAAAGTAAAAACTCGATTCGCCTTGTCCTGACCACTAGAGGGCGCTACTGTTCCTCACCAGAAACTTAGACGTTGGCTCAGGGACCATCCAGTATTTTTCATAATCTTCCTTCAAACAGTGCCTGCCCCTTTCATGTTTTAGAAATCACCATTTCCTTTTACTTCAGGAAGCCCAGCTCTGGAAATCCATATTGATCTGATATGAATCAGCCTAGCATCCCACCCAGAGTCTCCCCTGCCTCGTTCCCTTTGCTGCCTGAGGTAGAGCCCAGTGCCCCATCACCCTGACCAGGGTATATAGTTAGAAGATGGACAATATTAACCTTTTTTAAATTTTTGTTGACCCATGGAAAAATATCCACATCATATTAGGTGCTCCGCTACTTACGAATGAGTTATGTTCCGAACGGGCGTTCGTAACTTGAAATGTTTGCAAGTCATTATTCAACATCAGTTTAAGGGTAGACGCAAGTACTAAGAACTACGATGGCTGGAGTACGCACGCTACGCTGCTGTGCGGCAGGAGTAGCGGTCAGAAGTCGTGCTAGGTGGACTTGGCACGCAGAAAGAAAAAACTGATGTTGTGGACAGGAAACAGGAGCCTAAGGAACACAATTTGGACTTACAGTCCTCTTTGTTCGTATGTCTGAAAGGTCATAAGTAGAGGAGCGATTACAGGAAGCATTTGATTGACATTATTGAGTTTTTGAGCATAGCAAGGCAGGAGTTTCCACAAGTCCAGAGCGAATGACACACTGCAAATAAAAGAACTTTCATGCATGTTAAGTTCATCCACATCACTTTTGCCATCAACTGGAACAACCTGTCTTCAGAAGAGCTGTGCTGGAAGCTCCAAGCTTAGATTTTCTGGGTGTCATATTTGTGTCGTCTCCAATGAGTGTTTGATTGCTTGACGTCATCAGCTTTTCTGTACAACGGTGACTCTTCTGTCCTTAATGGATACAGAGTTTATGTATTCTACTTAGCAAATGCTTTGATCAAAAGGAAGATACTTTTGCTTTGAGAAAGCAGAGTCAAATGTTCCTCAGAGCAGTTGGAGGTTAAGGGCTCTGCTCATTGTCCAACAGTGAAATCACCCGGCCAACACTGGGATTTGACCTTCTGATCAGAGGCACAGAGTCCAAACCTGATGAGCCACACACCATCCAACATCACACCCCACAGAACCCTAACCCCACTAGACATCATTTAGTATAATCATTGTGAAATTTATACGATTGCCAATGATAGGCTATCCCTGCTCTGGACAAACAGAATGTCAGTAACGTCCGATTCTTACTGGGTCAAAGAGAGGCAGATAAATCAGATCACACTTCTCGTTGAGAGCCTTTTGTCCTCACACAACCACCAACTCACCAAAAGCCAATAAATCAGGAGGATGGGGAGATGCAGGCCCCCACCCTGAGGGTATGATGAAGCAGACCCCCCCCGATGCGGCTCCAGACGACCTGAGGAGAGGGGTGATCGGCCCAACATGCATGTGCAAGCAAACCATTTTATCAACACCCCACTTCAGTCTGAAACCATGTTTACGGGAAAGACCGTTCCACCAAGGAAACACAAGACAATGAATCACATATAGAGTTAGTCTATAAATATATAAATCTTTATTCAATAATAATAATAATAATAACAATAACAATAATGTTTCCATTACTTTGGTTAATAATGTGTGAAACTAAACTACATATGAAAGACAATAATATCAGTGCTTATAATTCTCCATACTGGGCTTCCAGTCCATATTAAGACAAAAAAACACTTTCACTGCTCATATAATAGTCTTATGGTTCTTTGTATGGTTTTTACTGGCTCATTATAGTAGTGGGGAACCTCATTTTTTTGCTGGTCACTGGGCACATCTGTCAAAGTCCTTTGGAGCCTGCACTCTTGGCATGGATCAGCTCAGGCTACAGGCCGATGGGTGCCAGGCTGGGGGGGCCGTGACTGGACTGGGTGAGCAAAGCCAGGCCTTTGCTTTGAGCTTAGGCCTGGCAGAACTGAGGTGAAGCGTGGTGGGCGTGGCTGTTAGTGCCAGATTGCTCATCACCTTGAAAAGGTAAAAGTCCCTCCACTACGCAGCAGCCGCCGGCCTGGATGTGGCCGCACCTTACAGGGGTGACCTACAGCAGCCGGCTTGAGGTCAGTTATCCACACAACTGCTTCGCAGATTCCAGTGATTCGGACATTAGGAACACGACAAGACACGATTTTTGGTTTCAGTATGCCACTACGTAGAGTAGCGAGCAGCAAAACACACACACGAAAAAAAGAAGACTGGACTGTCAGACAGTTTTACGCTGAAGATCTAACAGCTACGACGTTTATTGCTCATTTTCTCAAATGAGCTTTAGCGCATATTCTTGCCGACTGACAGTTTAATTGTCGCTATTTCTTGGAAAAGTGAACGAGTAAAAGGCAACAGCGTGTGAAGATTTAAAGAGACGGCACAGAGGAAATGACCTCAGACAGGAGGCAGCGAGACCCCAGGGTTAAAGCCAGCCTTAAGCACGGGGACCAAGTGGAGGGTCCACTTAGAAAGCATGTCATGCACAGACACCACAGAAGGTTTCAGTGTCCAGACAGTACAGTCTGGGCCGGTGCTGCTCAAATGCCCCTTTAGTAAAAAGACACACGGATGCCAGCGGTTCGAAATGCAGATTCATTTCTTGCTACTACAATGTAGTACTGCAGCTTCCAGGCGCCGACTGCTGTCCTGTGTATGTGGGGCTTGCATGGCCTCCCCGGGTTCCGGTGTGCTTCCCCCAGGGTATTCAGGATTACATACACTGTATATACACTTATATTATCACACCAAAGAACACGTATCAATCACAGATTTGATAATCTTAGGTCTGCCTTTGTAAATATTGCTCAGAATGCTCATTAGGCCCTGGCTCAGAAGCAGTCTGCATCTTGACATAACCTGTGGGACTGATGCTAATTCTGTCAGCCCACATAAATCTCTCCCATCAGGACACCATCTGTTACCATGGAAGCGTAACTCACTGTCCCTGTAGCTCCAGGCACCGTCACAGTGTCTGTGTGCATGATTCCTGATGTCTTCCCCCCGGAACACTAACGCCCCTGAACTCAGACTAATTAATCTGTTGCCACTCAAAGAACTATGATGCCTGAATAGGAGGAAGCCCAGCAAAGTTCACTCCGGTGTAATGAACAGCCTAGGATTTGAGAGCAGGATTACAATAGAAACTGGCCTTAAATTGCCCATCACCTGTGCACAGTCAGCATCTCCGGCTGCTCCCTGATTCCATTACTTCTGCACTATAAACTCTGCTGTCTGCATTTACAAAAACCACCCTAAAGAGCAGTAAGTTCACTGAACACATTTCATCTTGTACTGATCCTTCACCTCTGGACTGGCATTACTTCACCCAACCAAGCCACAATCTTCCAAATATTCTGGCCTGATTAGCGATTCATAAGATGTAGGTTATATATTGCAGTGTTGCTGTATTTATGTCCTGCATAATGATGCTTCTCTTTCATTAGCTGCAAGGATGTAGCCTTGGCTATTGGCCCGTTGCTGTATTGCTACATTGCTTTGTATCAGCCACACATTACCACACACACACACACACACACACACACACACACATATATACACACAACATAGCGAGTATAATGTTGAGCAGGAAAGGTTATTCTGCTGTTGTTTTCGAATTCAGTATGCTGGATTCCTCAAGGTGGGTGCAGTTATACGGGTGGAGCAGAGTAGCGGACCACGTCATCATAATCAGGGGGTGGACTGTGGCACTCCAGGGCCTGTTCCAGGCTGGCATCGTCCGGGCTGAGGTCCAGAGGAGGTACGGGGTGCCGGGTGCATTCTCTCTGCCCCTCATGTAGGATGGATTCTCGGCTCCTGCTCGCCGCCCTAAACCTGTAGAAAAGCCACAGGGTTGGGAGAGGGAGGGAGACCAGCGGTGACTGAGGTGAAGTGTGTGTAAGGTCACTGAGGTCCCCCCAGGGTCCCGGCACGTACCACAATTCATGGGAGTGAAGGGGGGGTTTGACTCATCACCTCATATCAGCACATAACTCCCCCTGGACTTCGGGAACTTGTAATATGTTCCTGGCGCAAGATTTACATCTTCATTTCCTTATATGGTGGCGCTGTTTTTGATCTTGTGAAGCAGCACTCGGAGAAAAGCTGCCTTACTCGTACGGCTACGTGGACCCGGAGCGGCGGGATCCGAGCCACGGTACCAAACCCGCTGCAACGCAGCTGCTGCGTTCAGAGAAATGTAGCCTGTATGCGTCGGTTCAATTTCAACTCCAGATCCAGATCCAGCCCGTACTGCCCGAGGGTGTCTCTGTCTAGTTCGCTCTTATCCAGTCACACTTCCTTCCCACTTTTGTTGTCTGTCCTTGTGTTGTCCTTGGGAACTAAACCCCACACCCCTTTCCCAACAATCTATAATTTTCTCTCCTCGGTCCACCTGGAGCGAGACCGGCAGTCTGCTCAGGATTCTGGGGAACCTTGTGGCGCAGTGATGGCTGACTAGTGATTGTGAGGAATGTGAATATTCACCAGTGGGCAAACGGTCACATCTGCACTTAGGACTGTGGGAGAGTGTTTGGGGGGAGGAGAGCCCTCCGACGCTGGGCTGTCTGAGACGAGTCTGAGGTCAGATTAAAAACACTTACTCCAGGGCTGTGACGCTTGATGGTCGGCTGAGAACTGATCTGGCCCAGCCTGGCCGGAGCATGACGGTGTCGTCAGGTGACAGGATCCCGCCGCTGCCCGACTGCGGCCCCTGGAGAAGAACAAGGGCGTCAAACATGACATTATTTTGTCACCAGTTAATGATGTCACACGTCACCGATGCCTGGCTGGCCATTTTTGATTTCTTCACTGCACAAAGCAGTCCTCTTCTGCAGCATGACTGTGGGAAATAAAACAGTGCGACACCGGTGTGCGTGACTGTGCGTGTGTGTATATATGTGTGTATGTGTGTGTGTGTGTGTGGTGGGCCAGGATCCCTTCACCTCCTGATTCTGGTCCAGCTTCTCCTCCATGGTGACCTGATAGATGCTCTTCACTCTGCCAGGGATGACGTCCTCATTCCTGAAGGGGGATATCCATGGCTTCAGAATGCGACACTCACTTCCATGGGAAAAATGCTAATGCTAACTATGACAACCTTAACCCTAACCATAACCATAAGTAACCAAGCGAAATACAAGAGTTTGTTTAGTTTTGTCATAGCAGTCACCGATTTTTATAAAATAGAATTTTCCCTTATGGGGAACAGGAAATCAAAAAACAGATATTTAACACATTATGGGGACACTGTGTCCTCATAAGGATAGGTGTACCCGCTTGCACACACACACACACACACACACACACACACACACACACACACATGCACAAACAGAGTTTGTATTGCGATTCTTTCTGTAAGTACGTATCCAAGACTTTGTGGTTAATTAATACAGAAACAATAGTATAAACTGGCATCTCCAACTTACTCCCCTTTTAGTGAAAGCGGTATCACACATTTCTTTTACTTCATCATGTGCCAAGTGACAGGAAAGTATGCCAGGCCTTACCAGTTACCCCCAGTATCCCCCTGCACAGGGGGGCTGCAGGGCTCTGTACCTCTGCTCAGCAGGCCTGTGTTCATGGGGATATAGTGCTTACCCTCCTGTAAATGACAGAACAGGGAGTGTTAGTGTCTCCCCATGTGTCACCGTGCCCCCTATCTGCCTGGAGGTTACTCTGCCGTTTATGCAGGTAGGTTGCTTTGGTAGCTGTTCGTGCTCCTGGCTGTCAATGCCCATCCGCTCAGTCCTTCCCCTCTGGTTGTTCTGGCTCGTTCCAGCGAACAGTGGGCACTAATCCCTCACGAATGACTCACTTCTCTGAAGCCTGACAGTACGCTTTGACACAGGCATTCAGCAAAATTCTCCTCTCAGCAGTTTGTGGTGTTTGAGTAGGGAGGGCTTGGATGCATCCAAAGTTACGCAGTGCAAAAGGGCCAAACCACAGAGCAGCAAGGACAGTCAGGGCAGCTGAAGCTAATGACCCACGCGGTGCGGACACATAACCACACGCGCGCTTCCTGTGGCCGCTCACAACAGCATCCATATGTAAAACTACGATCTGAGCGAATGGCCCAAAATACGCACAGAGTTTTTCCGGAATATATGTGTGTGGTTGCAAGGCATAGTCAATAACAGCTACAGAAGTCCTGCATCTGGACGGGGTTTATGTTAGGAGCCAAAAGACACCTTTAGCTCTCAATGCAGGTGGTTCCTAGTGGCCTGGACAGCCCAGCCCTCTTGTAGGACGCGTTAGATCTTATGATTGCTCTGCATGGAGGTATAAAGCCCAGGAGAGGCCATTTTGCAGGAGCAGGAGCAGCCTGACACTGATCCCTTAGGGTAGGGAAGCAGCCACATGCACAAGAGTGAACAAAGTCACGAGGTTTTAAAGGTGAAGTCACCAATCAAAGGCCAATCATCTAAACATCCCTCGGCTTTTATGGGAAGTTTTGGGACTCAAAGCTTGAAGTAGATTTCCATCCATTAAGGAACAGAAGGCTTTGCCAGAAGGCTTTTCTTTATGTCCCACTTTACATGGTTGCAAGTAGGACTGAAGCTGATCTGAGGGCAAAGGGCGACCCTCCCCATTTTAGGGTTACGGTTAGTGGGGGGGCCTATCCCATAAAGTGGTGCCTGCGGTTCAGGAACACAATCCGTTCCAGGAAAGTGGTCGTGAACCAATTTGTACGCGAACCAAGGCAATTTAATCCCATAAGAAAGCATTCAAATTCAATTAATTCTTTCACAAGCCTACCAAATAATGATTTTTGTTAATTTTCTGGTTTTTATAGTAAAAACTTTAAAGAAAAACACAATATAGTGTGACAACGGGCGGACTGAGGCATTGTGGGAGCAGAGAGAGACATGGAGACCTGCTTGCCAGGGAAATCACACTCTTAATTAACAGTCCTTAACCCTTGTAATGTTAATGGTTGCAATTCCCTGTCGTCGCACACGTGTTTGCCGGTATCTTGTGTGTACCCGGTCCAATCCGCACGTGTATTTAGCGAGTGTAAATCTTCCACTCTGTGTGCACCTTGCAGTTCGGCGTCTGACAACCTTGTGTTTCCCATCTGTATATTTGGGTTTGGTGCTTGTTGGCTGCCTGTAGCAGTCCTACTATTCACAATTGCATGTGGAGCATGCTGGGACATGCAGGGCATGCTGGGACATGCACCCCACAGGTGCTACACTAGTATAAAAAGAGGAATCTGGTCAAGGAATTTGTTCGTCAACCAAATTTTGTACACGAACCGATGCATTTTTTTTTCACTAAATTTTGGTCGTGAACCAAATTGTTCGTGAACCGCAGGCACCACTGCATCAGGGTTACGGTTTGGGTGGCCTTACGTGCTGCACGTTATCTTGAAGCAGGTCCCCCAGCCGTTCCACCAGCTGTGTGAAGGTGGGCCTTTGCCCAGGTTCACTGTGCCAGCAGTCCAGCATGGTCTGGTATCTGTGGGACAGACAGGATCCTTACTGACGTGGAACCTCATAAATAAACACAGAGGTGGTAACACTTCACTCAATGGGGCACAAATACTTAGCAATGACTCAGTCACTACTGAAGTACAACTCATAAACAATCATACTGTAAACAAACATGAACAAATATTGTTGTTACTTGAGATAAAAGACGTCACAATTCATTAATGATGAACAAACATGAAATCAGTATTTCACTTGTGTTTTTCGTGCTTTCGTTCTTAAAAATAAGTTTTTTATTTATACATGTTTGAATTCGAGATGGAGAAACATTGCAGTTCCTCTGTAATCCTACAGGTCTAAAATGCTCTAAAATATTCCCACACTGACAGGCAGCACAGCATCGCCTGTAGTAGGAGCCAATTATTTTCTAACTTTGTTTAGCTAGATTTGTGCTGCTCCTCCACAGTCTAAATCCAATGAACGGGGGAACTTTGGCTTTCAAAATTTATATGGTAAAGAGGAGTTGGACATTATCTGTGGTGTGTGCAAACTTTGCCCTGTGAAAGTATTGTAGTAATATGATGAACATAAGGGCAGATATTGCTAGACATCATGCTGAAATCGACAAGGCAGCGGAAAAACATGAAAGCTCAGTGTAGTTTATTCCACGGCAGCAGCCAGCAGCAAATGTAGCTTGTTGTTAACGTCTTATTTGTTGTAATTGAAGTCGATTCGCATTGTTTAAATGCTGCCTTTGGCTTTTTGAGGAAAATCATTTGGATTGTATTACGCTTATTCCTGTTCAATTCAGCTGTGCAGCTATTGAATAAAACTTTAGCGGTATGACTCGGCGTTTTTTACACGTTCAAGGTTTTAAAATTCTGAAAAAGGAAAAAAAAAATCATATTATCAAATCGGGATGTTCACAGAATCGCAATACATATCGAATTGGCACCTAGATGTTGTGATAATATCGTATCAGGAGGTCACTGGTGATTCCCATTCCTAGAGATCAGTACGTATCTAAGACTTAGTTTGTGGTTAATTAATACAGAAACAATAGTATAATATTGCATATAATTTGTGCCCCGTCAAGTAAATTATTACTCACGGGGTAACTTAGGTGAAGTCAAAGAAGCTTAAAGGCAATTCGCTCTCTAACTCAGGTCTAAGATGTGATGGTACATGACTGCGATGTAGATCAGCCGGTGCTCTTGTACCCCAGCTGCTCTCAGTATAAATCTCAACCCTGCTTACATGATCGGAGGGCCAGCTATCGGCTGCTCATGTGGGTTTTCATGAGCACGGCATGAAGAGCATAAACAGGGCTGACTTCTAGAAGAAACGCTGGCACATGCTGAGCGGCCCGAATTCGTGAGTGATCTGTTTGCTTGGCCTACAGTGCTGGGGAGTCACTGCATAAAAGCACAGATGTTCTGCCACAATCCCAGATTTATGCAGTTATAAGGGGATGACAGTGGAATGAGATTCTCTGCTCCTTGCTGCACCATCCTCCCTTTGCACCCTTTGTACTTCCTACCTATTTATATTCGGTATTATTGTAATAAACTGAAAAAACCCTTGAACCTTTAACCTATGCTATCCTAATGGTTACCCACGGTGCAAGCTAAATATTTTCTTAACAGCGATAATGGTCTTTTGGGTGGCTAATCAGCAGATCTCCTTTCTTCTCATGTGTGCTAGTTGGGTCAGAGGTCATGGGTGAAAGGTCAGAGTCATAAGTTAAGGCCTTACTCATCTAAACGTTTTCACATGTTCACATGCTTATTGCCACCCTGTGAAATAAGCCTATCAGCAAGGCCATCAGGCTGACTGGGCCTCCCGCTGAATGAAGCGGAATGCCATCTTTATTATTCGCATGCCAATGTCTGGATTGCATTTAGAACATCATCTGCATGAGGTTTTAGTTCCAAATAAAATGCTTTCCAGGAAAACGAAAAGCTGACGCTTCTCCACAGTAAGAAGGAAGCATGGCGCACAAATGGAGCGGCCTGTGAACAGCCTGTTGGTGAGGGACACGGCCGGTGTGCTATGGGGTCAAAGGTCACTGCTGCCTCCTCATGTGCCCACGCCGGTGCATCTGTTCTGTTAATGTCAGCTTCTTTCCCCAAGCCATCAGGTCGCTAAGCAACCGGTGACCTGCATCTGTCCCCCCACTGCACCGCACTGCACATTGTTAATATTCCGCTTCAGCATCTCAATATTCATTTTACTCTTCCGTGGTCTATTTGCATTCTTATCCCCATTGCACTTACTGCTTACTGTTTACTCATTTTTATACTGCATATATGGCAGTGGTGGCTTGATGGTTAGGGAAGCGCGCTTATAATTGAAAGATTGCAGGTTCAAATTCCCGACCAGCAGGGCACCAATGAGGTACCCTGAGCAAGGTACCGCCCCCAAGCACCGCTTCCCGGGTGCTGAATTAGCTGCCCCCTGCTTTGTCACATTGTCACATATGGGTTAAATGCAGAGGACATATTTTGTTGTTGTGCACAATGATAATTATTCACTTAATATTGTCTTTAACTGTACTGCACTGCTGTCTGCCATATCCCATGATGCACCTGACCTACGTGATCCACCTGTCTCCTACCCTAACTGTGTCATAAGAATTTCACTGTATTCCTCTGAACACATGTGGCAATAAAACTTGAAACCTGAAGGTTCTGCTCTGGTGCACCCCTCTGTCCACATGGCCATACAGCCCTTCTAGTAGTCAGACATAGTCCCCGCAGATGCCCCCCGCCAGCTGAGAGGTTGCCCTGGAACACCCGCCCCCCCCCCCCATCTGAAAGGGCTGTCAGACTGAAGGTGATCTGAGCCGGCGGATGGGCTCGGCTTACATTTGTGGAGAGGCGTGATCCGGCGCACGCATCCGTGTCCCTTCCTTCAGCGTGCAGCAGAACTCCTCATCGATGTGCAGGCCGGGGTAGGGAGATGCTCCTGAGCCGCGGGACGGACACGACGGGAGAGACACGGGGGGGGGGGGGGGGGGGGACATCCCCAGGCTTAAATGGGGGCAAAAAAACGACAAAATAGCAACTAGGAAAAATCATAACCGATGAAGATTGTCTTCATACGTCGGCATTGTGGTGCATGGCTGCCTCAGTCGCTTCCTGGAGATTATCCACAACCCAGCCTGACCTGGCCAGGACTAACTAGACTAACTAGACTAACTAGGCTCCACATTCATGGGGGGGTGCACTATGCAGGGATCCCGCCAAAGTCCCCCCATCCCATTCACGAATGTCTTCTGAGAAGCGATTCAATATCTAATATATTTAATATTATTTATGACCGCATATTGTTTTTTATAACACGGCACGCAGTCAGCAGCCTATGTAATGTTTTCCATAACTCCGCATTTTTGAATTTCATGAGCCGCCACTCAGCCGTGTTCCTTTTTGACATGATGTCAAACGTGTTGTCGTCCAGCAGCACTTAATACTCTGAATCGGGCCCAGATCCTGACTGATTTAGAGTGATGACAGACACTTTCATTTGAAGCTGGGGAAAAAAAAATCACTGGATATTTTTTTTTTCAAGAAGCAAAGTGTCAGCTCTAATAATGAGAGGTGAGGGTTGGACACACACCTAGAGAGAAGATCTCCCACATGAGCACGCCGAAGGACCAGACGTCACTCTGCACCGTGTACATCTTGTCGAAGATCGCCTCTGGTGCCATCCACTTCAGGGGCAGCCTGACCTGAGCAGTGAAGGGACACCGACCGCATGAGGAAGACCGACTTCAATCCCCGGGACCCTCCCTAGGGGCGCCTTTGCTGTGTCTGGGTCCTCTCTCGGAACGTCACTTCGGAGCCCTCCCCCAACCCCCTCAGATGTTTCAAAATATAAATAAATAACTAGCCAGCAGAGTCAGAAGATGATAGCTAGCTAGATGGGTAGCAGAACATGCTGCTGCATCTGCTAAATAAGGACTACATTTATTGACTATTTAGTGCAGTCACTGCTCCTGCCCGGCCACATCACTGCGCTATGGCTGTCACTGCCCCAGCCCTGCTACATCACTGCGCTATGGCTGTCACTGCCCCAGCCCTGC
>JAODKE010000002.1:27225868-27238861 GCA_026779605.1 Mormyrus hasselquistii | reverse complement strand
GCAAACACCGTTACTGCCTTGCAGACTCACGCTGCTTCAGGGTGATGTGTATCTATCCTGTGTGGCAGGCTGTAAACCCGCTTCCTGCCTTTCAGACTCACGCTGCTTCAGGGTGATGTGTACCTATCCTGTTTGGCAGGCTGTAAACCCGCTTCCCGCCTTTCAGACTCACGCTGCTTCAGGGTGATGTAGTAGGACTCATGGAGGTGGCCGGCGAGGGACACGGCACACTTCAGGAGGCCATAATAGGTCTGGTGGCTGAAAGGCACCCGGAAGCCCAGCTTCGGGTCCCACTGCACGGCATCCATGACACTGGGTGGGACCTGAACACAGACACCTTCCCGATCAGGATTCCATGAATGCATCAATGCATAGGCCGCCGTCTGCATGACACGGGGACATTCCCAGCCCTATAGAAGCGTGTAAATGGGATTCTCTCTGCTGGGAGTTCGGTCACATAAATTCCCACCAAACATGCCGGTCAGAAGGAGACACGTGACTTGTGTCCCCTGGAAGCGCCAGGAATCCCAGAAAATCCCCAGATGACTATAAATGGAACTTTCATCATTATGAAGTGCAAAGCAGAATATTTATTTAAGATGAGTTGTAGCTTGTATACCTCCACCCCCTTCCTGTGCCCACAGCCAGCAGACAGAATGGCCCCTTTGTCCTCAATGTCACATGACAGGAAACGCTGGGGACCCAATATCTGTTACCGTTGTGCTTATGTATGCTCGACCAAAGGCTATGTGTATAGATACTTTTCACATATCACAGCATATCACAAACAGGAAAAATCAAGGGGCTGAATATTATGAGACATTCTACGACGAGGGAAGAGAATCTCACCCCTGAGAGCGAAACATTGAAGTCAGGAGCCGTGACCCTGCAAGGCACCACGATGCTGACAGCGCCGTCGTACACAAACAGGGTGTGTGGGCTCGAATCGTGCGGCTCCACAAAGGGCCACCGCTCATCTGCGGGGACGAGAGGCATGGCGGGTCAGCGGGGAAAGGTACCAGAGCCAAGTAAGGCTAACTGAACAGGGCAATATGAGATGGAAGAATAATACAGATAACAGCAATGAGTGGTTATGAAACAGTTCTGACTGCTATGAAATGCCAGAAGGTGGACGAGCCCTTGACTCAGTGGGGCTTATAGACCTACTGATCGGATCAACCAAACAGCTGACGGACATGCTGATTCTGTATGCAACTATGAGGCAAAGAGAGAGGGAGACAGAGAGAGAGAGAAATGGAGGAAGGGAGAAAGAGGGAAAAACAGAGGGAGGGAGACTGGGAGAGTGCATTGACTAGGGAGATCAGACCATAAACTCTAACAGGTCATACCCCCATCGCCTTCCTGGGGATGAACAGAAGTCCAGGGAGGAAATAACAATCAGTGAGCCGGGTTTCCCATATAGTCGCTCTCACTCCCTCATCGGGACATGCCGACCTTCAGGCCTGCCTCCACACAGTCTCTCTGTTTCTGCCTCATAGGGACATGCCGACCTTCAGGCCTGCCTCCACACAGTCTCTCTGTTTCTGCCTCACAGGGACATGCCGACCTTCAGGCCTGCCTCCACACAGTCTCTCTGTTTCAGCCTCACAGGGACATGCCGACCTTCAGGCCTGCCTCCACACAGTCTCTCTGTTTCTGCCTCATAGGGACATGCCGACCTTCAGGCCTGCCTCCACACAGTCTCTCTGTTTCTGCCTCATAGGGACATGCCGACCCCCAGGCCTGCACCCACACAGTCGCTCTGTTTCTGCCTCACAGGGACATGCCGACCCCCAGGCCTGCACCCACACAGTCGCTCTGTTTCTGCCTCACAGGGACATGCCGACCCCCAGGCCTGCCCCCACACAGTCCCTCTGCCTCTGCCTCATAGGGACATGCCGACCCCCAGGCCTGCCCCCACACAGTCCCTCTGTTTCTGCCTCATCAGGACATGCTGACCCCCCTGCCTGCCCCCACAAAGTGGCCCCTTGGCATGTGCTGGTAAAGCGTGCTGCTGTGGACCAGACCCCCCCCCCCCCCCCCATTTATGGCTGCCTTAACTGAGGTATAGCAGGGAGCCTGTTTCTGTCATTCCTTTTATTGTCCAGACACAGGACTGGGCACTGCTGGGGGGTTAAAAAAACGTAAAGCTGTGCCAGGCCTCCCAGCACTGCATCAGATCGGGGGGTGGGGGTGCAGCATATTTTTCTAAAAAATCTATAAGCATAGTTTAAAAGCTAAAAAAAAAATAAAAATACAAAATAAATAAAACTACTACTTCAGCAAATAAATAAAAGAGATAAGACTTGACAGTGTGCACAGATTCAGTGTGAAAATAAATAATCACTTCTCATTATACTTGTGGGGTAGCAGGGTGGTCAGCAGGGTGGTCTCATACGCTCTGTGTCTGTGGAGTGCGTATGCAGGTTTCTTCTGAGAACCTCATCCATGTGCAGGGTTCTGGGACTCTGGATAAAACCATCTGCCAGCAATTACCTGCCTCAGTTTCCTTCCTCTGTTCGGCTACCTGGCATGTCTAACTTGCCCGCGGTGTGTGTAACTCATTGACATCCCATCTGGGGTTTACACCAGCTTCATACCCCATGCTCCCTGGCATCTGAACAAGCGGCTGGAATATGAATGAGTGACTGTGATTATAAAGGCACAGCCCAGGTGATGACACCAGATAACGTGCCCATTTAATCACCTGAGCTTTGCTTGAACCTCGACTGTCTAAACTGGCATTATGGGAAATATAGCAGAAAGAGTACATTACTTAGAAGATGCTTTTACCCAAAGCGATGAGAATTTTTTTGAGCAAGGCGGGTCAGCTAGTTCCTGAAGCTTAAGGGTTCAACAATAAAATCACTCTGCTAACCCTGGGATTCCAACAAGTGACCTTCACTTCACAGACACAGCATCCTTACTTACAGAACCACACACCGTCAGCAGCTAGCATTACAATAGATAACAGCGGGGGAAAGTTCAGGTCCTGAAAGTAGAAATCCAGACCAAGGTTTTGTTATAACCAACCACTTGAGTACTTGTGGCTGTGACTCTATATATTCAATAGGTTGGTTGGAACAAAACCTTGGTCTGGATTTCTACTTTCAGGACCTGAACTTTCCACCTCTGCTAGACAAGACCACAGGCAATAATGAGAGAGGAATGTTTGGCGGCCAGCAGGCACTGCTCACCTCTGACAAAGACGTAGGTGGCGCTGTCCTCGTCCAGGCTCTGCTGGCTGTAGCTGCAGGAATACCAGCCAGTGTCCCTGTGTGTCAGTGCGTGGATGTCAAGGCGGCTGCAGTGGCTGTACACGTTATCCTCGCAGGCCTCCTCGTACACTGAGACCCGCTCCGAGCCCAGGTCTCGCTCAGGCAGGCTCCAGCTCAACTCAGACTGCCCCCTACAGGCAGCAACACAGCAGCGCAAGTGTCAGGCCCAACTGCTTCCATCACTCCAGAGCCATCAAAATCAACAGTGAAGGAGGAGGACAGCACAGGGTGAACCGCAAGGAGGGTCACGGCCCAAACGGCAAAGTGTATGCTCCTTTATATTCACAGCTGAAATCTAAGGCTTCACTCAGCTACTCACAGAGGTGGACATTTCAAAAATCCAGACCAGGATTTTGGTTCAACCAGCCAGGTGAGTACTCTGTGAGTGTGACTCTGTATGCTCAACTGCTTGGTTGAAACAAAATCCTGGTTAGGATTTTTACTTTCTGGACCTGAAATGTCCACCTCTGGCTACTCACTAAAGTAATTTAAAGATATTCAACATTATTTAGTCTTAAGAATTGGGTTACTAACAGATGCAGTAACTTTAAATTGTCAGACACTTCCTGTGCACTAATCCAGGCGTCCAGGTGAATTTTTTTGTTTACTCTGATTTGGTAATAATGTCACAGATATGTGTGAAGCTCTGTCTCATTCCCACCTCTCCGGTCATCCAAACGCATGCAGTTTACATGGACAGCAATCTCTAACTAGTCCTTAGTGCGTCGGGCTTGTTTGGAAAGGCTTCAAGCTGACATTGCGTTTAAGGCCATGGAAAATGGACTGAAACATAGATGGAAAGTAGTGCGCTACACGCTGGCCTTAGGAGCTGGTGTCGACCCCCTTATCTAAGCACCTAGGTGGCACTTACTGTATTGACTTCCTAAATGAGGGACCCGAGGACACGAATGCTGTGAGCCGCATTCCAAACAAAACAATGAAGCAACAATTCTGCTCCGCATGTGGTCATTCGGAAGTAAACTTAGGAAATATGACTTTCACAATGAAGGAGAGAAAACAGATGTTACTCCTGCAATGAAGATTAATGGGCCTGAGTGGCGAATTCCTCAATGGGGATTTGTTACAGGTACAGAGACAAAGAGGGGTGTGCGATCTGCCGTCTTGGGGCGGGACGCGCGTATGCCGGCGTGGGAGGGGAGTAGGAGATCATGCAGAAAGCGGACAGCTGTGAGGTGGGGAGCGGGACAGGCTGCGTACCTGCAGGTGAGATGAAGCGAGTCTCCTGCCCGGTGCAGGAACGCGTCGCCGGGGGGCTGCAGCAGCGGAGCCGGCATCTTCAGCGCCTCCAGCAGCCCTGCGGGGGCATAACGACACGCGGCTGTGGAAATGCCTCCGCTCCAGCAGTACACTGAACGCCAGCGCCGCCGACGGGGCAGACAGATCGTACACTGCCTACATGGCTAAACAAATGATGTGCTTAATTCAATGTGCAGTTTTTACAAATGCTCGTTTACACAGTGATATACCATAGTAGAGAGAGAGGTAAGGAGTGGGCACTGATACAGCGCGTTGCCGCACCCACCACATGATAAACCCACCGCATGATAAACCCACCGCATGATAAACCACCTTGGCGGCAAGAGTCTTGAGTGCAGCCATGTGGCGGGTGATACCTCAGCACCACACTAGTCCGAATGGACCATTGTGAGGTTTTTTCTGGTGGCTGGAGTGCCAATCCTGCCACCAACCCCCAAAATTTATAGGGCTGGATGTAGATTAACGTCATACCCAAGACAAAGCAATTGCAGGTTAAGGGCCTTGCTCAAGGGCCCAATGAAGTACAATGACTCTAGGAACTCATTCGATTTGAGCCAACAAGCTTCTAGTTAGTGACACAGATCCTTAGCCACCACTCCATCCATAGTAGAGCATGCTCTAAATGACCATGTGTTTATTGCATTTATTCCTACATTCCTTTCAATGACATAAACTCTTGAAAATTATTCAGTGTATCAACCACACACCATTTTCTCTTAGCTGCATAAATGAGAGCCACTGACAGCCAGAGTCAAATTCCCTGTGAGTGTGAACATACTTGGCCAATAAACCTGAATCTGTGAAGATTCAACTCAGACCCTCAACAGCAGGATGCCTCTGGGAAGCAGTGAACTTGATGTTTTAAACCAGGGGTGGGGAACCTGTTCCATGGAGGGCCGGTGTGGGTGTGGCTTTATGGGAAGATCCCAAAAACCTGCACCCACACCGCCCTCCATGGAACAGGTTCCCTGGTTTAAACCATGCTTAACTGCCACTCACAACGCATGTTATTAAGGTGAAAAGAACAGAAGAGAGCTGGGTGTGAGCAGCCCGCTCAAGGTCACATCAGAACCACGGCCCATCATCTCAGTCAGCTTTCGTAATAGATTCTACTCTATAGCGCCCTCTGGCTCTCCACTTCATTAACTACTGACCTCGTTTAAGCTCACGGCCTATTAATAAACAGACGAGAACAACCAAAATAAATGAAGAGCAACGGATGACAAGGGGCAGCAGGGTATGGGAGTGTCGATGGCAGGCCTGCAAGGGCTGATGATAGGCCTTGCTGATGGCGCTGGGGGCTGGAAGGCCTGTCCTTCTGCCTCCTGTTTGGGAGGCGCTGCTCCCATGACATGAGCGATTTCCTCCTTTTCAGGCTGCCCTCCTCTGAGAGTCGCTCGCCAGGCTCGGCAACAAAGCGCATTCAAATAGCTGCTCGGATTGAGATGTTTTCGGGGAAAAAGTCATTGTACACGCCTCACACACATAAAACACAAAAATACAAAGAGACACGCTTGTCATTGTTCCTTTTAGTGCTGGTGGGAAGGAGAAGCCTCACGAGCCTAAACAGTCTCCATCTCTCATACTGCCATTAGCCTGGTGGGGGTGCTTTGTGATTACGCTGCACTAAAACCTTTGAAATGGACGATCTCAGCGTTACAGAAACAGGTCATGTTAATGTACACATTGAAGCATCAACTAGACTGACTAGATGGCAGAAACCATGCTGGCAGATCTAGCCCACTTATGTGGAAACTGTGCTTGACCTTCAGCCCTGGTATGCGTGCGTACAAACAAAAGCAACAGGACACATATGGAAGTGAAAATAACATCCCACATTAATTTCAAGATTTGAACCCAAATCGCCATAAGAATGTTTTATTTCACTAAAGCCCACATGTGGTGCACATGTCTTTCATAGACCTGGAAAAGGCATGGCTTAATTTGCATTCACATTTATTTATTTAGCAGACACTTTTATCCAAAGAGAAGTATAATTGGGGGAGCCGGGTCAGTAAGTCCCTGAAGGTTAATTTGCTGGCGGTATCTTCTTTGTTTCCACATGGGTTTTTATTACTACTAGGGATGATCAATTCACACAAAGGGAACCATATACAGAATTGTGCAAAAGTCTTAGGCAATCAAAGATGATGTTTAGAGGATCTTCATCTTGGTATAAAACTATGATGTCTGTCAAAGTGTGTCAGCTTCGCCTTTTGAAAACCTCCCCTAAAGCCACCCCCAGTCTTTGAGGAAACCATCCAGAACAGCCATGCATTTTTTGACTTAATCACTGCCAGTCAACACCTCATTACTATTAATTTGCATATGTTCTAATGGTAAATTTTGTTTTTGTTCTAAGCAAATATACCCTTACTACCCACATAATCAGCTTTAACCATTTCCATTGACTGCCTAAGACTTGCACAATACTGTACATTTGTGGTTGGGTTTTTACCTACAGAAGTTTCCAGATGAGGACCTGCTGTTTCTCTGAAGCATCATCTACTTCACCCAAATAATGGTATATGAGCTCAAATCTTTCAGCCTTAGATCAGAGAACTGTGCAACTCATGGGCCCTTGAGTCTCTAGTTTAGTATTTACTACTGACTTTCTCAGCAGGACTTGGCATCTCCTTAGTCAAACCCCATCATGCTATGTTCCTGCACTCCAGCTTCCCCGGACCGACATGCGGAATGGGAGGGTTTAGAGGGGGCAGTGAGGCTGGGGCCGTCCGGCCAGTGGCTAAACTGAAGCTGCTTACACAAACTACTGCTCTCAAAAGCTGAAGAGAAACACACTGCGACATGATCAGAGGTGAACCTCTGCCCTGAGGGACATGAGAAATGTCCTTGTCAAAACAATGAAGAGCACCAGGCTGCTCGCTAAACAAAGGCACACTTTGGGAACAATACAGGCTAATGGTTGAGCTGTATTGTTGTATTGTAAATACACTCATAAATACCATGGCAGCATGGTAAGTGCAGGACCTTGTACGGCCCAGGCACAGACCATGGGTGTTGTTGAATTTCAGTCGGCCTGGGGGAAGCCCCCTCATCGCTGTAAGCCCGGCCGCTGAAGAAGAATGCACGGAACTCCCGGCTCACTGGCCTGGCAGCGGATCTCTGTGTGCTTCCTGTGTTGGCAGTGCCATCCGCCCACGTGGGCCGGACTGCCCCACGAGCCAGGGCGGGCTCAGGATGAAGATGGGCACGTCACGCGAGACCCTCACGCGAAGCCTCGCCAGTCGCCCTTGGTTACAGAATCCGAGACCGAAGAGACAGAAGGAACAAAAATATACTGGGACCTGCTCGCTGATAAGCACTGAAGAGCACAGGAAAGGCAAGGTGACTCACTGCAGATATGTGGTTTCCATGGTTACAGTACCAGAACATCGGCGACTGGAAGTTACACAGAAGCCAGCAAGGACCTTCTTGGCAGTCCCTTCCTGTTTCTGCACAGTCCTTAAACGGGTCTTTTCTGCAAGGGTCCTGACAGACTCATGATTTTGTGATGAATCCCCCAGCCATGTTCATGACATTTAATTCTTTGGTTATTAAACACTTACAGCAGGGAAATACAGGACCCCACAAAACTGGAGAGGACCTGCTGTCTGTGGGTTGAACTGGGGTGTTACTCTTTGGCTCAAACATTCTTCCTAACACAGTTTTTCCATAAGCATTTCTCACCCAAAGCTACTGACGTGTAATGTGACAGGTCTATTCTTTACTCATGCTTTTTACTTTGAAGGAGAACGATGTTTTTTTTCAAAGAAGAACAATGTTTTTTGTCTAACAGTGCCGGTCCACTGCAGGCTCCAGGGTCCCAGTCCACACCACCGTGCCATGCGGACGCAGGAACCAAGGCTAGAGCCTCGCCGATGAGCTGCCTTTACATCTAGATCTTCTGGGAGCACAATGGGGAGCCAGAGCACAATGTGTGCTGAAGGCAGATTTATGGGCTTCACTGGGGAAAGGAAAGGCAGTGAAGCCTTTTCCCAAAGTAAGGTGTAGTTACTGATTCAGCAGCAAGGGGGGATTGCAGGCTCCCAGGAGCTGGGCTTGGCTTTCCAGGCTAAAGAAGCAATACAATTGTTTTTTGTCAGGCTGCAGATTCTCCAGTTAAAAGTGACAGTACACTCAAACGTACGTTTGCATTTCCACCCGTGCATCAATGTGCCATCGAGGGCAATTAATGTTTTACCCCACTGCAATTAATCTTTAGTGCTACGACTTAAAATAATTCAAAGTTTTTTCCCTACAAATACAGTAAAATCTATGCAAAGAAACACCAAAATCTGAAAAGCCTGGAGTACAAACAAGATTCATCCCGGCCGTCTCAAATTCCCATTTTCTCTTCAGAAATGGGAGACATGGAACACAAGGGCTCAGTGGTTGTTGCAGTGCTGGGTGCCTCAAATAATCACATAAATCCTAACTGATTCACGCCAACGGCTCAGTTCAGCAATATTATGTTCTGCATTCGTCGACGTTTAATTCAGATGAAAGGGTTGTCATGATCGCTCAGATGACTGAAATGGAGAAAGCAGAAAATGTCACAGCGCTGCTAAACGTTCTGGCCAAGCAGCATAACGGAAAACCACCTGCATTGAGCTCAGCGACATTTCGCGATACGTGAAGCGAGTTCCGCCTAGAGGTCCTCTGCCGTTGGCCCAACCTCTACCGAAGCACCATCCTCACCACGCCTCGTCAGTTTGTGGAGGAGGACTAAGGAAGGTGCACAATGCTAAAAAGCCATATTAAGATCATATGGGAGCATCGCTGACCCAGAAGAATATGCTCAAGATCAATAGCAGGCTGAGATACATTACGTCATTTGAAGGGCGTGAGGCTGCTGTTTGTGGTTTTGGGTAGAGCAGGATATTTAGGGAGGCTGACGGCCTTTCACACTCACAAAATGAGGTGGGCTGTCAGGGAAGATGGAAATCAAAGCCGTCTGTGTTATAACCTTTCATTCCAATAGCACTCATACTTGAATCATGGTTCATGTTTGCCTTTGTAAGAATACAATGTGGGACGTAAAATCACTCCACGGCAAAACTTCTATTGTAATCACTACACAACATCTCAGCCCCCTGCCCCTCCCCCCTGACCCCCTGCACTATGCAAACCTGGACTGGGTCTCATCCAGTTAAATCCGGATTGAAACCCATTCGGTACAGGAGCATGCCTTTAGCTTCTCAGACTCCTCCGCATCTGTGCAAACATCAGCAGCCTCCATGACCCCCCGGCCTCTCGCCGGTGCTCATAGCTGGGCTCCTAACACTGTTCTGAACAGTCTGTTCCCCCTAGCTGGATGTCGGTTACGTGACGGTATGGCAGGTTGGACAACAAGGGACGGATACTTTTCATTGCATGCTTCTCTTCTTTGAAATATCAATCTGACATCAAGGAAAATCTGTAGCACTGATATAACTAATGTGGTATAATGAAATAATAAAACTCTCCTAAAACTAAAAGTGACAGAATGGTGGATAAGAGGTACCGCCGTTGTAGTGATCTCACACTATGGACAGGTTGGCAAAGTCACTAACTGTCCATAACAAAAGACATTATCACTCTGTATGATCACACAGGTCAGAATGCACAGAAAATAGAAATCATCGTGGACAAGTTTTAGCACTTTACAAAATCATTAGCAATATCTAATGATAAACACATCAATATCCGCAGGCAAATACTGAAAAAACTGTCTCTTTTAACAAATAAGAATTCTGAGAAAAGTGTTGGGATGCAGACATTAAATGGTATAATCTGTATACATTTTTGTGTAAGTAAGAATGTTAACTTGCTTGAGAAGGTGTAAATGTTATTATTATTGTTATTATTAGGTTCTGTCAAATTTGGTGTCCTCGTGTAAAATTTAAAAGCATGTATTGTTTTCAGTATTTAAATGGTTTAACTTGTATATCAACATCTACAGCTCACTCAGTCCAAATCAATTCATAGACTGATTTGGGAGGAAAAGCAGCAAACACGATGGGGCCCTCAGTGCGAGCATTCCTTAGATTATCAAATCAATCTGACTTTCTCCAACTGTGGGAGAAACGGTTTGTATTGTGGGTCAGTGTCCTTACAAACACATGGATAATAACGCGCTGACAAGAATAACTGATTAAGCACAAGCCCCCTTCCAGCATTTTAGAAGTTGCACAGCGCTTAGAGCTATTGCGCAGCAGAGTTTCAGCGCAACCATGTCCTCTAGTGGAGACAATAGGGACCTCGCCCACGAAGTAAGTGCGGAGTTTACTGGCAAAAGAAACACTTTCCGTTGATAGACCACTGTTTTTTCCACAATAACACTTAAAAATAAATATTCAACATAGACAAATGTGTCAGTTTTTCAAATTTGCAAATTAAATAAATGAAATAATTCGCTTTTCATTGACGATTCCCCTAGAGAAACGCCAAGTAGTATGCAAGAGATTCATAAAAACGAATCAACACTTAGTATGTGACAATTTGTTTTACATATTGCTTTTAGACTTTAACTAATACAAACATTTTATATCAACAACTTGCTATTTTTTATATATTCTGCAAGGGCAGTGTTGATACCAGAGTACTCAGACATGTTGAAAAACCAAGTTTCAAGTTGAGTTGGCCTATCATATATGGCAAATGATATGGTTCATAGCTGAAGAAATGGGAAATATAAGAAATAATGTACAAGAATGCCGGACTCACCACTCGCTACACAGTACAAGATGAGTGAGAGCGATGCGCACGGAGATCTGTTCATTCTCACTGGTGGGATTACAGCGGGGTACGGGAACTTCCCCAAAGCCCCGCGAAAACACGGCTGGGAAACGTGCCGACGATGTGTACACTTCTGGAAATAAATTCAAAGGACCAGTTTGTCCATGTAATAAACTTTAAGAGAATATTGTTTGTATTCCTTATATTCCAGGCCCCGGGACAGAAGTCCGCCAATCTCCCCGGACAGGTGCTGCGCTTCTATAAACGTAGCCTACTTAATTTTCAACCAGTTTCTTCCATGATGGTTAATAAATGGTACCGATGCGTTTTTAAAAATAAACGTATCCGCACTGCATTTGCAGCTCTCCGATTTGAGCAGTGATCGCACGCTTTGAACCAGCGGCTTTTATAGGAAAAGCAGAGGAAGGGAGGCGTCACAGGATGAGCTGGAACGGGGCTTTCTGGCGCAAATGGGGCGAGTCGCGAGTAAAGCCTCAAAGCGACTTTCCGAGCCGGAGACACTCTGGCTTAATATAGAAAACAAGCTCCCACCCCAAAGAATTATGGGAGTTATGGGAATTCAAATTTTTATCATCTTGTACTTTATTCCTATCAATAGTCAGGGGATCGGCCAATACTGAAAGGTAGTTTAACGGTAGGCTATATCCGAAATAAATAAATGTGTGTGTGTGTGTAGGTATGTTACTTAGCTGTTTTAATATACACTATTGCTTTCATTTTACAATATAATATGCTTTCCCCCATATAATTATCTATAAAAAAATAATTTTCAGTGTCCTTTCCTCCTTGGGATAAGCTCCAGTGACCTTGCACTGGATTATGAAAGAATGACAGATTTGATGGATTAAAAGTAACCTTTGACAAACTCTGTCTCTTAATATGCAGTTACTAGATGCTTGAATGTAGCAATAGGAAAATATTCAAGATAAGTCGGATTAGTCTAATCAGTTTATATGAAGTGTAGGCACATAGTTTTATTATTGTTTTTTTTCCTAAAGTAAATCCTCAGACTAAGGCTAAGACCCCAGCAGGGCGGCTAGAAAATAATGCCTGAAATGCTAACCTAAAAGCACAGTGCTCAAAAGCCACTTTCGCTGGAGAACTGGGGTCAGTTTGCGGTGTCCAGCTTCAATTTGTGGGAATTTTTGCCCATTTATCCAGAAGAGCATTTGTGAGGTCAGGCATTGATGTTGGACGTGAAGGTCTGGCTCACAATCTCTGTTCTAGTTCATCCCAAAGGTGTTTGATGGAGTCAAGGTCAGGGCTCTGTACAGGCCAGTCAAGTTCTTCCACAGCAAAGATACCCAACCATGTCTTTATGGACCTTGCTTTTTGTGCACTGGGGTCCAGTCATGCTAGAACAGAAAAAGACCTTCGAAAACTGTTCCTACAAAGTTGGAAGGACAGAAGTATCCAAAATGTCTTGGTATGTTGAAGCATAAAGAGCTCCCTTCACTGGAACACACAGTTTTTTTGCTGACCTTAATGCCAAAGGAAGTTTGAAACTCTGCAGTTATTGAGTCAACAGAATGTTGGCGACATTTACGCACCATGTGCCCCAGCACTCCGTGACCCCGCTCTGTTTCTTTGCATGGTTTGCAACTTCGTAGCTGAGTTTCCAGCAAGGTTATTATAGTTAACGAAAACGAACGAAAAAACTAAAACTAGAATTGAAAAAGCATTTTCGTTAACTGAA
>JAODKE010000002.1:27211933-27225768 GCA_026779605.1 Mormyrus hasselquistii | reverse complement strand
TAAAACTAAGCAATTTCAAAATATAAAAACTAATAAAAACTAGTAAATCTGCCTCTAAAAACTAATTAAAACTAACTTAATTTGAAAACAAAAAGTCAAAACGAAATAAAAACTAAAACTGATGAAAAATCCAAAACTATTATAACCTTGGTTTCCAGTTGGTGGTGGAATATCTAGCAGGGAAGAAATTTTACAAGCTGCCTTACTGCTTGTGGCATTCTATGACAGTACTACACTTGAATTCATTGAGCTCTTCAGAATGACCCATTCCTTCGCAAATGTTTGTAAACCTGACTGCATACTTATGTGGCTGATTTTATACACCTGTGGGAATTAATCTGAAAGAAACACCGGGATTTAATTATTAGGAGGTGTGTCCCAATACTTTTGTCCATATAATATGATTCAGGCGTGAATATACAGGAGAAACCCATCCCAGTGCCATTCCTGGTGTTAACATGGCAACACAGGCATTGCATGGGCAAAGGTGATGAGTCAGGGAGCTGTACAAAGGAAATGTAAAGGAACTAATTGGCAAACAAATAATTTATACAAACCAGGAGAACAAACATATACTGCTACCTACCCAGGCATCCATCTTCCATACTCCTCATCCCGTACAGGGTCGTCTTGACATTTCGGGTTCATTTTGACTACTGATCCAGAGCATCAGTCCAGATTACTTAGTTTTACCCCCACACCTTCAGCACTAGGGTTAAAACCAAGCACTGTTATCTGCTGTCCTAGATCTATATGACTAAGCATGTTCTGTAGCTGTTCATTCGCATCTTAGCCTAAGGCATTGCTGGAGTAATATCGGCATACATTTTACATATAGTGGGACAGCACAGTCAGTAATGCCGTCTTAAACCTCCACAGTTACGGCTTTGATTCCCCTGTTTGGTCATGGTCTCCATTTTTGTGTGTGTTTATTCTAGGTAGACAACTCTCCTCTGACTAAGCCATTCAGCTACATTTTAGTAATGTGCCATCTTCTGGTTCTATAACCATGCAGCAAGTTAATGTGCTTTTCCTTTGCTGCTGCAGAGCTGAACGAAAGCTATGTCACCATTTGTCCCTCTGTGACTGGCTCCAGGACTTTTTGACTGGCAGACCTTAGTCTGTCTGGATCGGCAACAGGACTTCAGCCAGCATCACCACAAACACTGGCGTCCCACAGGGTTGTGTTCTCAGCCCCATCCTCTACACCCTGTTCAACCACGACTGTGTCGCCTCCCACAAAGACAACATCATCCTGAATTTCGCGGATGACACCGCAGTGATCGGTCGCATCACTGGAGGGGACAAAGCAGCCTACAGTAGAGAGATGGCTGGTCTGGTGTTATAGTGTGAGGACAACAACCTCACTCTCAACACGGACAAGACAAAGGAGATGATAGTGGACATGAGGAAGAGGAGGAGGCCTCCTCAGCCACTGCTCATCCGGGAGCATGAAGTGGAGAAGGTGAGCAGCTTTAAGTACCTGGGCGTCCACATCAGTTAGGACCTCACCTGGTCACTGAACACCACACAGCTGGTCAAGAAGGCTCAACTGCGGCAGTACTGGCTGAGGAAGTTTGGTATATCAACCGAGATCCTCAGCAACTTCTACATCTGCATCGTGGAGAGCACACTGACCAGCTGCATCACCGCATGGTACGGCAGAACTACTACAAACGCCTGCAGAGAGTGATGAAGTGACGAAGAAGATCAGGACTCCACCGCTCTCTTTGCAGAACGGCTACCACTGCAGAGTCCAGAGGAACTGCTTCCATCCTCAAAGACCCCACACACCCCCAACATGTACTGTTCACACTTCTTCCCTCAGGACGGAGGTACAGAAGTGTGAAATCTAGAACCTCCCGACTTAACAACTCCTTCTACCCCACTGCCATCAGACTCCTTAATATTACTTTAGTAATAAACCAAATACTTTATACGAGACAATCGCACACTATAGGCAATCCATGCTCCAAGCAATTTTCCCAATTAGGGTCAGAAGAGCACCTACAGCACCACAGGGCTGAGAAACATCCTGGACAGGAAAACATATTCACAGGGCACAAAGCAGGGGTACACCCAGGATGGGATGTCAGTCTGTCACAGGGCACATTCAATCACTCACAGTTGGAAATTTAGAGGTGCCAGTTAACTGCACAACAGGAGGAGCCCAAGAGGCACCTTTTTGTATATATGCTACAAACATACATGGCCTGGCGTGTGGCTCATATGTCACTGGTTTTGACCCCATGGTCGTTGGACACATAACCGCAAATTCTCCAGGGACTGGCTGACCCAGCTTTCTCAAAAAATATACAGGGGTGACGCTCTCCCAGACACAAACGCACTCGCACTGCCACTGACCCTGGACTCTGTCTCCTTTCCCAGGTGAGCTCTTCTGGAATGTTTTCAAACACATCGTTCAGTACAGTGTAGGCCTGATACAGCTTGTCAACGTCAATGTCCTTCAGTTTCAATTTCTCAACTAATTCTTCGAGTGCATTCCATTCAGTTGAAGCACTCAGTCGTAGACAGGTGGAGTTGTACAATGTCGGGTCATCAGAATCAAAGTTAGCCTCTAGATACTGAACAACTTTTTCAAAGAAGCTGTCGGCCACTCCAACAAACTCATTTTATTCTCTTGTGCTCAGTTTTCGTAATGCCTGCCATGTTTCGCTACCAAAGAAATTGTCTGAGCGACGCAAGATTAATTGGCTGCACGGTCAGCTCATCACTCCATGAACATCCAGTAAGCTAACATTCTCCTTTTCCAACTTTCAAATTGCGCAGTTAAATTCCTGCGTGACATTATGCATGAGCAATAGGATACACTCTGACACTGTCACGTCATCACCACTGTCTGCAGCATCACCGTTGCACATTGCCTTCCAAATAACAGCAGGACAGTCATTCATCCCTAATGAAAAAAAAAAATTTAGAACAGGCCAACATTCTAAGAGCAGATGAATTACAGGCAGTAGGGGTAACCAACAGATGGGTAACTGCCTCAGAATCTGTTTGTATTGTACTGCAGTAAACTCGCAGAATTCTGAGATATTCTACTTTCTTGGCTGAGCAAGAAAACTTGCTGTAGGCTTTAAGGACAATGCACTCCACATCATGTCCTGCTGAGCTTAGAATTCTGCTTGCATTTTTCAGGCTATTGTGAGTCAAGTGACACTTGCAGTTGGCCTTTACGATATACTTTACATCTTTCAGTTTTTGAAATTGTCAGAGGCACCATGTGCACTGATCTTACTAACACTCAGCCCGCATGAATCTGTGTTGATCACTATGCTTTCGTAGATGACTCTACTGCTTCCATGGGGGTCCTCGTAAAATTCCAATAGCCCATATTTAACACTACCTTCTACATGGAAATATTGGACAGTGTACAGATACAGTTTGGCATTGCCCGAATTTGATGCGTCTGAACAAACAGAAAAGAATGGCGTTTGTTTCAGCTCTGAAACCAAATGCTCAGGGGGCTTTAGGACATTCTGCATTAAAGCTTTGCTTTTTGTTCATCCACATGACACTTTTGAGGCTATACTGGAGTCACCGAAGATTTTTGTATAGACTTTAATGTCACAATCTGTTGATAGGTAACTATTACCATGAAGAACCCAGTGGAATACACTACTAAGCTCTGCCACTGCTACCATACCTTCCTCTGGGGAGCCCTTTTTAGTCATAGAAGTAGCAATGGCTTGATTTTGGCGTTTATTCAGTATAGCAGTCTGGTGCTTTTTTGTTTTTGCATGGTTCTTGAGCGGCAATTTCTCTTCATGTTTCACTATAATGTTGACTGGGCACACAATGCAAGAGGCAGAGAACGGGTCTCCTTGGGTAGGTGTTACCCATTCCGCAAAGGTGTTGTTTTTCATCCAATCTGCGTTAAATATGGTATATCTTTTTTCCTTCGTCGCTGGCTCCCCTGACTTTTTCTGTTGTTCCTCCTCCTCGTCCGTTGCCCCCCCCCCCCCATTTCGTCAAAACCTAAAATGTTTTAATGTTTCTCCAGCCTATATCTCACACTGACTTCTCTGATACAGGTGCCTGTATGCACAATCTGCACCGTGTGGTTGCGCGTGTAGATTTTGCATACTATGGGAGGTATTTTCTGCAAAAAATTAAATGAAAATTAAAATGATAAAAAGAAAATACAATATCCACTTTGACATTTAGTTTCCATAGTCTGTGTGCAAAAATCCTGCAAAAATTAAAATGAAATAGCACCATTTGCATTTTAATTTTCCACTCACGTATGAGTCAGATGTGAAAAATAAAAAAAAATAAAATTAGAACCCTTTTTTGTCTTTTCATTTTCCAATTTTACTTTTCATTTCCTACTTTGCCTTTTCATTTTCAAGTTCACTGCATGCACTTTGCCATTAGTTTGGGTGAGGTTAACCATGACCAAGAAACACTTAGACAACGGAATCCGCAAACGTACTGAGAAACCACAGCAGTGATCCGTACGTAGCTCCGCCCACCGCCCCGATTAACAAATATTTGCATGTAGTGAACTTGAAATACACATATACATACAACTACTCAAATAAAAGCATGCGTCCGCTACAGCAACACAGAGACCAGCAAGCCTATGTAGACCTGTCAAAATAACAGGGAAGAGAACACTGTTGCAGAAACAGCAGAATTACAGGTTTATTCAAAAGTGAAACTAATGAATATGTGAATGAAAATGCATTTTCACGAAAAACGTCCAGGGAAAGATGATCAATTTTCCGGGACAAACAGTAAAAAAGAGAACAATCCCGGGAAAACCAGGACTTCTGACAACCCTACCTGTAACATGAGGGCGCGCGGACATTCGAGCGAGGCCCCGCGTGCCGGTTAGCCGTGTACAGCTACACACCTGTAAGCTATTTAACACACAGTATATATTTTTATTTTTACGAATGGAAACATTATTTGCACAGATTAGAGGTAGGTAGTTGTCGACCACCCAGTACGTTGGTCAGTTCGCTGCTTGACAGTCTTTTACGAGGTGTTATCGCAGCAAGCACCCGTTTTAAATTATTTACTGTGGTATATTGTTCGTCAGATACAGTTTAGCGGGCTCGGAAGCACTGCATTTCCTATTTTTACATTTTCCTTTTAGTTTCCACAGAAAAACTCCTGGAGAATCACAAAAATGCGAATACAGACGAAATTATTCAAAACCTGTTCAGTGAAGTTTCAAGTCTGGAAACTCCGACCGCCGCCAAATCGTGGGATCCAGAGGTGGGAACCATTTGTGGGGACGTGCGTCGCGGGGTGCGCGCATACCTGGAACGCTCAAACTACCTCTGAAGTGTACTTAATTTAAAGGTCACTGACTGAAGTTCCGTGATGTGCTTTAGAGATCTTTAAATAAGATAATCATTCCATTAAAATTTAATTTGAATGATATGTAGAAGTTCCATATAATTAATCCAACACCTGTAATAATTTCGATCGGCACGCATGCGCCAATATGTTTAGCGGTCTAGCGTGTCCGTACCCCGCATAAGCAGGTGGAAGAGACTGCTGTACAGCTGTGGAACTGGGCAGTGACGAAGCATGTGGGTTCAGCTATAAGTCTCGAGCATAAAGCCAAAGGTAACCGTGTAAACTTCGATATCTGTAAATGTAAATTTGGGGCAGCATGTGGCTCAGTCAGTGGGCTAAGCCTGTGTGCCTGTAATCACAAGGTCACAAGGCCTCAGTATGTCTGCTGGTCCTTGAGCAAGACCCTTAACCCCCAGCTCCCTGGGTGCCCCGACAGGTGGCTGCCCTTCACAGACAACTTGCTCTACAAAGGGCAAGTTGAGGGAGGCATAAAAAAGAATTTCCCCACGGGGATCAATGAAGTTGTGATAATTATTATTATTATTATGAATGTACAGTCCTTCACAGTTAAAGAGGATCATGCAAATAGAGAGATATGTAATTAAAGCAGCTGATTATAATCAAATTATTTCACTAAAAATATTCACCCATACAAGCTGTACAACTATACAAATATTTATAGACCAAGTAGATGATAGATAGCAATAATCTTTTTAAACATGGAAATGTTTTTATATGCACAATGACATTGTTATAACCCATGTGGTCTCTAAAATAACCTTGCATGGGGCTTTCGAGCAACTGTAATAACAGTATTTAATACACGTGTCTTTATTGGAATGTTGTGATCACTTACCATTAGTTCGCCACGTGGCATGCAGACTGCTGTATGTGTGTGAGTCCGACAGCCCATCAGAAAGCACACTTCGCAGGCAGATCTTGGTGAGTTCACCTGATTAACTCCAATAGACCTCTTGTTGCAGGTGGCTGAGTGGGAGATCTGTGTTGCTTTGCTTTAATTTGCGAGCGCTGTGTAAACACACAGCAAAATCGGTATAGGTGAATAGGAAATGTGAGGAAATGGGTGTCACCAGGAAACAGGTGCATGCGTGCCTTAACACTGACAATCGGGGGGATGCCACTTGAATAAGGTGAAGAATAAAAAGCCCATTATAAGAGGAAATTGAAACATTTCACTAAAATATAAGATACATAACATCTAGAAAGACAAATAACCTTGAAAGGAAGAGCTTCAGGCAGCACAGCGTGAGATGCAGCTTCACACCTCCAGGTTGGGACTTTGCATCCCACATGTCGGTGTCTTTGGAGTTTGCATAATCCCCCAGTGATGTGTATGTTTCCTCCCAAAGCCCAGAGACATGCACTAAGGCTAATCTGTGTCTCTAAATTGCCCAAAATTTGCATGAATGCTCTGCAATCTACTGGTGTGTTGACTGTGGTGTTCCCCAGCCTTGTGCCCTGTGCTGTCTGGAATAGGCTCCAACCCAACCCTAACTCCCCTGACTTGGTTTAGGGTAAGTGGTTAGAAGATGGGTGAATGGACATTTAGGCAGTGCCCGGTCTGTAGTAGAAATTACAAGCATTTCTGTATGTGCAGATGGCCACGAAGACCGGCAGAACGTGGCTTGACTGCAAAAATCCCACTATGGCAGATGAGTTTCTCAACCTTGCTGTCAAAGTAAGACTGAAAGATGATTGTTCTACTCAACTTGAAACTTCATGTTTTCGGCTTATTTGAATTCCAGCTTTTTTCCTTATAGTCTAAATATGTGCTATACAGGTGACATGGTTAGTTTGAGTGGTCTTGGGTGCTGAATGTGTGCGTGCTTGTAGAAGGGCTCTGTCCAAGCCTGACTCCATGCTCCATGTCTCCTGGGGTAAGCTGCATATCACCATGACGGTGCCTGGATAAGTTGACATTGATAATGCTCTTTCTGAGGCTGACTCCCATGTATGTTAAACTTTATCTTACCTGTTGTTTACACATTTCAGACAGATTGGGGAAGTTATGGTGTATATGTGAAACTATACTTTTCATCCAATTGTTGTCTGTAATAGTCAGCACCATGACCCATTGGGTAGTACTATTGCTTCAGACCTCTGTGCGTGAAGTATGTGATATTTACTCTTTCTGCATGGGTTTCCTGCATGTACTCTGACAGTACAAACACATGCAATTTTGTAAACTGGTGTCTCTAAAATGCCCGTGTTATGCGATTTTGCGTGCATCCCCTTGAATCCCATCCAGGGTGTACTCTAGCTTTGTGCCTTGTCCTACCCAAGTGTGACTACATCCCTCCAGGATCCTGACTGGATAAGCAGTTGGAAGATGGATGATTGTTGTTATTCTGTGATATTTTCCTACTGTTTCTAGAGTCTGGAGGTCTTATACAGCAAACTCATGTCCCGAGGGGAGAGAAGGATGGATATCAACATCCCAAAAGGAGACATTGAGAAAGACCTTTTCAGAGTTCTGACATACCAGGCTGAATCTGTGAGAACACTGTGATATGTGTCATTTCTATAAACAGAAAAGTGAATTATGAATACCAAATAGGGTAATGCTCATTTGTCTTCAGTAATGCTAACATTTCAGACACCTGTTTGACTGTCTGTGCCCTTGACCCTTTTCCTTTCTGTAGGCCTTGATGCAGGATAACCACCAGGGGGCCGTCTCTCAGGTCTCCCGGTGCAAGGACATGCTGGAGCGGCTTCCCAAAGAGGTGGGGACCCCCTTCCAGGATACTGGGCTTATTTTGGGGCTCCTCCTAGGGCTAAGAAAATCTGAAGTGAATGTTGAGAGTCTTGTCTAACCCTCACACACCGTAATGCTGAGAATCCTGTGCAGTGAGGCTCTGGAAAATGTAATTTCTTTCTTTTCCAGACTGGCTACCTCTGTCTTCTGTGTTACAACTTTGGCATAAACAACTACAACTTGAAAAAATACAGGGAGAGCACCTTTTGGCTGAGGTACCTGTGTTAAGAGTGAAGGAAAGTGGGAAACATTATAAACTGGTTTATGGAGAATTTTTTGCACAATACTACATGATATCTGTAAAAAAGGGGATGTTTTCATGATATTTATACATACTTGCTTATGACTTTCAGTTGCTCCAATGTGTCTTCTGGTTATGAGCAACCAAGAGATCCTACTGTTTAATTGTAATTCTCCCAAAACACTTAAGGAGAACAGAATGGATTTGACTCATTTGGGCTGTGAGTGGTTGACATTCCGCCGACGGGCAGGTAGCTGTAAGGTCTCAGGCCAGTTGGTTCTGCTTTACAGCCAGAGCCATGACATCGGGAAGATGAATGAATTTGGTCCCGGAGCTTCAGTGAGGGTAAGTGCCTGACCTTCAATGGGCGGCTCAAAGTGGCAGAATAATGAAGGAGACTGTGTGAAGTGTCCACTGTCTCCTTATGTCTCTGCTTAGGCCAAAGTGCTAAGGCTTCTTGCGACTGTCTTTTTGGAGTGGGACTGTCAGGAGTACCAGGAAAAGGCCCTCAGCGCTGTGAACTTAGCCAACAAGGTGCGGCTATATCTGTGAAAGCTCCCGCTTCAGCCTTTGTCCCACAGTCCCGAAACACCAGTGTGTATGGTGTTGCTGCATTTCAGGAAAGCGTACACCCATCAGGACTATTCCTCAAAATGCGGATTTTACTGACCTGCAAAGCCCAAGACGAACACGTCAGAGCCGGTAGGTGTAATGCAAATTTGCATTGCCCAGAAAATGTGGCGTCAGAAAACATGACTGGTCATAGTGAATGAAGCCCCGCCCAGCAGAGCTGGTTACAGTTTATAAAATGAATCAGATATATTATGTATTAAAGTGACATTCTACACACCTGCCTGTGTTCCCTCCCTTCATGATCAGCCATAACGGAACTGCTCAGCCCAGAGATTCCTCTTGAAGTTTGTCTGAGCGCAGTGAGATTGCTCATGACAGAGAACAGGTACAGCTGCAGAGCTTCGGCAACCCCTGCTTTTTCACTGATGTCTACTTTAACTCGCAAATGATCAACAGATTTGTGAACTGCTTTGATTTCAGTCAGGTAGCATGATAAGCTGCAGTTTGTCCAGGAGTAGATCACCTGACCTGGGTTCTTATTCTCAAACCGACTGGCAAACTGCATGCTATAAGCTCTGTGCTTGGAAGTAAATCTTGTCATGGACAAATAGGTAAAATGAAGCTTCATGAACCAATTGCTGTTTTTTCTGACACCACTAGATGGTGCCCTCTATTCAAAAAAGGGCTCCAGTCATGCCCCAGAGCAAACCAAGAGTGCCGTCTTGTGGGAACAAAAAATACAGACAATGAATCATGAAGCTTCATTTAGCCATTATTAATGAAAGGTGCTGGTGCTCTGCCCCTTCTATTCAGGGAGAGCCTGGCCTTTGAGTTCCTGCAGCAGGTGTGCCAATGCTTTGAGTCGAGCCCTGAGCTGGGAGTGGCCTTGGTGCTGCACGTGGAGCTGCTGCTGCAGAGAGGCAGGGAGGCGCAGGGGAAGCAGCATGTGGAGCATATCATGGCAGGTACTGGAGGAGCGGCTAGGTATGTGGTGGGGTGCGGTCTGGAGGACTGCGCTTGGAGGGTGGTGGCTGCGTGTTGTTGTGAGGTAAGCAGGGGGTGGGTTGAGAGCACAGGTCACAGTCATGATGGTAGCTCAGTGACACCACGATTGGCCGTAGTGGTAGGATGAGTCCCCCACATCCTTCACAAAGTCTGTTCGCCTACAGAACACCATGCTGGCAAACCGCTGTCCCCTCAGACCCTCTGCCTTCTGCACAGCCTGTTGTGGGACCAAGCTGCCAGGCACTTTGAGGTAGGCCCAGGCCTGTCGATGCCACAGAGATACCTTCAAGGCTCCTCGAGTGCCTTCGTGAAGCCTCTTCCTACATCCACCAGGCCCACAACTACGTAGAGGCCCTGCAGTGGTACAGCTACTCCCTGAGTTTCTACCCAGCCGGCGCCATGGATCAGAACCTGGCCAAGCTGCAGCGGAACCGGGCTTCCTGTTTCCTGCAGCTGCAGCAGCTGGAGAAGGTGCTGCTTGTTGGCCTGTGCTCAGTGCTGCCCACGCCGGGGCTCCTGTTAAGCTGTTCAGTCACCTAGCACCTGCTTTGAAGGACCCCAGTGTGACTTACACTAGTGCTTACCATACACGTCACAAATGTATTCAAGGGAGTATTTTCATTAGAATAGATCAAGGTTACATGGCTTGTTTGAAAATGTACCATTAGAGCTGTTAATTATTGGGCAAACGGTCCAGTTTTGGCTCTAGACCTCCCTTCAACCCCATCCCAAATGTGTGTGAAGCCCAGATATTTACCATTAAATGTAATTCTCCATATTTCCAACCTTTGTTAATGATTTGTATGCTGACGGTATAATGGGTGATATGTGAGTAACAGGCCAAGGATGCCGTGAATGAGGCTGAGAGATGTGACCCTGGCAACATCTTCACCCAGTTCAGCATCTACAAGGTGGCTCTTCTGGAGAAGGATATGCTGCAGGGTACTGTAGGGTTCTGCTTCTCCACCGGGGTGGGGTGGGGGGCGGGTTGAAAGGTTTCACCCTGCACAGGAAGCTCATGCGTCCCCTGGCTCGCCCTGCTGGTATCTGTACAGCCACGGAAGCCGTGAGGCAGATGGCGAAGCTCTCGGTGGAGCCCATCTCGTGCCAGGAGCGCCTCCTGATGGGGCCGCGTGCAGCCTCCGACCTGCTGGCTGCGGCGGCACACATGGCCTTAGAGGTAAGCGACCTGTGCTGGGCGCAGTTACCATGCCGACTAAGAGGGTGTCTGGTTACCATGCATGTGATCCCCTAGAATGGACAGCCGGACACGGCCGCAACAGCCCTGCGGAGCCTGTGCCACAGCTCAGCGGACAGCGCGCAGGTCCTCAGGGCGCTGCAGTAAGTCACACAGCAGATAGACGAACCTGTGGCGACCCCTAGCTCCCACATGGGTACACATGGGCTGACGTTGAATTTCCTGACTGTGGTTGGCTCACTGCTGCTGTTTTGGGCTGGAGGTATTTGAAGGATTTTATCTGGTAATCTGGACCATTAGTTTTTTCATTAAAAAAATGAACTAGATGAATAATACTGTGAGGAGCTGACAGTAAATAGTTGGGTGCAGGTTAATTCATAACACAGATATGCTGGGTTGTCTGTGAACCTCAGCAGCCCTCTGTATTTTACAGGTGCTTGGTTCGACTTGTTCTTTCTGTCACGGGAAATGAAAGTGAGGAAATGAGGTTGGTATTAAGTTGTTATACAGGCAGCAGGTGGCGCCAAAGTCAAACACGATCCTCTCTGGTTTTATCAGATGTCTTTTTCATAGTTAATTTGCAGTTGAAGGAAGTATGTAAATAACTTTTCCAAGTTTAAAAATTATTCTTCTGTGTTCTGTCTTGGCAGTGATGCAGATTTAGATGCTGTCTTGTCATACCTGGAAATGGGTGAGTCATGCTTCTCAGCTCCTGAATGTGGACCTTTGACATTTACCGACACCTCAGCGTGGGTTTAGAGCAGGCTGAGGTCCCGTCTGTCCACCAGATCTCCCCGCATGACACTCACTGACTGTAGAAGGACGTTTCGCCGGCTGGTACACAGTGATCTGCTAACCATGTGCCCCCCCACATTAACAGCTCTGCAGAAGGTATCCCAGCTCCCCAGTAAGCTTGGCTCGGGCCCAGCAAAACGGGCCGATGAGGCCAGCTGGTTCAGGAAGATCGGTAAATGCTCTCACCTCTCCATCCCCTTCCCAATCAGCAGTTGAGACCCTCCTCCTTGACTGTTTTTTTTTTTTTTTTAAATTACCCAGCATGGAACCTGGCCCTCCAGTGTGTGAGAATTCCTGAGAGGATGCGGGATTTCTTTGTGCTCTCCTATCAGGTTAGTACCCGGGGTTGATGGGAATTCCTGTCCCAGCAGTTCAGCTACGCCTCCCATGGGGTCTGTTCCCTACGAACACGCGTGATCATGTGCACGTTTGTAGCTGTCCCAGTTCTGCCCGCCTGAAAAAGCTGTGCTCATGGGGCAGAAGACCTGCCTTCTCATGGCTGCTGCAGCTTGCCTGGAGCTCTATAGGATGTCTGCGCAATCAGCACCTCAGGTAGGGTTTCCGGGGAATACCCACAATACTGCACTGCTCATACGCAGTTTCTCCCAGCTGCTATGTCAGCTGGCAGCCACTAGAGGGCATAGTGTGTCACAAAGATTCCTGTTACTCCTCAGACAGAGCAGCTGACGCAGGCCTTAGAGCACATTCAGAGCTGCAGGGAAATCTGGAAAACTCTCAAAGCCACAGGTGTCCCCTCTCATTCATTTTTTAAGTCCTCCCATAGTACCTACTTTTCTAGAATTTTCCAGGTAATGAAACGCTTGCTTTTCCAGTATGTACAGCTGTAATGGTGTTGCTAAGAGGTGCAGCATGTGACTTGTTTCCACAGGAGACTTCCTGAGGGATCCCACCGACACTCTGCTCTTCCTGTACGAGTTTGAGGCTCGTGCCAAGCTCTGCGACCCCAAACTGGAGGCCGTGCTGGAGGCCATCATGGAGATGGACCCTGTGGAAACCAAGACTATGGAGACAGTTGCAGGCAAGGGATAGAGAGTGCTGGAACTGCCTGCATTGTGTTACTTGCCCTGGGTGGACACCCGCTCCCCCACTCCCAGACAGCGCGTGAGCGTGATTGGCTGGCTGCCTTCATCTGTAACGAGCAGCTCTGGTTTCAAAGTGAAAATTATTTGGGGAAAAGACAATTCCCATCCCGTTCCTTGGGGACAACATTCAATTCCTCACATCAGAGAAGGTCTACTTCGGCAGGTGAGCCGAGTCCAGTCGTGTCTGTCTGATGCTGTTCTCTTTCTCTCCCACAGCCCTGGCTGTGGAGCCCCCCGCTCACTTCCCCCAGGTGTCCAAGAGGGCCCTGAAGATGGCGCTGTCCCTGCACAGCAAGCAGCCCCGGGAGGACCTGTCCCGCTGCAGGTGAGGGCTCAGTCTCTGAGTAAACAAGCGGTGCTTGTTCGTCTGACGCCTCTGCTCCCCCACAGCCGGTGGGTGTACAGTCTGATCGAGCTGTCGCTGCCCAGGGGTGTGTCCGAGGTGGAGCCCCGCGCGCTGGAGGAGGTGTGGGGGTACTTCGAGGAAGCCCGCTCCATCATCGCCTCTGCGGTGAGCTCCACTGACCCCTTTTAAAATCCACCACCATTTCCTGTCGGTCTGTGTGGTGGAGGCCATTCACAAGGCAAACAGTTTTCTTTTAACATTTGAAGAAAATCCTTAATGAGCCACATGAAGCGTTTACTTAGGACAGCCTGACTCCCAGAAGGGTGACATGCAAGTGAGGGCAGTTATCTGTGCAAATGCAGTTCTTGACCACATGCCTGGTGTAGCGCTGTCATGCTAAAAATGCCAGGTCCAGTCTGGTGGCTGTGTGTTTGACTGAGGCCATGAGAAGGGCGTGACATCGT
>JAODKE010000002.1:27176104-27203092 GCA_026779605.1 Mormyrus hasselquistii | reverse complement strand
ACAGCCTCATACTGCACTCCCATCTTGTCAGGAACGCTGCCCCTGAATGCCCCAGCTCCTCAGGGACGCTGCCCCTGAATGCCCCAGCTCCTCAGGGACGCTGCCCCTGAATGCCCCAGCTCCTCAGGGACGCTGCCCCTGTATGTCCCAGCTCCTCAGGGACGCTGCCCCAGTATGCTCAACCTCCTCAGGGACGCTGCCCCAGTATGCTCAACCTCCTCAGGGACGCTGCCCCAGTATGCTCTGCTATGCCTGCTCTTCGAACTGATATCCCACACTTAAGATTTACACAAACATGTAGAGTTCTTTAAGAACCTAAAGCCCATTTTAAATCAAGTGACTGAACAACTCCTTTAGCTCTATATATTTTGCTCCTACTTACAGACATTACACCATATACTTTGTAATTCCATAATATACGTGTGTGTGGGCCAAACTCCATCTAAAACAGTTTTCCATTAACTTTGGTCACTGGGCATGGGCGCCCAGTGACTCATCATGTGACATCACCCAGAGGAAGGCCTACATTTACAACGCCATGACCTACATTCACCCGTGTTTGCTTTGACTTCAGTTAAAAATCCACTAACTGCTCCCTGTATTTAACTTGTCCATCCCTCCAGAGACCATTTTTTCTGTACATGTACTCCTAAAAGTACCTGCATACTCACAGAAAGTCAGGAGCTTACACAAGAGCCTCGCTCCTCTCCGAAACATTGCAGAAGTGTTAAAATCCACCTGTAAGATCATCAGACATCCAATGGAAATGTAGACAGACAGACAGACACCTGTATGGGTGTGAGGGTGCCTCACATCGTCTGCCAGACTCCCTCGCCCCATGTAGACCGACAGACACCTGGAAGGGTGTGAGAGTCGCCAGGGGCCATACCTGACATAGAGGGAGCGCTTCTCGCTGGTCCGCAGGGAGCCTGACCCTGAGCTCATGCTGCTGTTCATCATCTGTTCCCGTAGGTCCTGGATCTTGGACTCAAAGCGGCTGTATTCTGCCAGAAACAAACACATCCCATAAGCCACTACCCAGAACCCCAGGCCCTCCCTGGAGGGGGTGGAGCCATATGCATGTTCAATTCAAATTCACCCCAGGGTATCATCCTAGAGATACACAATATATTGGTTAACACTGGTATTGGGGCATTTTCATTAAAAATCAAGATATCAGTATGGGCCCAATGCGTCAGTCCTGGTTGATATTGATAAAAGTATAAATATGGTTAGTACCAAATAATGGACATGATCAGCCATTTTCTGTAGAGGACGACAAGGAATTTTTTGGCTCATTGACCACTTAGAAAAAGTCTTCAAAGACCTGGCCTGAGACCTGTTTATCTGGCTCACAGATCGATCTTCCATTTTCCACAGAATAAAAAAAAATATGTAACATCATTTCTCTAATCTGCACCAGCGCATCTGGCAAGTTTCACTGACGGCATCATCATGAAAAATAATGCACATTAAACTGATGTCGATCTTAACGAACACATTTCCAACAGGTTGTTCCTCGCGCGGTTCCTAGATCTCTTGGAAGTAAGTCGAAGGGACCGATGGTCTGCTAATGATGGACTCAAAGGCTTCCTAACAGAGAGGCACTGAGAGTGAGCTACAGCTGCAAAGTGACCTTCGTCATATATCATAGTGCTCGGGGCAAGCAGGAGGGTGGCAATAAGGAAGCCCTGGTGCGGGACAATGAGGGCGCTGGAGTGCAACGTGACTCCGGCGAACCAGGGAAAACGCACCATAACATCCTTACAGGGAAGGTGCAGGATCCAGGTCAGAAGCCAACTGATCAGAGCATCACTGTCGCCATGTGGGACCTCACCTCCACCCTGGGCACTACACCTCTCATGACTCGAGTCAAGTTACCACAGATAGGGGCCCTGAGGAGCATCCATCTAACTATACATGGACCGAAGCCAAATCAGCCGCCCAGTGACACGGTGATAAGAAATGTCAGGTAACAGCCCCGCGCTGCTGGTAACCGGGGAGACACCTCATGGTTGCCGAGGCCTGTTGCGGTGTGCGAAAACAAACAGGTGGTTGTGTTTCTGTGTTTGGGGGGTTCCAGTGCCGTGTGGCACACAAGTAAAATAACCCAAGCGGCAGGGATGTTACAGGAGTCCATACCCTACCCATCCTCTTCAGATGGCTACATCTGTCCCTCTGTAAGACCGGCTGGGCCGGAACATCACAGTACTGTAATAGTCACTGGGGACGACAGGTATGGACAAGGAACCTGTCACCATCAAAGCACGGTGACTTGTCGGGGTGAGGCAAGCTGGTGACCAATCCGACAGACATGCACGTGCAAATGTTCCGGGCATGTAAAGGACACATTTCTGTAGAGCCACTGAGAAGGGGAGAAAAAAAATGAGGTCTCCATTGCAGCCCCAGAGCGTTTCGGTCTGGATGCAGTGCTATAGTCCTATAACGTCACCGGCATCCCAGAAGAGAGACAGAAAGCCGCCTTGGTCCCAATGGTGCACCAACAGCAAAAACCTGACCGCCATCCCATAATCGGGACCTACTCCTGCACATAGGTGAGGTAAAAGAGGCACATATAGCCAGACTTGGGTGGTCTCTGGCCGGGCTGGACTGGACTGGGATTAAAAACTGGCTCTGGACTTTGGTCCAGACTGCCCCACGCACCTATGTACCATTGTGAATTTTGCCAATTCATGGGGGGGCTGGGAGTCCCCTATGAAAAATTGTGGTGGTCCACAAACCCATCAGCACACTGGGAAAAGGCCCAGCATGTCAGACAACCTGTCCAGACCTGGCCTCTGGAAGTTTGGCCCTAAAGCCTAAACACTATGTCTATAAAATGTTTATTGCCTAGGAAAAACGGGAAGGGTTCTGATAATCAAGATAATCGAAGGGAATTCATAAGGCGGCCAGGAAAAAGAGAATAGAGAAATGGAGAACAGTATATCTGTTAACTCTGCAGAAGCCGCTCAACTGACATCGAAATGAGGCTGGTAAAGCGAGCAGCCCAACTCACAGAACCCCCATCCCCCCCCACCGAATCTCAATGCCACCCCAGCCCACACCGCCAAATGCTCTCTGGAATAGCTGCTCCTGGGGGCAGGTCCCCACTGCACAGGGCAGGGCCGGAGTCTGCGTGCTATACAGGAAGACATGCCGTAACAGAACCTACACCACCACATTCCTGTCATAGTGAAGGAGGGACGTCTCAACAGAAACTCGCGTCTGCTCGACGGTGACACCACGATCCACACAAACAGCTGGCTACTCCCACTGCTCAGCTAAGACTCGTGCTTTTGATGGTAAGCTTCTTTGCTGCTGGGAGCGCCCAGCCTTGCCGGTTTTGGGTTACACTTGACACTGACCGCAGTGATCTACTGGGACCATGGCGGGGGGGAATTGCAGCAAACGCCAAACCATCAAATCGATTCTGTCAACCTGAGTGCCGAAACAACCATTAATATGTTTTGAAATATTTGAACGCTCAGGGTATTTACCACTGCTACCACGGGTGACGGCAGAATTCCTGAACGTAGTATGACATCATCCAAATAAATATTTAAGGTAATTCCACAAAGCAGTTCTCCCATTGATCTCCCTGGGATGGTACACACATTGTTCTGCTTTCAACCATGGCACTGTGTGTGTGTGTGTGTGTGTGTGATGACGCCTCTTATTAAATAGGCCAAGTCTTCAGCAGGGGCCCTGAGTATTACAGGACAGCTACATGCTGAAGGACACCAAATGAAAACCCTAAAACCCTAACCCAAACACATTAATCCTAAACCTAAGCCTAAATCCAATACACCATAACCAGAACCCTAACACCATAAACCTCAACCTATGACCATACGCATAACTCCTAAATCTTAACTATAACTCACACTCTCAACCTGACACTCTAAACCTAATCATAACCACACAGGTTTAGATAGACATACCACCCCTTCGCCAGTAGGAAATCAGTCCACTTTTTAAGCATAAGCGCAGCTTCGGAAAAACAGTAGAGTTTGACAGAAGAGGAAATGTACATAAATGGGAGCAGACGAGCTGCTCCTGATCGGTGGCTGGTCACGGTCATCTAGCCTGCTCCAGCACTGGACGGATCGCTTACCGAGAGACGCGGCGGCGCTCCTGTTAACTCCTCTACCTGGCCGGACAGGAGCCACGGCTCCGCGGCCACCTCCAGCCAACATGTTAGCAGCGGCTGCTCCGGCTCTCGGGCGCTGCTTCGGTACTGTCCAAAACCGCTCCCTCCCCAAGCCTACTGGCTGCTCGTACGGTTCCCTGCGCTCAGCACTTCTCCTCCCATGCTCTAGCTACACCCGGGGCTCTCCATCCCCCACGCGCGGCTCTCACGGCGTCTATTTCTCGCAGACTGTGTAGGTCCCCGGCTTCCAGCTATCGCTCGCCGCGGTGGGCAGATCCTCCTGGGGGTGAGTCCGAGCACGAAGCCAATCAGCCTCGGCAGAGCATGTCCTCGTTTGCGGAGCAGGGCTTCCTCTGGGGCGCTGCGGGAAAGTGAGCCGCCGATACACTTCCTACCTGCCTTAAAGGGCTAGGAGCGGCTAACGCCCTTCTGCGAAGCGCCAGCCAACACCCTGCACCTACACACCGGGTACCCAGCATTATTACAGCGGGCGGCAACCATATAATCTGCGGATCGCTTGTGTATTTAAAATACACGCTGCAGCACTGCTTGAGTCGGTTATGTTTCTGCTTTGAGCTGTACTTCGTTTTTATTGTGCCTAAAGCAGAAACAAACTTTCAGCGATGAGACCCAAGAAGTGGTCATCATTTAGATTGGAAGACCAGGCAGAAAGTGATCTTACAGTTTAAACATGAAGCTACTGGGGACCTTGTCAGATATTTTAAAATGGAAATGCGCTGGTTGTGCATTTGGGATCTGATCAGTTCAACCTTCATCTGAGCACCTACCCATTTTGCCCCAGCTATTTACTATGTTCCTGTACGTGAGCTTTAACAGAACTTAGTAGCCCCTTTCTAACCTGTGAGCACCTGTCCCTCAGAAAGTCTCTGCAAAGAACTGGAGAGCAACACTATTCCTGACAGTTCGACCCGCCCGTATGAATGAGCGGGAAAGCACGAAAATATTCCTAAATGCTGTTTCTGTTATCTTGCGTTTGAGGAAACCGAGTGGTTTCTACCTTCTGGCCTGAACTGGGCGACGATGGTGACCGTCTGTCCCGCCCTCTTCAGCGCTGCCGCCGCCTGTTCGTGGGTGGCTTTGCGGAGGTTCACGCCGTTCACCTGTGACGAGGAGGACACGTCAGCGCACCTGCCGGAACCCCAGCCCTTGCCAGCACTGAAGTCAAAGAAACTTTAGGCTGTTCATTTCAGCTGGAAGAATATTAGAAATCATCTCTCCTAGGGGGTTCCAGTATTCCACCGTATTGCGGGATACTAGAGGGTTTGCGCGAGGTTAGTTGGTTTCCAAGAATAAATGATATATTGTTCCAAGCCACGCACATTTTGTGACCGCTAACGATTGCGCATCATGATTACATGTGAAAGAAATGGAAACGGTTAAACTTATTATATCTCTTAGATTTGTCCCGCCGGTCGATTTAGCGCCAGCACCAGTAGACAAGTTTTACTAATCTATGATTTTTTTTACACAATGTAAACCGGTCTGTGGTCATCGGACGGTTGGGAACCCGGAATCAAGGTACAAGGCAAGAAAAACTACAGACAGGCACACACATACAGAGTAAATGTCCTCCGTTTGTCTTCCTGGACAACCTGTCTCATAGAAAGAGTAGGTCTCACCGAGAGGATGCGGTCACCCCTCCTCAGCTCGCCGCTCAGGTCGGCTGGCCCACCCGCCAGGATGAAAGACACAAAGATGCCCTCGCCATCTTCGCCGCCCACGATGTTGAAGCCCAACCCCGTGGAGCCTTTGTGCAGCACCACCTTCCGTGCCTCCCTGGTGGAGTGAGGTGAGAATTAGGCGAGAAAGGTCTGGAGAGAGCTGGCACAGAGGCTGCTAGGATGCTCACGCACAGATCGGCATCAAAGGGCTCTTGGTTCTTGGTTTTGACACTTGGGCAAACCGTCATGTGTCTCCTGTTAGCTTAACGCTAAACCAATGGCAAGACTTAACAGCAAAAAATAACCATAGCGAGATACCATCAAAAAGTCATCTGATATGGACACATGGAAGCCTGAGTGCACTCTGAGACACACAGGCTCTCCAAATGCACACCCCCCTCATAGAACCCCAACCGCTCCAACCCTTCTGATCATAGGTTTTCTCAATCACCTGTCGCTTGGTGAGGATCATCATCATGCACATATTAACTTTGCAGCCTCACTTCAGTGAAGCTGATTCTCCACGACCCCCTATTAGGAAAAGGCTGCGTCACCTTCGGCATCAGCTCTGTCCCTGGGGGTCATCCAGATAGTGACAAAGACCCACAGATAGACATGGTACCACTCTGTCCAACAAAAAGCGGTGATCAGGATGTGGCCCCCTCGCACCCCAGTTACCTGGGGCCTGCTTCAGGGAGAGGGAGTTGCTTCTTTCCGGGGTGTTCTGTGGAGGTCTGCAGGTGTGGCGTGGCTGATGCGATGTTCACGGTGAACATGGCAGCTCTTGCTATAGTGTTTGTTCCTGGGGAATCAGAGGTGCTGGTCGATGGCCCCCAGCCTGGTCTTGTCTTGCTTTTGGCGCCGTCTGACACACTGGTACGATCACTGCTGCGTCTAGGTGGCCTCATACGCGTAAGAGTTGTTTCCAGCTATCTGCACTCTGATGTTCATGGTGACTCCCCATGTCAACAAGGGGCGGACGGAATCCTCCACCAAAGAGCAGTTTCCCCGGTGTGAGTCAGGGCCCACCCCCGGCACCTCCCCCTGGCTATATACAAATCACCTTTCTGGTTTCTCTCACACTCAACTGTCAGAGGAACCTGCCAGTAGTTTGACGTCCCAAGTGAAGCTACTGATTTCCATCCTGTAAGAGTTTGGCTGTCTGGCAGCAACAAGCAAGCAAGGAGACATCACCCCTGTCATCTGGGTGATAACAAGAATGGGCTGTAGCACTTCAGCAGGAATATTATGTGTGTCTTTCGCGGGGAGGAAACAAGCTGTCCGTCTCGGTCGTGGGATGTCTCACCTCAGTTCATCCTCTCTAGGAATGCAAGCACACCCCAGGCTGTGGAATGATTCTCGACTGTTCTGTGTCTGACTCTCCCTGTCTCTCTCAGTTCCTCTGGTTCTCCCCTTCTCTTTCTGCCGCTTCGGTTCTCTCATGTTCTCTCTCTCTGTTTGTAATTACTGGCCAACATCCTCCTCTTCATCTCCTCTTCCCCCACACAGTCCTAGTTCCTGTGTACTAATGTGGTAAGTAGGCTTTGGAACAGCACTGACTCCCAGAGACACAGAGTCTTTGGTTGAGGACGCGTCGCTCTGCCGATTGGAACCGCGTTGTTCCATGTCTCTTCTGCTCTGCATATCACACTGGGGTTTTTCCTCACATGTTCTTGTGGATTTCCTGTCGTTGCCATGAGATGCGCCTTTTCACAAAGGAAGGTGGGGGAGGGGCAGCTGACTACTGCAAGAGGCTGCCAGAGATATTTTAAGCATGTCAGAGGAGCTAAGAATAAATCGGCTGCGACGAGCTGTTAACGGTTTGATTGCCGTCACCCTGCCTGCTCTGCCGTTCCTACCTGCACCAGCTTTGAGAGTATGTACACTCTGTATACACCAGAGAGTCTTAGAACAGGCCGACGTCCACTCTGTGTACACCAGAGAGTCTGGGAACAGGCCGACGTCCACTCTGTGTACACCTGAGAGTCTTAGAACAGGCCGACATCCACTCTGTGTACACCAGAGAGTCTTAGAACAGGCCGACGTCCACTCTGTGTACACCTGAGAGTCTTAGAACAGGCCGACATCCACTCTGTGTACACCAGAGAGTCTTAGAACAGGCCGACGTCCACTCTGTGTACACCCGAGGATCTGAGAACAGGCCGACGTCCACTCTGTGTACACCCGAGGATCTGAGAACAGGCCGACGTCCACTCTGTGTACACCTGAGAGTCTGAGAACAGGCCGACGTCCACTCTGTGTACACCAGAGAGTCTGGTGACGGGCCAGTGTTCACTGACATAATGCGATCTGGCCATTATTCCCTTTCTGCTTTATTGCTCTCTGTTGCCATCTGGTGCCATAGAGCAGAATATGCAACCTGACGTGTTGTCAGTCAAACAATTCAGCAGATGGAAAATCTTAGAATGGGTTTGCAGTGTATCGTGAAAGACAAGAATTTCCTCCCTGCTGTCCATCACTCACCTGGTGAAATCATCCTCCCCCATCATGTGTCGGGGTAAGGGCGAGTAGCGTGGGGGAGTGTTCTGGGGGGGCTCGCTCATGTAAGCCACACCGGAATTGTGGCTTACGTGGTTTTCTGTCCTTCCTGGGAAGGCTGTAGGAAGTGTGAGACCAGTAGAGGGAAGAGAAGGAGAATAAAAGTAGAGATACCCAGAGCAGCCACTAGGGTTGCGACATCGAGTTTGTGGGGAAAGGAAGTGAGTAAGTGGAGATAGGGGATGCAGCAGAAGGTACATACTGCTGGAGTAGTCCGGGGGGGCATACATATCGTTGAGGTGCACGGGGCCGGTTTTGGACACCTTGAGGTAAACCATGTCGGAGGTGTTCTTCAGTGCTGCCACTGCCTCCTCGTGGCGGATATCCTGTAGCACGATGTTATTCACCTGCATAGACACACACACACACACACACATACACACCGGTGTGTCCTCATGTGTAATTCTCCAACACAGTGAACACAAGGCGGGCAAGCAAGCTATGTCAGAAAAGACCACACAAGACCAGGAATGTGTGACAGGCAACAACGTGTCACTGGGCAAGAAAGACAGTGTCATTTATTGTGTCAGTCTCTTCAATGTGCTCACTGTGTTTGGTATGTCACTGTGTTTGGTATGTCACTGTGTTTGGTATGTCACTGTGTGCGTGTATCACTGTGTTCGTGTATCAATGTGTTTGGTATTTCACTGTGTTCGTGTGTCACTGTGTTTGTGCGTCACTGTGTTTGGTATGTCACTGTGTTCGTGTATCAGTCTCTTGAGTGTGTTTAGTCATTCTGTCAGTGTGTTCAGTGTTCTTGTGTTTTCAGTACGTTCAGGGAGTGGTGAATGCAGTTGCTCTCTCTTACAGCCAGGAGGCGGTCCCCCGTCTGCAGCCTCCCATCCTTTTGCGCAGCCCCACCTTCGATGATTTTTGTGATGTAGATACTGTTGTCTCCGGGGATGTGCTGATTGCCAATGCCCCCAGCAATACTGAAGCCCAGACCTGAGGAAAAGGAAGGTGTATGTGTGAGACAGAGAGTGTGTGTGTATGTGTGTGCATGTGTATGTGTTTGTGTGTGTATATGTACACGGGTCTGTATGTGTGTGTGTGTGTGTGTGTGTGTGTCTCACCCTTGGGCCCTTTCAGCAGATTCACTTCCAGCACAGTCCCAGGGGGTGTGTGTCTCCTTCGCACCAACAGCCGCACCACTGGCCCCGCCTCCTTCAGCGCTTCCACTGCCTGGCTGTGCACCACCTCTGAAACGTCGACGTCATTGACTCGCAGTACGCAGTCATTCACCCTGTAGGGAGGGGGGGGGGGGGCTTATTGATTTCCAGGAAACGCAAAGTCCTTGCAGTCAGTGGTGATTAGGAGTCACGCTCAAGGTGACTGACCCCAGCCGGCCGTCGATGGCAGCCGCCCCTCCTGGGATGATCTTGGTGATGAAGATACCAGGGTCCTCGGGGATATGTGGGTTGTCCAGCCCTCCGGCGATGCTGAAGCCCAGCCCAGAGTTTCCCTGTGTTCAGGTAATCAGACATCACAGCTGGGCTGGAGCGTGCGTGCAGTGCCGCTCTCCTCCTTCCTTTCTCTCTCTCTTTACTTTTATCTTCCTTCTATCTGCAGTATTCCTTCTCTCTCCTGTCTCTCCTCCCTCCTTCCTTCTCCCTGATATCGCTCCTTCTCTCCCCCATTACTCTTTCACATCCCCTTTTCTGTACCCATCCTCTTCCTTCCCTTTTCTTCTCTTTCCATCTGTCTCCATTCCTTTCTTCCTGCATGACTGGGGCTGCCCTTGCTCTGTGATCGTGGCTGATGCGACTCGGACATCAGTCAGATCCAGCGGGGATTTTATTTCTCAGCACTCAGTAATATGGGACTGAACATCTGACAAGTACCGTCCTACACACCAGGCTCATAAAAGACTTGAGAAGCATCGTCCTTCCATCTGTATTTAATTTGGGTAAAAGGCGCCATCTAGTGGACAGTGTTTCAGCTCAGCCAAACTCAATGCTGGTCTGCAGACATACCACTGATTATTGCAGTAATGATCTTCAGAATAATAATACTCACCCTCTCTAAGATGATCTCTTCATATTTGTACATCCCATCACTCCCGTTTACCTGCAGCAGGAAGCGTGCATTCCTGTTAGTACCAACAACAGTGTTTCTCTGGGATCAATAAATAATCTCTTCCCTTATTATACCTTATCTTACAGAACCAGTCAGATGCAGGACTGTGGGTTTGGACAGAAATGTCATGAGCATATTATAACGATGTTCCCTTTGCATTTTCAGCAGGCCCCTCACTTACTTAGCGACCAGGCCTTCTACAGCTCCCTCCCCCGTCGGGAGTCGGGAGTGTGAGCAGGTACTTACATAAGGACCAGCGTCCAGGGAGTCTGCATTCACCATCACAGGGGGTGGGTTGGCCTGCAGGGAGGAAGAACACACATACGGGGGGGTGGCAGTGAGTGTCGAACGTAGGCAGCAAGAGCCAGATGGCATGATGCACACCAGCCTGCACATAGCCAGTGCCGCTATGCTATACAGCATAAAGCATAAACATCATCTCCTCCCTGATATCCTACCCCAGGTCCCCAGCTGGGGGTCATACTGTGCTGTATAATTTTCCCCCTGCTCTCAATGTCTCTCCCTGAAAGGGGAGGAACAGGGAGGCCCGGTAGAGGGGACAGATGGCGGTGCTACGGCTCACAGGAAGTACAGCGAGGCTCTCCCATTCACAGTTCAAGCATCCAGCTGCATTCCCAGAGAATGTGTTTCTGGAACATTCTCATACAGAGCGAGGCAGGGGCATAGAACAAACACACAACCATCCTTAAAGGCCTGTACCAGGATCTGACAGCTGGTTCCCCTATGCCGCCCCGGCTGCTGCACAGCACTGGGTCCTACTGCTCCATCCAGGCAGAACCTTGGCACAAACGCATAGGAGTCATATGACTGAGCACAATCTGGGAAGTAAGCCTCATGTCATTCTGTAGCAGTGATGTAAATGACACATTTGCGTCATTGGTGCAGGTAGACAGGAACAGGCTTAGTATGGAAAGATGTATTGTGTATTTACCTCAAACCCCTGAAACACACTTTGAGAAGATCCACATGAAACTTTGGAAGGTCATGAATTGTTGTGATTCACAATGTATGTGGTCAAGACAGACTGCTGAGGGTAGAAGGGCCAGGTCTGCTCAGACCTTGGAGGGGATCTGTTAATCCAGTGCTCCCAACGAGTCCTGACCCAGCCATGCAGGAGACGCTCCCAGAGAAATGCCTCCAGGAGAGCTTCTCCATGCTGCCCTCCTAGCGACACAGCAAAACGCCTCCATCTCAGTCTAAAAAATCTGCAAGGAGCTGAAAGTGGCAGCACATTGCAGTGGGGAAAACGGAGGAATAACACTTTGCTGCTACTCGGCGGCTGATGAATACATTCATGTGCATGTTTATCCATATGTTGATTTGTTTACTGCCAGGACAAGCAGAGAAGGATTTGTTTTAAAGTTTTATATCACCTCGGGGTTTTCCAGCACAATCTGCCCTCTGTGTCGTAGCCAGATTCCCTGGTCCTCCTAAACTACTCTGGTTACTGAAAGCCATCTAATCCCTTAAACCCAGAAAGTTACATGCTCCTCCTATAAAGCCATGGGGAAAGCACCACTCACAAAGCCTATCCAACAAACCTCTCCTACAAATCTCATCTCCATCGGCGAAGCTCATTCAAAAAATCTCCAATGAGGTCCCCCCACAAAGCCCATCCCACAATTCCCTGCCCACAAGCCCCTCCCACAAATCCCATTCCACAAGCTCCTCCAACAAAGCTTATCCAATGAACTCCTCCCACAAAGTCCATCCCACAATTCCCTGTCCACAAGCTCCTCCCACAAAGCCCATTCTATAATTCCCTGCCCACATACCCCTCCCACAGATCCCATCCCATCCACTGTCATTAGGTGGCCAGCGTACTGTGATAGTGCCAAATTCTGATCCATGAGCACTATAGGCTTTGCTGCTTCTGGGTGGGAAAAGAAGTAGGGCCTGATGTGGAGTCTGTAGGCAGGAGAGCGCACTGAGTGTGGGGGTTTCACTGGGTTGATGCAACCTGCTTGCAATGCCTGATGATTAGCTGAACAGGACAGCAGCCGTTACAGGCTGCGACTGCAGCAATGCAGCATACTGGGCTTCAGCTGCAGAAGCTGCATGAGGGCATGGGACCATGGGGGGTGGGGGGGCACCCCCTCCTTCAGCATTTATGAGCCATTCAGCTCCCTGGCTCAATTTTTTTACAATCATCATTTTAGTGGTCAAATGAAATTGCACAGTCTCCATGAAGGGTTAGGGTTAGGGTTTGGTTTAGTGACCGAAAAGCAGGTTAGTCTGCTAGATTCAATACACTACTCTGATGTCATCACATTGGGGTGGAGGGGGTGACTGCAGTTACTAGTGCAGCTGAATTTATAGCAAACAGAAGCTAAAAATAAAAGAAGGGAGTTTAGTGGACGTCACAGTCCAGGTCCTGTAAGGAAAAGTGGAGAGACAGCGGTTTTAAAAATTCACCACAAAGGAATTAGCAGCACGAAAGCGTAACCTAAGCATCAGGTGTTAAGGGGTTCGGAAAGCAGTCGAAGTTGCAAGCAAACCATTGGGCAATGAGCAGACTCATTATCTCATACTGCGGACAGTCGGATCTGGAGCTATACAGCAGGTGGGGGTGGGGGGGGTACCTACACTGCACGCATTGCACGTCTCTGTAGGTCAGTATAAAACCACAGATCAAAGCCATCAGCACAGTGCAGCTAAACAGGGCGACTCACGCTACACTGATTTACTGGCCCTTTCGGGCAGAGGGTGTGTGTATGTGTGTGTGCCTGAGGTCACATGCTGATGTCTCAGGGACATACTGGGAATTGTGGGTCAAGTCCAGCTGAGGGCTCATCCTGAGTTCGTTTTGAGTTCAGAGTGTGTTATTCATCAGGAATAAGAACTGCAGAAACTCACTGCATCACACAATGACACAGAGGCACATTGTGCACCTATCTGCCATGACACTGTCCCTACACCTAACCGTAACCCCTCCAGATGCCATTGGTTTACACTCTTTTTTTTTCTTCATTTTTTTTAAACAAACAGTGCCGCCCTTTTCAAATATACATGCTCCAGTTTCAAAGCAAAGTCCTTTTCCCCGTTTTCCTGTAAGTTGAGTCACTCTCTGAACTTTATTTTTCATTGTAAGGTGACAAATCTGTATGCAGAATCTGAATCAATAATTTGGATAAATGAAATGGACCGACTGCTGGACTGTGGATTCTGTGTCACACACGCAGTCTGTAGCATGATGCTGTACTAAGCGGTCAGTCTAGTTTGGTGAAGTGCATTGTGGGACAGCGCCAGGTGGTCTTCAATGGAGCCTGGTAGGAATGGGGATGGAATCTGTTCCTATGTGTTTTTGCCTGCACACGACCCTCATAACAAGCGAGCAATTGCTCAGATGAGAGAGCATGAGTCAGTGGTATAATCATCAGTCACTGTACAGACACCATGTCCAGAGAGACGTCGCTGCGCTCCAGCCCGCCTGCCCGCCGGATGTGTCACAGTGACGGTACGGACTCGCGCTCCAGCCCCCTCACACTGCGCCGCTCACAGACTGACCCGCTTTTCAGACCTGCTCCACTGCCCTGGGTTCCCACCACGCACCTCCCCCTCAGTGAATATATTATTCTGCTTTGTGTCCCTGTACTGAGGGCTCTCTCCTCTACTATTGGTGGCTTCCTCATCATGTGATCACCACTACATTCCAGGCCTAAACAGAAACTTGATTCACACTACAGGAGAAAGTTTAAATGAATTTATTTAGCAGATGCTTTTATCTATAGTGATTTTTTTTCTTTTTGAGAGATTGCAGGGTCAGACGGTCCCTGGGGCGACTGGGCGTTAAGACCTTTCTCAACAGAAAAATCATTCTGTGAACTCTGGGATTGAGCACAGGCACAGTATCCATCCCGCTGAACTGCACCCCGCCTGCAACTGGCCGGAACTGCGATTAAAATTTCACTCAATCTCACGGTAAACACTCATTTACCGTTTTCTTCACCCGTTTTGCATCCACTAAGATGAGAGTAAAGGCTGCTGTAATCACAGCCTGTTCAGTGACATGACAGCACGCCACACGGACTCAACGCGTAGGAAGACGGAGTGCAAACACACCACAGGGGTAGAAACTAAATCCTGAATACATTTGATTTTCGTGAACCTGACAATTCAGCAGACCCAGAACAGAAGTGCTGCTTGTTGACGGCCCTTAAAATCCTGAGAGCTGGGCTGAGGTATACAACAAGCAGTGTGAATGACTCTGATCTGTTGCTGACTGCCATACCCTGCTAGCCAACGGACACATCACCACGTTATGCAAGCGGACACCCTTATGAAACAGCTGGCAGGAGACACAGTCTGTTTATATTAAACTCTGAAGTTTTATAATGAAATGAGATGCCATTTATACAAGTATGAGTACAGGTACATTTGAATGCTTCTTCTCAGACATCCAATCATGCTCTCCTTTGAGACACACACAGGTTAGAGCCATACCTGAGTCAGCCACCAACATGTAGCACGCCTGGAGCTGGGGCTTAATCACCATATTCAATGGGCTCAACAGAAGCATCATTCTGCGGTTCCCGGGTTTTGAACCAGCGACTGTCTGATTACTGGTAGGCAGTCCTGACCTACTAAGCAACCCGCCTCAATACATAATGTCAGGGCTGCTCCTGGTCTGATCCAGGGCCATTCCAGTGCTGATCTAAGCCAGTACATCTCCTCCAAACACCTTCAGAGGGCCCGCTTCATGCCAAACCCAACTCATACAAGCACAGTGTTTTACGTTGCCCAACATGGACATGAAAACTGGAAATGGGGTGAAGAGACCGGGAGAAGTGTCTGGAAAATGTTCAATATCTTCCAAGTTGATAAATAACATAAAGGGCCATGAATATTTCACAGTGATCCTGGCCACAGAACTGAGCCTCAGAGCTGGATGGAGGACTCTCACAGATTGGGCCCTGAAGGCAGCGGGTTCCCCTGGGTCTCTGTGGCCCTCGGTTTCGGAATCCCGCTGATGGTGCCCCTTGTATGCTTATCTCTCGCTTTTACATATCACCCTTTTTAGTAATGCACGCTATACCAAGACCTCCACCCCTCACCATGCCAGTGGTGGAGAAGTAGGTGATCACTAGAGCCAGCCTGAGACATTAGGTGGACACACACCCTGTCCACCACTATTTTTCTTTATTTAATCGAGAGTGACAGGAAGCACAATCAGCCAGTCCCCAGAGCCATTAAGGGCCTTTCTTGAGTGCCCAACAGTAAAATTACTCCACTGACCCTGGGATTAAGTTTCAACTGCGACCTTCCACTCACAAACACAGCATCCTAACTGGCTGAGCCACAGAGAATAACAACAGGACACACAGCCAACAGCTTCCTCATGTTATTTGATTTTCTTCTCATTCCTCACTTCCAACAGCTCACTCCCTACCCGTGACACTTCTTATCCATCCACATGTGACGGGCCTTGCAGGAGTTAACCAATAGGGGGCGCCAATGCCCAGATGATCAACCATACCTCTAAGGATCCAGTGTCTCAGATAACCCTAAGGACAGACCCTCTGCATCCGAATCCGCTCACGTTTCTTACTGGTTGCCTGCCTGCCGTCGTGTTTGAACACTGTGTCTTAATTTCCAAAATGCTTGTTTGCACAGAGGGTGCCGCACAGTGCCGATGGAGAACCAGAGGAGAAACCGAGTAAAACCCGAGTCTTTCTGCCTGTGTTCAGCTCTTCACAGGGATTTCTCTCCTTTTGCCCAGGACATCCTATTCTCCATATTACTTCCATGCTCCACCGGCTCCTTCCCTTCTTCTCACGCTTACTGGTCCTTCACACGTAAGCGGGACCCAGCCCCACAAACACGCACTGTCATGTGTGTCACTTCTTCACTGGATGTTTAGGTGGTGACTGCAAACGGAAGCTGCTTGCAGTGATACTCATCCTACTCCCCATTCACCCTTTTTATATGATTCCACGGGACTTCTGGCTTACTCCTCATACTGTATGCGCCCCCCCAGCGCCGCTCCTCTGACTGATGAGAGACGTTTGCCCTCCTCGCCAAACTCATGGTGGCGCAGTGTGATGGCGTCCCACTCTCAGAGCTGGGGTGACATGCAGTTAAAGCTCGGCATTCTACACTTTGGCTAGGAATGCCACACTCCCTTCGCTTTCCTCAGCCCTGTGTGGTGACACTCCAGTGTGTAACAGCAAACGCTAATGCTATATGCCACCTCTGTATAAGACCTTCATCCTGAGGCAGACACCAAAAACAGCAGGACAGGAACCTGACCATCAAATCAGACCCATTCCCTGCTGTCAGCTCAATACGCCCAACATTCTCTGTCAACTATGCCCAAGATTCCCCTTCCGGCTAACCATTATCACCACTCCTAGCTAACCGTGCCCAACACTACCAGCTAACCATACCCAACACTGCCAGCTAACCATACCCAACATTACCAGCTAACCATACCCAACACTGCCAGCTAACCATACCCAACACTACCAGCTAACCATACCCAACATTACCAGCTAACCATACCCAACACTGTCAACTAACCATACCCGACACTGCCAGCTAACTATATCCAACACTGCCAGCTAACCATACCCAACACTGCCAGCTAACCATACCCGACACTGCCAGCTAACCATACCCGAAACTGCCAGCTAACCATACCCAACACTGCCAGCTAATCGTATCCAACACTGCCAGCTAACTGTGCCCAACACTTCTAATTAACTATGCCTAATACTCCCGGCTAAGCCTGCCCACCGCTCTCAGTGAGTGCCACCCAACACTCTCAGCTAACTATGCCCAGTGCTCCCAGTGGCAGAGGTGGCATACCTGGTCGTACCATTCCGGGCCAGTACAGGTGCACTCTGGCCACCACGCCCCCTGGCCCTCTGAGCCGTTGCTGTTGATCTTGGCTGCGGCCTTGACGGCACCCTTAGAGGAGCTCTTCCCCTTGCTCCTCCCGAGCGTGCCCCCGCTTCCTCCCCCGCCGCCCCCCCCTCCAGGGGCTGAGGACGGTAGCGTCTGGCCGCCGCCCCCGTAGCCGGCCGGGTATCCGTAGGGCTCGGGCTGCCAGTCGCCGTGGCGCATGGCGGCCAGGCGGGGCGCCTCGCATTCTGGGCACCTGCAGCAGTGCTGGTGCTTGAGCATGCTGGGGGTGCACGGCGGGGGGACGCTGTCGCTGTGGCCCCCCCCCCTCACGGCAGCCGGATGAAGGACAGAGATGCCGGCGAGAAACACGGAGCGGCGCGCGGAGCCTCAGTGCATGATGCGTCCCACGGAGAGCCAAGGATCACGCCAGCTTCACGATCTCACAGGGTCCATCTCAGAGACACTCTCGGATGTGATTATGAGCAGGGTTATGACGCTGGGCTCTGCCGGCGTGGACGTGCGTCTCTATCATAAAAGCAGGATATCTTTAAACTGAGGCGTGAAATGTGGTTAATCCTCTGCTGGAGTCCTCCCTCCCTTTCCCTGTGCTTTTTCTCCTCTCCCTCCGCTTCTCTTCCTTCTGCTTTCCTCCTTTGCAGCTCCAAATCGTTGCTCCGCCCGCCTGCCTGCCGCCCGCCTGCCTGTCCTACTTGCTGATAATACGGAGAGATTTGAGGGGGCGAGGGAGAGCGAGGGAGAGCGAGGGAGGCTGCAGCATAGCGCCTGGCCCTGGATGCGCTCGGCCAATCGGCTGCCGGCCTCGCCGTCGGCAGCAGAGCGGAGAGCTCCAGCAGCTCCTCTTAAAGGGGCGGCACGCGCAACGGGCTGTGGAGTGCACCTCAGGGGAGAGGATGCACAGGAACAGTGGTACATAGGGTGTCAATGACTGCTTCTTAAAGGGGCATGATCACAGAACCCGAGTCTCTAAACCACCGTGTGAGCCAAAGACAGAGACATCAATGACCCCACAGAGCAAAGTAGATCATGCTCACCTCAGCACCACCACAGATTCTCAGACTGCAGGGTTTAAATGGTACTTCAGGCAACCTGGCACATGAGATGGGTTTTATTGATGATCATAATGATAATAATAGCAAGAAGAGAAATAACAGTCACCTCTAGAGAATGTCACAAGTTTCAAAATGAGTCCCTTGTCAGGTGGCCATGTGCCAAAAAAGCATGAAGGGGGCCAGGGCTGTGGGGCCACAAAGGGACACAGAAGGACACGAGGTACCAACATGAAGGAGGAGGTTCTGACTTGCCCTGAGCACCTGTCGATCAGCACCTGTCACCATGGAGACAAACTGTTGGTTCATCTGGATGATGAATTGAAATATTCAAGGAGTAGTAGGTAGGTTTCTTTTTTATGTCTCTTGAAAACATGCCTGTTAGGGCCCATACTCCTTGGGACCAGACACACATTTGCCGCAAAACGGCTGGACGGTGGAAATGCACCTTCAACTTGGAAATGATCAATTTAATACAGAGAGACAAGTGGTGTATTGTTTAAGGTGACCCTCTGTCATTTCTGTGAGTTTCCATTAAAGTGAACACTTCCCAAGCAGAACAAAGGTGCATTCTGGGAAGTGTCTCACCAGCAACCGTGCACATGATTAGTACGGTTACCGGGTTTAGGGGAAGGAAATGAGGAGATCAATGCTAAAATATTCAAATAATACTTCACTAATGCCTCTTGTGAGTAAGAAGTGTATGAGTGTGCGTGTGTGTGGGAGGGTTATATATATATTTATATTACAGTGACCAAATGTAATATGACTACAAACATGTCAGACTGTGCCCTTAATTACATGCACAGGAAAGTAATTTGTTATTTGTTGTACTATTCCTGTAACTTCTGCAGCTTTGCCGGCTGAACATGAGCAATTAAAGAAAAAAAAAAAGAGTTCCAAGAGAGTGAACCTTCTATAAAACAGATCCTTCTAGTCAACACCAATCAAAGCTGGGAGGTGGGGCTTGGAAGAGCTACCTTAAAGAAACTCATAATCAAAGCTAACACCTTACCTGAGGAGGCACAAATAATATTGTAGTACTTAATGTATTAATGAAACAGAACTAAGTGTTAGTTACGCACTGATCTCAAGTACATTCATCATTAACCAATCATAACGGTTCATGTATGTCACGCACTTACTATATTTACTATATACCATCCCGTCCCAGTGCAGGGTGCAAAAAAGAACAAGATACAGCTAAACAGGGAATAATGATCAAATCCAAAGTGTCTGTGTGTGGGTGGATGGATTTGATTTACTGCATTGTGGCGAACAAATGTCCCCACAATGTGATAAAACCTGTTACTATTTAGCTTGTGGGGACATTAGTCAGATACACACAATATAAACCTCAATTTTATAAAAAATCAGCATACAATCAAAAAACTAAAATAACCAAAAAAGCCAGTAGTCTGGTACTTTGGTTTCCTACGGTTAAGGTTAGGGCTGAGTAAGAGTTAAGGTCATCATAGTCGAGATTAGCCCGTAGAAATGAATGGAGAGTCCCCACACTGATAGGAATATATCTTCTGTGTGTGTGTCTGCGTGGGCGCACCGCCGTCTCCAGAGCGAACCCGGCCTGTTCCTTTAATGTTATATAATATACAAAACACCAAATGCGTCGGTGGCTCTGATCAGCCAGGGCCAATCAGTGGGCAGACGCCTACATAACACATCAGAGACGGCGGATCGGAAGCCTGCCTGCACCCTGAGCATGTAACACAAATACATGAGCTCATCCTGATATAGGGCCTTTACCATCAGCTCATCCTGATATAGGGCCTTTACCATCAGCTCATCCTGATATAGCGCCTTTACCATCAGCTCATCCTGATATAGAGCCTTTACCATCAGCTCATCCTGATATAGAGCCTTTACCATCAGCTCAGATCCAGCTGCCTTTTCCCTGTTTCGTACGGTCAGTGGCCAGTGAGATGCTATAATATTCAAGTCTCTAATGGCTGACAGCGTCTGAGAAGAATCTGCAGAATGAACGAATACAGCGGTGTCTACCTGTAAAACACAGACTCAGGCAGAGTGGGGATTAACCAGAAATCAAATACAGAATGCAGTGCTTTGCTGGGAAAAGTGACATTGCAGTGGCTCTCATTCACACCTCCTGTAACAGCACATCACATGTTTAGCTGTGGGTCACATGACAGGACACCAGCCCATATAAGGAGAACGATGCAGAGGTAGATTTAAAGGTGCAGGGTCACCAGGTATCACACCCCACCTGAGGACTGGTGGACGCCTCTCTCTGTACCCTTCTGGACTGTGTAGACTCTACAGAATATCTGTGGTCATCAGCCTGTAGCCTTTGTCACATCAGTGCTCTGATTGGCTGGATCAGGCACGAGGGCATCAGGGCATAGAAACACATAGACAGGAAATGACATGGCAAGAAGGAGGCTGACCTGAGAATGGAAGGCGAGAGGGAAGCCTGATGGAAAACGGTGGTAAGGAGTAGGGAAAAAGTGTGGGTGTAAAGCCAGCAGAGGGGGCGTGGAGGACGGAGAGCAGCATGTGTGTATTTGCCAGGCTCTGAGTTTAGCGCCAGAGAAGAAGGACTGCAGGCTTTTAAACACACACACACACACACACACACGCGATGCGTGCAGAGGGGAAAAACAGGGGAATGAGACAGAGCAGAGAGAGAAAGAGAGAGAGCGTGTACCAGGATAGGGGGAGGTGGTTTCCATGACAACACAGGGAAGGCTGAGCTGCTCAGACTGCACTGCACTACACACTCCCTCCATCTACTCCTCTTCTTGCTATCCGTCTCTCTAAAACTCCTCACTCTCTCCATTCATTCCTCACGCCCCATCATCATACTCTCCCTTCTGTCCTCCTTCTTATTCCCTCCATCCATTCCTCAATACTACCGTCTCCTATCATCATAATCTATCTCTCTTCTCTTAGAACTCCTCACTCTGTCTATCTATCCTCCTCCCTCCCTCTGTCCTCCTCCTCCGTCCTTCTCTGTCCTGTCACTCCTCCTCTGTCTGCTCACTTCTTCCCACATCTCTCTCTCCTTCCCCGCCGCTTCATCACATTGTCTCCAAAAAGAAAGTAGGGTTCACTCAATTACGGACAGAAATATACACATGAATATCAATGTCTCAGAGTCATCTTTTGGTTTTTTTGCTTTTTACAATTTCCAGCCATTTTGAGAATGTGTCTGTGATTTTTCCTTCGTTTTTTGGAAATGTCGGTGTCTCTGTGCTGGGAACAGATGCTGCAATCAGCCGACACCTTCGGCTCTCGTTGCTTGCTTTGCTGACCTATAACCCTCAAAATCTGTGAGCAATATAGCCCTTCTGGCCCCTGCCAATATTCAGAACAAGCATCAATGTAGGAGCGGGTAACTACAGCAGACATTCTATCCACCTTCTGTGGGCTCCCCCTGCTGGTGATGCACACTAATGACACCCCCTGCCTCTTCACTTCCTGTAAGAGAGAACAAACAAATGAGCAGCAAGCCAGCACATGTACAGAGTGTCCCTGTTATGGAGAAGCAATGTGGGCAGTAGTAAAGAGAACAACTGTGGGGGTGCACTTTTGTTGGGGGGAGGACTTTCAGTGGGGGTAGGGGGGCTGCACTTTCACTGGGGGCAGGGCGGACTTAGTGGGGGTGGGGTGGCAAGTGGAATTTCAGTAGGGGTGGGGGTGCATTGCTGCTGAAGAGAATGGGCCTTCCTTTTGTGAAAATGCTTTTAAAGCTGTTCTAATGCACAGCAGTCTTTGACGGATTCCACTGATCACTGACGTGTGTCACTCTGTGCTGTGACTCTGAGGTGTGACTTGAAGGTGTGACTCGGTGCTGTGATTCAGAGGTGTGACTCGGTGCTGTGGAGTGAACAATCATCCTTCGGGACCCAGACAAAGCTGGGTCCATTACGGCAGCCTTGGATCAAACTGTGGAATGCTCTGCAGGCCGCCGGTGCTGCCTCCATCTGGCCGAGTTGTGAGTGACACTCGTTTGCACACAAGGTCTGTCACGGCCTAGGGCTGCACAAACACAATATGGCAATATGACACCCTTAACCCCTACCCAGCCCTAACCTAACCGTAACCAAATAAAATACAAGACTTTTGGCATTTTTAATTTTTTGAATGCAGTGACATATCTTTGTGGGGACCTGAAAAAATGGTCCCCACAGCATCAAAATGACAAGCGTTTATCACATTGTGGGGTGCATCTCATCCCCACAATGTAAACAAATTACACACACACACACACACACACACACACACACACACACACACACACACACAATGTAATATAAGCATATTACACACAGACACAGACACACACACACACACACACACACACACAAAACAATGAATCACAAGAATAAATCTGAGCTGTGCTACTGAATGTATATTCAATACATGCTGTTTTTATAAATCTCTATCCACAATTGGAGTTTAAATACTATACTGATGTATACATATATAACTATATTATATATATATTTTAATAGTGACATATATCTTATTTCCTGGCTTTGTACCCTGTGATGTCATGCCCAAGCCCCACATAACCCTGACGAGGACAGGCAGTTAGAGGATGGATGAGTGGGTGGATGGATGGATGGACACATCTTAGCTACACGTTATCTATATGTGGTATTTACACTCACATATCTGTCAGTTGTTGATGCCCTTGCATCTTTATATTCTTATATTTATTATTTTCTTTATTTGGTTATTATTTCTATTTATTTTAAAAAATCTACAATTTAGCCATTGAATTCCATTGACGTTTGGTTAAAAAATACAAATTCAAACCATCAGTGTAACACATGCAGCTCATGGACAAAGGCCGACTTCTGGTCCAAATCCGGTTCCCAAATGTCCGTAGCTGGGGAGCCCACTGGACCGCTGTCAGAGCCTCACATGGTCCATGAATTCTGCAGCCGGATGTGTTTGCAGAATACCCCATAACCTCAGTTTACTTTGGATATTCTCCTGTGATCTGCTATGTCCTGACAAATGCTCGTGTGACCCCAATTTGCATGAAATAAATGCTAAGTTAACAGGACAATAAATACATCTTCCTGCTTTTCAGGACCACCAAAGCCCATCACTGCTAGAAACAATCACTGAGGTTCTTTAGCTTGTTCTGCACATCAAGAATTAAGGAAGACAATTCATCACCCACACCCTCTGCATCCTAAGGCCTTTGCTCTTCCCTTATGAAAATTCACTATGGTTTCCTATGGTTTTGGTACTACCCATAGCACTACCATGGTTTATCCATAGCACTTCATGGTAGCTATGGTACTACTATGGTTTTAAAAAGCATGGTTTGGAAAGACCATGATAAAACAAAAATCATGGTTTATGACCAAGATTATAATGGGGTTTAACTGCAGCGAAACCATGATAAAACCAAAGTCATGGTTTCCATACTTACCCAAAAAAACATGGAAATCATGATAAAACCATGGTTAATTTTCGTAAGGATTTGAACAGGGTCAGGTATGATGAGTTTTTTGATGATTAAATTAGTCTGCTTTTCACAAAAACTCAAAGGGTCAGTCACAAAACCAGGCTCTTTAGCACTAAAAGTCATATTCAAACTGCAGGATCTTTTGTAGCAGGACTTTGGCTGGATCAACTGGATCACCAACAAGACCAGAACCGGAACTGTGGGATACTTTTTTTACCAAGAACTCAGCTGGATCTACTGGATCATCACTCAGGCCAGAACTGTAATTGTAGGATCTTTGATATCTGAAGTCTGGCTAGATTTACTGCATCTCCCTAGATCGACTTTCGGCATGAAGTAGACATGTTGGACACTTCTTTGGCTGCATGACAATGTCGCCGTCTTTGAGCCCTTTCTGCCTCTCACCTGTGCGACGCCCCCTGCTGCTCATTCCAGCATTTACTGCCAGATGTTTTCTGCACAAACATCTGTAAATAGGGATGAAGCGGAAGCTCCTGGATTTCTCCAAACTATCTCACCTCCGGACCTGCCCTGGAGCTGGACCCTGGGACGGACACTGTCTGTCCTGCCTCTGCTGTGCTCAGCTTCAGAGTGACCTCATAATACACCTGGGTGTCTGCGGAAGAAAAAGAGACAAACCAGCAGCCCCACGCTTCTGTAAAGCTTTACTGCTCCCAGTATGTCGAAATGAATGCAGGAAAAGGTGGGAGGAAGAAGCGAAATGGCATCTTGCTTAAGCGACATCGTGCAGAGATTTACTCAGTCTTTCAAGGAGATCCCAATCCTCTGAGCCTGCCTGACACGGAACCCCTCTTATAGCAGTAATAACTTACAGCTTAAGCATGTTAATGACCCCAATGGGCCTTGGCTGTTGTACCTGGGAGTAGATATCCTGAATTACTTTACTAATTACTTTAATAAAATGTGCTCAGTTGTATAAATCAGTAACGCACATCCTGGGATAGACCCCCTGGTGACCCAGGATAAGATGAACGTTAGAAGATATAAGGATGGAATATTAGACATAAAGCACCGATGAGTAACAAGACAGTCTTGGCGAAGTAAATTGTAGTATAGCATTAGTATTCACACATATAAGGCTCCAGGCAAAGAGATCCAATACCACAAAATTTGTACCGTTGTTTCCACCTGCTGGACACCAGAGTCATTGCACCATCAGCATTATGTAACAATAAAACAACAGGGTGCACAATGCAAAGCTCCACAAACATTACAGTCGGCTATGAAGAACACGGCTGAAGGAGTCTGTAGCTCCAGTGCACAAAACCATCCAGAAAGATCTGGGTTCTTAGTGGGAAAACACAGGAGTGCTTAATGTGGGTCATATGACCAGCAGATGCGTGGCTCTGCAGGATGCCGTAGGGATGTGGATATACCACACTGTCCCCGAGACCTATGTCCTGCCTGTTCACTCGGTTTATCTCTGCTTGCTCACCAGGGGGCACTGTTCTCCGCATACCCAAAGACTCAAATCCTATATTGGCTTCTGGCTCAGTCGCTTATTGCTCCCAAGCCTTCACCCTACCTCGGTGATCTTCCTGCACAACACCCTCTGTGTCTCATCAGTACAGAGTCATTCTGACAGGTCTGCGTTGATCTTATATGGCGAGGTGTCTTTGGGTTGCACTCGGCCAGCAGTGAAGCTGGGGGAGGGATGGTTTGACTAGATTCTCAGGTCTCCTGGTGCTCGGTGGATGTCATTGTCGACTGAACTGGGAGCATTTATGACTTATGTCGTTCACATCGCTGCCTGCCTGTACACCACTTCCAAACAGGCGAGTGTACAGTGATCACTCTGAGTACGTCCATGTTTGGAATAAGCCTCTTGGCCTTGAATGTGATCCATCGAAGGGAACACACGCCCTCTAGTGGCTCGAGACCGCCTGCCCTGTTTTAACCTTCGTCTGCTGATAAAGCACCTTACCCGATCTGTGTCTGTGGGACAGAAATCACATTATACACATACCAGAAATGAAGAGCAGGATCAGCTGTGGGTCTGCAGCGTGTTCCAGGTCCAAGTCCAGAGAAGCAGTGATGATGCACAGCGACGAGGCTTACCGCCACTCAAACCATGCATTTGAGTAGTGGCCTGCTGGCCACTAATGGTCACTACACTGAATATTAATTAAATGCGTTCCTTACTTAGGAGACACTGAAGCAGCACCTTAAACCACTTAACTTAAGCCAAATGTAATGATTGGCCAATATGAATGTCACTTACTGCTTCATACTTTTCCCGTTTGGCTTAAGTTATGCGGCTAACCGGGAAATCGTGCTTTGTGGAACACTCCCCTTTCCTCCCCGTCTGTTCTGGAGCCACAGTCTCTATACCATCCAAGTCAAAATAGATCCCGTTTCACGAGAGAGTAACATAAGATTTGGCTCCGAAATCACCTGCAATGTGACTTGTGTGAGCTGGCTAGACGCGCGACAGAAGTGCTGCAAACTTCGTGAAGTTCACATTTATGGCAGGTGACAGATCTCAGTCCCGTCAGTGCTCGGATACCAGGAAGTTTTGCTTAAAATCCCAGTATAGCACGGCAAATAGCCATATTATCCAATTTGCCGTGAAAAGACACAAGCTTTGCTGTACACCGTTACTTATTAAAAGTTGCAAATAGAGCAATCACTAGAATGGATCTTGTAAATGATAGCATTAGTTGTGGAAAAATAACTGAAAACACAAAAAATCATCTTACCATATTTATGGATAATACCGGTTTCGTCAGTTCTGCATGTTAGTGAACCATATCCTTCAGATTAGCTGTCTATGAACATTAAGGTCGGGAACGCCCATCAAGTTTTGAGAGTGAAGCTATTTGAGTCATTTTTTAGAGAAAGTGTGTGAATAAAGAACAGGGGAGGAGAGGACACAGTGGGGCAGGGGAGAACAGGGGAGGAGAGGACACAGTGGGGCAGAGGAGAACAGGGGAGGAGAGGACACAGTGGGGCAGAGGAGAACAGGAGAGGAGAGGACACAGTGGGGCAGGGGAGAACAGGAGAGGACAGGACACAGTGGGGCAGAGGAGAACAGGGGAGGAGAGGACACAGTGGGGCAGAGGAGAACAGGGGAGGAGAGGACACAGTGGGGCAGAGGAGAAC